>KB672031.1:622426-644230 GCA_000349105.1 Anopheles epiroticus | reverse complement strand
CGAAATGAGACAATATCTTAGGTTCCTTACTTCACATAAGCTTCGGCTAGAAACTAGATAGAGTTTAGTAAAAAAACATGAATTGACATAAATAAATCCCATTAAAACTTGAAATTCTTTCGCGGTCCTGTCCTCTCAGATTCGATATCTTGTTAAGGAAGACGGGTACTTGAACAATTCTTAGAATGGTAGGCTGTACCGGGTCCGAAGTAGAGTTACATTACCAAAAACAAGATATTTTAAGGCATGAGTGCTTAATGACAAAAGCGCAATTGCGAATTCGATTTAATTAAAATCTGTCGCTCTGCATGTTTATAAATCACAGTTTTATGAATATATGAAATCTAATCATAAAAAGAAATATGAAAAAGTTTTTTTTTTGTTCCAGTTAATTCTATTTCGAAAGCCCCTACAATATCCCTCATAGATCTCCTATCTCTAATGCTCTTATTACTTTTTAGATTTTTGGAGAACCTACAATGGCGAGTCCACTATGCCGTTGCCTAGCGTTCGTTCGAATGGAATTTACACAAAAAGAAAGCGTTTTCCCCGTCTTTGCCGATTTCCGCAGCCAAAGAGAAAGGTGCAACTCACCGCGCACGAGTCGACGGCTCGGCGGAAAAATCCATTCGCGCGACAACATGTGACAACGGTGTGAGCGGATCGTACGAACAGGCGACCGGCGACTCAAACACTCCTCACCACTTTCCAATTTCTTTGGCCACTTGCCAAAGCCAAATTCTTTCAGCAGACGGTGCGGATACGTACGGACGCCGTATCGTACGGACGCCACTCATGCGCACGCCACCCAAAACGCATCGATTCGAGGTCGAACATCGATCGACGACCACCTGTTGAACGGCTTGTTGACGATTTCTCCCGCCACATTTGTCTTGCCGAAAGCGGGTTTGCGTGGAAAGGCAAGGTTGATTGTAGTGTACGAAAGCGAGACCGAGTGGCTGTAGAACAGCTTCTTCTTGCAAGTGCAGGGAATGGAAAGGTAGCGTTTACTTCCACAATTAATCACCGCACCGGGATGCCGCGTCGCCCGTTGTCACCACGCTGGGCCAGTTGGTTCATTCACAACTTTCCGCACGCACCGATACGGCACGGGAAAATGATGCCACATCCCTCCCTCTCCCTTCCGCCCCAACACTCCCCCATTCATATTCATTTTCAAGCTGGGGCGCCGGTGGTCGTCATGCGATCGGGTCAGAGTGAAGACGGCAAGAAAGTATCCACCGGTGAAAATGGTGCTAAGTGACAAACACTCTTACGGCACTCCACCACCAACGCTGACCATGACCAAACAGTACTCAGCACCCCCCCCCCCCCCTCCTTGGGAATGTCGTGCGATATGCTTCGTTTAGCGGACGAGGGAGGAAAAAAAAAGGAAAAACAATGTCACCGGGACACAAACGACGACAGGGAAGGCATCGAGAAGTGTTGTTTTTCTTTCTAGCTTTTGTTGAGCTGCCATGTGAATGGATAGGACGCCCCGAGGGTAAGGTTTCTTTCGGTTCTAGGCCCCCTATGAAACAGCACACTTTCTCCCCTCGAGAGCTAACCCATCGACGATGCCAATGAGCAGGTCTCGTTTTACACAAGCAAAAGTTGCTACTTTTGGATGCGAGTGAACGATAGCGATTCGCCTAAACACATGAGATGAGAACGTTCTGAAAAACACTTTCCAAAGAGTGAGCGTCTGCTTGTGTGGTTGAGACAAGAGGCACAATACTGTTGATTTATGACCTTTATTTTTCCATCATCTTTGAAGCACCATTTGCTGCTGTTAATTTGGTGTTATTGTGTTGAGTGGTAGTTTGCATCCAACAATGTAGCATTATTTTGATTCAATTTTTTATGAAGTAAATGACTTACATTCTAATAACATATTGATGAAAATAATTTTTACAAAATAGTGCAAGCTACTTAATGACAATCACCGCGTTTAAGCGCGTGTTACTACCCCTCAAAGCATTTGTTGCTGTAAGTACGCATGGAGCTAAACAAATAACCTAATTTGCTTTGTTTGTAACGATTCTTTTTTATAAATAAAGACGAAGAAAATGAATAATAAAAAACGACAGAGACTAAAAACAAACGATCAAGTCTCATTTATAAGAGTGACCATGTAAAAAAGATTTCTTGTTGAGTGAAGAACAACGGAGTGGATAATAAACCTTGTAGGATCAAAATCCTCCGAAGTGCTATTGTGTTTGTAATACTAATCTAAATTTCAGAATTTTATCCTTGTTAACTGTGGCTAACTTCTACCAATCAGAAACCAATATCAATATAAATGGGAAGTATAAAATGATGTACAACTCGGTTCTTTCAACCATTCCACCCAATTTTCCCATAGCGCATCGATTCCACGAGGATGTGATATAGCCATTACGCGTTCCGTCTTTGACGATGAGCTTTTTTTTGCTGACAGTGCACTTACCCCGGCTGTACCGCTGTGCAAATTACCATGCGCTTCGATAGGAAATGAAATTGTGGAAAGTGAAATGCATTATCATACCTACCCAAATTACGCCCCGCCCGCAGCACCTCCCGCGTTAGCCGGAAAACAAACACCGTAAGCGGACGAAGCGAAGCGTACGTATCTCTTGTCGATGCAAATTGCTCACCTGGCACCCCGCGGGACTGCCAATGCGTTACCGATTGCACTTTGCTCGGAACACCGAGTTGCTTCCCGCTTCAGCCGATCGCAGGAGAGAAGGCTTCCGTCTGACGTCCGGGTGACGCGTTTGTGCGTTTCTCACAGATTGATGCAATTGCAACCATCTTTAGGCCGTCACCCTTCAACCCTTTGCGCTACGGTGTGCATGGAAGCGAAGCGGTCCTTTGCAACCGGTAGTTGGTTTTGCGAAACAAATTGCACTGAGTGCAGCACGAGGTGGCAGAGCGATGCATGAGAACAAACTGTGTGCGCAGGCTGTAAAGAACGCGAAATACGCTGTGGTTCGTTGCTTTTGGTAAGTGTTTCGTTTCGTTGGCGGAAGAACTTCCCAAAAGCGGCAGAAAATAAGGAGGAAGCTTCCTTTCTTTCTCAACACACCCCCTTCACAGTGCACGATTTTAAACGATCCTTTTTTAAAATAGAAAACCACAGTTAAATGTACAATGTGTGTTCGTTGTATTCGAGTATTTTGTATTTTCAAGACATTAAAATGAGTGGATAACAATTCGTATGTAGTTTCGTCTGCTACTAGGGTTAAGGAGTTGTTTAATAATAGTTGTAAAAAAAAAAAGATTTGGCAAATTGCCGCTTATCCGTCTACCGATAGATAGTTGCCCTGGGGTTTTGCTCCACCCTGCTTCGATAGTGTACTGATGCTGCTTGCTTGCCCATTTCCTTCTACTTGTGGTACTAGCTATACTCCCCCGTCCTTCGATTTTGCTTGCCCTCAATTAGCTCAAATCCTTTGATTTTAATCTCCAAAGATGAACAACTTCAAAATGACGCTAGCTCTCCATGCGTAGCCGTGTGGTATTTGGTGTGCAACATTGGAGGTGAAGCTAGAAGAGAGAGAGAGTGACGCGAAAAGACAAAAACCGTGTTTGTCGTGTTGGCGTTTGAAATCGCGAAGCTTTTGGTGGTTTTACTTCTTTTCTCCGCACACTCCCAAATTGGCTTGGTGGAGAAACTTTTCTTCTGCCTACGCCCCGGTCACTTTCCCGATTCACCTGTGAGTGTGTGTGTGTGTATGTTTGTGTGACTTGCGCTTTATCAAACACACCACACACTTGTTTTGTCTTTTCCATCGTTTCCGATCGGTGTGTTGCTGCGCCACTGTTGGCGAGTCGTTCATTTCTCTTTCACTAGGCGAAACACTTCGCGGATTGATTGATGATCAGCTATTGACTCTCGCTTCTCATACCTTCTTCTTCTCCCTCTCTCTCCCTCTCTCGCACACACCCTCCCTTTCATTCCCACCGTATTTAGCGTCAAGTTTTTATTTTGCCCACAATTTTCTTCCATTTTCACTTTCCGCGCGCACTTTCGGCTAATGGCAGGGAAGCTGCCACCCACCGCGAACCCAAAGCCGCATGCCGAATGGAGAGGCTGCGAAGAGAGGCACTTTGCTATCATTAAAATGTGTTTGGTGATAAAGGTGCTGTTTCGCAGTTGGGCAAATTTCGTTGTTTCAGGCAGACGTGTACAAGCCACACAGCGCTGTTCCCGGGTTCAATTACAGCGGGCTGTGGTAAAGTGTAAAAACAAAAAAAAAAACCAAAATTGGGAAAGCTTTTTTTGCGCGCTGGAGCAACCAGCCTAAAAATTAACGCAGCGCCATAGTTTCACTTTCATTCACGCGTCTGCAGGGCGGCACTTCTTCTCCAAAAGGGCGTTGATTATAATTAAATTATCTAATTACCTAATAAGGCACATTCATTTCTTCTTGTAATTGCATTTCTCTGCTTTTCCTGCTTCCTTTGCTTCTTTGCAACCTGCTCTCTGCAATTAGGAGGGGTCAACAAACTGCTCCTTGCTCATCCTACGCGCACGTGTGCTGTATCTGTGGTTATGGTCACTGCTACGCGGTACAGAATGACGGTACTTACAACACTAAAACTTTTCATGCCATTTGTTAACGTAAAACCATTTAAAAACCCTTTCAAGCAAACGCTTGCTTCTTACACCAGCGGGACCGAGGCGAACTCTTCTCATTCATTTGTGCGACCGATTTGCAGTGTGCTGCAAATGATAAGGTATGTTTTGGTAATGGTGGCCAACACATGGCTCCCATACGCCGCTGCAGCTCGGTTCCGTTCGACCTTTTCCCGGCTAAAAGTACCATCTAATGCCATTTTCGTGTGATGCTCTACCTGCCTCCCTCCTGACCTTGACGCTTATTTTACAAAATTTCTAACCAATAAAACCGCGCACTCTGTCTGCTTCGTTGCGTGTCGATTGTTGTTGCGCCCGCGCGTAAGCAGGCCGGTGACTTCAATGCCTGCTTCAGCGACGAACCCGAACCCGACGGCCGCTCACCGTCGCGGTTTGCCGAACGTGCCGGACGAACCGGCCACCTCCGAGCGGCGCCGCAGCGTAGAATCGTCACTCAGCTCCAGCCCCGCCACCATCTGGGCGATCTCGCGCTCCTTCTTCAGGTCGGGCGGGTTAAACTGCAGGCTGGCGAGCGAACCGTGGCTGCGGCTGCGGTGCTCCTGCCGGATCGAGTAGCTGAACGCGCGCTCGTTCAGGTGTCCCTTGCGCCGGTAGATGCCGGTGCCGCCCGGCGACTCGGCGCCCGAGTTGCCCGACAGCTCGTCCAGTCCGCCCGCCGCCGACTGTGCCAGCTTCCGGCTGCTCATCGACAGCGGCCGGCTGTCGGCCAGCGACCCCGGCCCGCCCAGGCTGCCGTTCGGCTGCGGCGGGTAGGCAAACATCGGCGGCACGACCGGGACGCCGATCGGGATGCTACCGTTGCTGCCGTTGAACGTTTTGCCCTTGTCCTTCTTCTTTTTGCTGGTGCGCGGATGCTGCAGGGTCGCGTACTGGGGGGCCATCATCATCGCCGGCAGCGTCATGCCGGCGTGCGGATGCATCCCGGGATGCGGCAGGCCCATCGCCGGATGCATCGGGGCGTGGTGGGGATGGAGCATGGGATGGGGAGGAAGACCGGCGGCCATGGCCGCCGCTGCCGCTGCCGCCGCGCTACCGTTCATGCTGCGGTGACCGATCGTGTGGAACTGGCGGCCCGGCACCGGCGGCGGACCGCCCGGCCCACCCGGATGGCCCGCCATCGGGTGGTGCTGGTGGGCGTACATCATCATGCCGTGATGTGCGGCTGCCGCGGCGGCCATTGCTGCGGCAGAGTTGGCTGAGGCTGGACCGGCAGCCGGCCGACCTAGTGGATTCATGTGCATGGGACGTGGTCTTATAAGCGTACCGGATAAACTTTGACTGCCTACCTGCTGCTGCTGGTGCTGCGGGGAGCATTTGGCCGCTTTCTTGTCTTTTTTCGACTTTTTCGGCTCCTCTTTCGGTGGCGGCGGAACCGGCACCGGGGCGCTTATCTGACGGACACGGGCGGGGCGGCCCAGTGTGGAACCGCCGCCTCCGCCGCCGCCGCCACCACCGCCGCCGCCGCCACCGCCAGTACTGCCACCGAGGCCGCCGGGGCCGGAGTAGATATCGTAGTGACCATCGTTACCAAAGCCGATGCCATCGATCTGATCGGTCGAACCGTTCCACACTTTGTGGTTTTCGTCGCCATTGTACAGTGAGCTTTCGCCGTCGTCCACCACCTCGAGGTCCGCGCTGCTGGCATAAACTGTGCGCAGAAAATTAGAAGAGAGAGAGAGAGAGAAAAAGAGAGAGTTAAAAAGAGAACGTTGTATTTCGTTACAAATGGGAAAAACGAAGTCAAGATTTTATTTTTATGGCTATCAGTTTAATCATCAGATTTCATCAGCTTCTATGGCTATCAGAGGGTTTTTATAGTTCTTTCATTACTTTGTACTGCATGAACTGTGCATGTTTTCCAGGAAGAACTATCAGAAAAGGATGAGATATACATCTTTAATTACCCTATGGTGCCGGCTCAAAATGTTATAAAATCCTAAGCTTAATTTTCCTTCAACTGATTCCCAATGTTTCTATTTTTTTTAAATCAGAAACATTTCAGAAAAAAGTTTCTAATTTTATGAGACTGTTTTTATGCGCAAAAATTAAAAAAAAGAAACTATTTTTTTTTATTCAGTAGAGACGGCCTGAATAAAAAAGAAACTATTTAATACCTCAAAAATGTACCTGAGCCACAATTATTTGCGGAACTGTATCATGATATGTCTTCAAAACTAAAAGTGTTTTTATAACACTCGTCTTCTGTAATAAAAGCATTCAACATTTTCCAATTAAACTTCGTAATACACTTTCATCTACTCGTGCCCCCCACCTTCCCCGCTTCACACCTCCTCACCTAATGTACTTCTTTTAAAACTTTCAATCGCCAGTTGCTGAAATAAAAAAGGAAATTTAACCGGAAGCAACCTACAAGCTCGATCCAATTCGGCTTCTCGGGTGGCCAATTTCACCAGGCCCGGCATAGCTTCGCGTGAGCATATGAGAGATGAAGCACAGCAGCCAACGAAATATACAAAAAAAAAAAAACAATTCGAAAGGTGTTAAGTACGTGTACATACGTAACTCTCCCAGCACGGTGGGATGCAAAAAATCGTTAAGATTCAAAAGGAAAAGAAAGCGTCCGGGCCAGTCTTGCGCCACTGCCCGGCGGCTTGCTTGTCGGCAATATCAGACGAAAAACTTTCTTCCCTCGGCGGAATGTCGCCCAGCTCGTTTGTCGTATCGGCAAGTCCCAATCTGCACTTGCAGTAAAAAAAAAATTCGAGTCAAGGAATTTCGTGCAGCAGGCCACCCCGTGCTTCGGAAAACTGTGTGGGTAGAGATACCACTTGGCAAGGGTTCCCACGTGTTTGGCCCGTGGCGAATCAATGCTGATCGATTGTCATCACTGCGCTGCATTTAGATGCACCCATTCCCGCATTTGTAGCATACACACACACACACCTTCATTGTTATTTGGAAGCAATCTCTAGGCAACAATCAACCATCATTACGGCAATCGGGAGCTGGTGGGGAATGCCTGACGACTCTAAAGCACGCGATAACAATTGAGTGATGAGTCCCAGCCATCCCCAAAGCTACTTCCCCTCGCCGAATGCACATTCCACGTTTGTCGTCGAATCCATTTTTCTCAGGCCTTTCCCACTCCCATGGCATCAAGTGCATGAACTTGAATGTGCCAACTGCGGAGGCTGGGAAGCACGATGGAAGCAAAGCAGATGATGTAGCTACACAGACACTCAACCAGCGGTACAATGGTAGTACGCTCAGCGAATCTAGATCACTCAAAAGCGAAGACTCATCACAGTTCTTGTTGCTTCGCTCGAATGCGCAACGTCAGCAGAAGCATGCCGAGGTTTCCGTTCCGGCGCTCCGGTAAGTCGTTCCACTTCCTGCCACTACTTGCTGCTAGTGCTAGTGAGTCTCGGTTGTCGCCACGGGTTCCTTCCTTCACCACCCTGCGACCCGGCGCCAGTCAGTGCGATCGCAACAAGGTCAGCATGATTCCCACTCGCAAAGGCAAATGATATACACTTGCGAGGGGTACTCGCCCAGTTTCACACTGAAAGCTTCGACAACCGGGACAGGGAACCTTCAACCTCTCTTTCTCTTTGTGTCGCTCTCATAGCAGCGGTTGCTCCTGTTACGAAATTGGTCACGTCATGTTGGATTTTTCATTTCACAGTTTCACTCTACCATCTTTTATTATGATTACCCCCTTTCGGACTGGATTTGACGTTAAACACGGGCGTATTTTAGGGTGGTTGGAGCAGGATGAAGGCGGCAGACCTACATATTAACAGACTTCGCAATTTGATTGAGCGGAAATTATTGCCCCAATAAGATTGAGGGCTCGAAAATTGCGGCCGGTTGACATGCAAACGTGAAGATAAAAATATGCTTTAAATTGCTTTTTTTAAAGCAAATAAATTTTGATGGAAAATTCCCCCTGAAATTAAATCTGATGGCATCAACATGTCTTATATGTCATGCTGCATAACAACGGCTAGAAATGGAACAGTCCACCTACGATTGTTCAACACTGATCGATTCATATGCGCTTTAAATTAATTTCACATTACACACCACACCAGCAAACGGTACGGGACGCTTTACACTATTGGCGATTTAATATGTATAGCACATTCAGTTGCCTTCAAGCACACGCGACAACGGGGGGAACGGCTTGTGTAAGATGTTTGCATCATACATGCTGCCACGAATTGGGTTTGGCAACTGCACAAGGCGGCGACATTGCCGTGCTTTACCGAACGGACCATTTGGAGGTAGATTTTGTGCAAATTGATGGTGTGTTTTGTGTGGTGATTGCGACAAATTATTGACTATTTGCAATTCATTGGGAGGAAAGGAGGCTTTTAACGCCACCCGACTGTCCATTTTTAACGATTGTTTGTCCCTTTCGCAGCTTTCAGTGCTTTTCAACAAAGGTTTGAAGGTAAAGTTGGCAAACCATTCCACACTTTCTGCACTGGCTGGTGGCTATTGCACCTGCCGTGCTTGCGACTTCCCTTTCTCTCTCTCTTCTGTACAGTGGACACGTGTCTCGGTGAGCCACTGTACTGGCGCACGTGTCTCCCGCGTGTCGATTGGAAACAGATTTGCGTGTCTCTCGCTAGCTGTTGTGTTTCTTTCCAACATGTATGACTTTTGGTTTCGCTTCCGGTGTCGGATTTTGCAATTCACCCAACCCCTTGAGCGAAAACCGTTCAATGTTCGGTCGCTTGGAAAGCTTATAAATGTCCGATTTGTGTTTTATGGCAACCCGTTTCGAATGAATCCCTATGCAATATGGTTGGGTTGCGGGTTTTACGGGGAAGGCGGGGCTGCCTGACTGGTTGTTCGAAACCTAAACATACCTACGAACACATACACAAAACAAGGAGCGTCTTCTGCTTGACCGCTGTTTAGCTGTGCAGCGATGGGTGAAGGACTTTATCGCGCCCGGTAGCGGCTGGGTGGAAATTATGAAATTTGCAGACAGCCCTAACAAAGCCCCCCGCGCAAATGCTTGGCACGTTTTCACGGTCGATGTGTATTTCGATTGGAATGGACTTTGAATGTACCGTGCCGTCGTTTGCGAAAGACTCGAAGAATTGGTCGGTAAGTATGTTCAGCTTGGTGGCTTAGACAAAGCCAAGCTAAGCGCTCGAACCTTACGGAGAGTCATTACTGCTGCGCCGAAAGGGTCAAGGCTAAACTTGGTCGCCTATCACGCTTTTAATGAGCTCTCTTTTACAGCTACAAACTACTAAAGGACCTACCATGCCAACAGATTGCACAAACGCAGGCTAACCTTCGCACGGCCCAGTTTAACCTTTTCCAGAAGCAGTGCAATCAAATGCTCCGCAAGATGCTGCAACGTCTGCAGGAGGACAACAATGCTTCACTAAGACGTCGCCTCAACACGGCAAGCAATATCATACCCATCCCAAGTGCTGTTGAAATTCAATTCGCATCAATTTGAACGCGCAGTACAATTTGTCGATCACGAATGGAGGAAAATCCATCACCCCCCCCTAGCTGACTTCTCTTCTCCCTACCCACAGGAGTTTGGTTTTCTCATGGCATTTTCGGTGATCATCACATGCCTTTGCGATCGCACACAAAAGCACACGTAGCCAGAAAGTGTCCACGAGGGAGGGAGCCGACGAGCAGGGCAGAGAAGAAAACAAGACCCCGTCGCGGTGCCGAACCGCGGGAAACCGGTTTTATGAGAGCCAACACCGACAAACCGGCCGCTGTTTGTGTGAGTGAATCAAGATGTCCACCACAAGTTGACGCACTTGTTGATCAACGAGAACAACCCAAAAGTAAAGGAGAACTCAAGCGCCAAGGAGGAAACCGTTTGCAACCGTATCTTGTCCGACATGCAATCGGCAAGATTTTGGGTAGAGAATTGTGTCTGTTTTTTTGTGCTAAGTAGCAATTTCGAATTCCACTTCCAATGACGGTTGAAGGTCAGGCCGTCGTTGTAGAATGTTGCAAAAAACGAAACAAAAACCGAACAAGAGGGGCAGCTTCTTTCGTGCAGCCGATGCATTTCAATGCGCTTCATAGCTCGTTGTCTGTCGTTTCGCTATTTTTTTTGTTAGCGTTCTGTTTTCAGCCGTGCTGTATCGGCATATTGCTGCTGGGACGGTGCTCCAAACACTCCGCTTGAACGTGCTGGAATTTCGTTGTGGCACATGCGGGGCAGAACCCGTCGACCCACACAACTTTCATACTTAGCCTAATTTCGTGTCAGCACCCCTTATGCTGAAGGCGCGGTGACTCCCTTCCCACTGCGATGTTGTGACACGCGAGACACCCTCCTATTGCCCTCCGCTTTTCGCACCTCCTCCACCACCACCACCACCACCACTACCGAGATACTTACGATTTTTCACCGTGTACGCATCGCCGACGCCATTAATTGCATGCCTGCTGACACCGACACTGTTGAGCGTGGTCGTGCTACCGGCACGTGATCGCCACCCTTCGCCCGTACCGTTCGATTTGCCGCCGATCGTGCCGTACACGCTGTTGGAACTGCCACTTCCGGAGCCACCACCGCCGCCGCCGCCGCCGCCCTCGAGCTGCCGGGCGTACGAGTTATCGGCGTACGCGTGGAAGCAGCAGCGCACGAGCGCGTTCGCCGCCGCCTCCCGCTTGCAGATGAACGTGTGGCACTCGAGCACCTTGATGCCGGTGGTGCGCCGCAGGATCGCCGCAAAGATGGGCGGATGCTGGGCGCGCGGTGTGCGCGCGAACGGTGAGTCGAGCGGCAGAAACTTCGGCTCCGGATTGCTGTTGCCCCGCTCCGGGATCAGCACCTGCCGGACCGCCGCACAGTAGTGCAGCGACTCGATCGGGAAGAAGCGCGTCACCTGCTTCCGGTTTTCGTCCACATTCTCCAGCAGGATGCCGTTGGACCAGACGCTGAGCCACGAGTCGATGCCCTTCGCCCCGATCGCACCCTCGGACGGGTAGAGGCTGCGCAGCGGCTCCTGTATGCCCTGCAGCCCGTCCTTGCTCTGGCGGGGCACGGCACTGCCCAGGTACAGCACCCGGCAGCGACAGATCGGTGTCGACTCACCCATCGTGTTTGTGTCCTTCATAAGACCCGCCTGTGTGCCTGTGTGTCCCTCGGCCACAGCACACCACGCGCACCGGAGCGTCTGTGTTTGTGTACGCGAAAGGTTGCCTGCTGGCGGCACGGAAGGCTTACCCTTCTCGTTGGCCGCTGCAAAAAGGTTGCAAATCCTTCAAGGGTTGGACCACCACCGGTTGCGCACCTTCACCACCGTGCTGATGTGACACTCCACTCACCAATACACGCACCAATTGGAACCGAAACGGTTTTGAACGCACTTTACACGCTGAAGTACACTATGCACACTATCTGTAACACATCCTCCGTTCAAGGGCTGAGCCCGTGCAAGCTGAAGGGTAACGCTACAAAATGAATGGAAATTAGTTAAGCCAACATTGCACCGATAAAAAGAAAACCTCAAAAGCTGATTTCCCTTTCACACAGGTGACATTTTACGTAAGCAAAAACAGAAGAGATAACCAGAAAGCAAAGCAAAATCTGATTGTAGAATATTCTTCCCCCGTAGCTTGTGACCGAGTCTTCAAGCAAATGCTGAAATCTCTAGCACCATTTTTTTGTTCACCTTCCACGCTCACGACCACACGCGCAAGCGGCCAAGATCTTTTCGCTCCCATTCACTCACACCAACACAACCCCTACACACATACACACCCATGCACACCACCATTTATCACCAGCACCGCATTCCAGTCACTTCCCGTCCCGTCCCAAGATAGCCGACCGCTTTCCTCGCTTCTGGAGGCATTGAAATCTTTTGATTTCCAGACCATTCCAGACCCCGAGCGTCGAACGCGAGAACCTTTGGGCTAGTATTTGATTTTTCCCTCGCTTGTGGAACGGCACACCACGTCAGCAAGCTCTTAACGGTGGCATAAATCAAGATGACATTTTCCTGTCCATCTTGCGCGGCGGCTCCTTCCACCTCACGAAACTAATGTCTTAGTATTGTGGGTTCCGTGCCAGAACTAGCGCTTACTGCGGGTAAGCTTCTGTCGGCAACATTCTCACTTGTAGCACCAAAGTATTAAAAAAAACTACTCTTTGTCACTTAAATCACCTGTTAACACTTAAAGAAGATTATTATTCACTTGGTCCGATGGTTCAGCACCCAGGTGGCTGCTGGGTTGCAAAGGAATTCACTCTGGACACCACACGAACCACGCGCGGACCGTGTGTTGCCACGGCAAAGGCTCACAGAAAAATGACGTGGCTGTGATTATTTTACCTGTACGAGGTACGTTTGCTTGGATCGCGTTCGGATCGGGCGTCGGAAATGCTCCCTGGGAGTGAATCTACAATTTGCTTTCGGACCATGGATGAAAATATTCACTAGTGAAATAAGTTATGATTTAGTTTTGAAATGATTACTGAGAGATCTTTATGATGTTATTATTAATTATATTTATTATTGCTCATAGTTTTACCTTTTTTCAACATATTTGCTTAAGTTTTTCGTATTCAAAAGATTTAAAAGTTCCAAAAAACCATTTATTTTATTTTATTCTTTTTACTGATATTTTAAATAATTTCAATTTATTTCAATACTAGATGCTTTCAGCATCAAACTTTACTTTATAAAATAATTGCGCTCACATTCCACAATTTCTTACTGATCAATGTGTTTAACCCATAGTTCAAAAGTGAAGCAGCCCGAAAGCTACCTACATTTTATAGGGGATGAAAACACACACCGAGGCATGCCGAAGTTTACCGAAGCTTCGACGAAGTTTCGAACAAAGAGGCACCATGGTTTCGAAGATGCTTACATGGCTTTCCTACACCCCGATGTTTGATAGATGCGTTTCCTGTCCCTTGCGGATTTTGAAAATATGTTTAAATTTGTTCATGCTTTCCAACCAAATTTAATGATACTATTAAAAAGCATGTTATATAATGCGTTCAAAAGCATGTGAATTTAATGAACTCCTACTTCTTCTTGGGTGGTACAACGACCCTTGCAGGGCCTATCAAACCACTAATGTGCATTTGATTTTTCCTTGACTTAATGAGAACCCATAGTTGGATAGTCAATCCAGCAAATGGGAAAAGCGGCATCAGTCCGAATGAGATTCGATACAACGTCGGGTTTTACTACAGGCTAACGTCCGTATCACAAACACCAACGAGTCCGTTATGGTTTTAGTAGGGCCCTAACATATGCTGTTTGTGCCTGAAACAAGAAACTTACTAATATTTTCAATCCTCTTTTAACCAAACAGATTTTTGTTTAGCCTGTTCACCGTCTTGTCACTTCTCTGCTAATTATACGATTTTTTACCACTTTATTCACTTTTCGGAGGTGTTGCTGGTTTATGGACCTATTTGTATGAGTGTTCTTGAAGGTACATTGTTTATTTCAGTTATAAATATTTTAATGGCATATAAATGTATCTCGAACTCAAAACTCGTCATTAAACCAAAGAATATAAAATTTAAAAAAAATCTCTTTAAGGTTTACCACCAATAAACGAGACTATAATGAGGGTTTGTGATCATTGCATTATGCTAACATTTTAACCTTTTGTTAATACATTTTAAATAACATTTTACGACATTTATCAAAACAAAACATTTTAAATAAGCGAGGTTTTATGGTAAATGCTCATAATTTAATTTTATGTTCAATATTAAATTAATTGACGCGCAATTTTTTAGAACCATGAAGCATAAAACTTAAGCAATATGGCCTGGTCGTTACTACCGAATTAAAAAAAAAAGAGTAAAAAACTTATCTTTACCTGAAACTATGTGCGTACCTGAACATTATAAAACCAAACTACTGTGCTCTTCTGCCTTACCGTGGCGGTAAACAATTTAAACAAAACCATGTCACGCATCATCATCACGTATTGTCTAAGGTGACATATTAATCGGAGAGCTCTCTCTCTCTCTCGCAATTAGAGCCTCAGCCTGAGCGGGGATGCAGCCTGTCGCCTTCACTGAGCAGTTTAATCACACATGGACACACCGACCAATTACCCATACGCAGCTCGATCGATCGCTTTACATAATGCGCGACATATGTGGAACCACGCAGAAAGCTTCAGTTTCGTACCGAATGGAGGGCGTCGCTGGAGGGATAGTGCCGCGCAACACCGAACCGTACGCGGTTCGCATTTTCCGCTCGAGTGGGGAAACCCCTTTTGCTGGGCTGGCGGCGCGTACGGCGTTCTTTATCGCACGATTCACGCACTTGCCACTTTCCACAGACCCTCCCCCCCCCCCCGGGTCTCCCCAACTCACGGTTGCAACGATGCACCGATTGCAGTGGACGCAGCAAGGACCGCTTGCGCCGCATGCCGGCACCGTTGGGTCAGTGCATGGTTTATTTTTTCTCTTCCTCTCTCTCTCTGGCAGCTTGCATCGCACGGCAGCAGCTCAGACGAATGCAAAGGGTTGAGAAAATCGCCCTTTTCGCTTTGCCGAGCGCTCGGCAGTGTTACGTCGATTTATTCTAGGGGCTCGCCCTGAACGGTTGAAAGGCGCTTTTCACCCATTAGTTTTCCTTCCAATCCCGTCGTGTGAAGACGTCAGCCGGCCTGCGGGAGTCCGTGAGCGTGTGGGTTTTCGGTGCAAGATGATAACGCTGCTGCTGCTTGGATTCGGCGCCCTGTCGCTGTACGTGTACTGCAAGATCAAGTTTAAGTTTGCCGAAAAGATCCCGTGCGTGGAGCCGCTGCATCCGATCTTCGGCAACGGGCTGGAGTTTGCCCAGAAGAACTCGTACGAAATATTTAAAAGCATTACGCGCGCCTACAAGGACAACAAGCGCATCTTCAAGCTCTGCTTCGGACCGATCCCGGTCATCTGCCCCACGCATCCGGATCTGATACAGAAAATTATGACCGAACCGGCCAGCATGGACAAACCGTTCGTGTACGACTTTATGCGCGTGGACCACGGATTGCTGACGGCACAGTGTAAGTTTTGAAAGATGCGTGTGTATGTATTTCGCTTGCGGGTGTAAAGTTGCCGGAAAGTTCTGGTGCAACCGTGTTGTGTGAGCGGGATTGTTGTGAAAACTCCAAAGGCACTGTTTGAGCTTTCGGTCATGTTGGATAAGGGCCTTTATGGGTTTTTGCTTATTTTGGAAATGAGCTTACTGTTATTTGTTATATATTTTCCTATGTATAGCTTTTTATTTAACTCAAAAAGTTATAATATTTAAATAACGGCTAACGAATTAAGAACTATTATTAAAATGCAAATCAAGTGCTTTAATGTTCTGTTAGCAGCATTTTGAAAGCCCTGAACGCTTTTCATTAGTATGGAAATCTTTATTTCCTTGTTTGTAATGAGCGGAAACACTGTTTTGTGAAATCCTTTTCTCGAAACATTGCTAGCTTTTTGAAATTGGTATAAAAATAAAATATTTTCTGAATTAAATAAACTTATGGTTGTATGCTTAAATCATATTTGCTTCATACATACTCTTAGATCGTTTTAATTAAAGCCAAGCTATAATAATATTTCTGTGCAATTTTCGTTCATGTTGTGTTTCATTCACATTAACTGAAATTATGAATCACATTAACTGAAATCGTGCGTAACTTTGCTGTTTGAGGTTTGATGCACTTACAAACGATAAATTTTTAAAGTATCAAATTCCATTAACACTAAACCATAAGTCTTAAAAAGCAGAAATACAAATCATGACGCGAAAAAGATTAAATAGACAAATTATCTATCATTGAAAGAATAAAGAAAATATAAATTGTTTCGGTTTTTGAACATTTTGATATTGTAGCAAAATTGGTGACTTGAAGGATTTATTCGCCATTTATTCTTATATTTTTACTGCACACTGATAACATTAAGAATTGAAAAAGGAATGCAAGGCCTTTATTGCAAAACATTTGTTTTTTTTTTATATCTTATTGGTATTAAAAAAAATCATAAAAATAATTGAATTACTTGTAATATAATTTTTTTTTTTCTTTAAAGCAATAATTGTTGCTAGGTTCGCCTCGTTTCATTACCACATCATTTAACAACAAAATTAAAACCCCTAAACTAATACCACCACTAAAACTATGCAATGAAAACTATACTTTCTTAGTTCCCTGCCATAAAACATTGCAAACCGATCAATCCAGTTTTCTACATAATCCTCCATACTGCCCATCACCGACGGATGAGAAAAATCCAGTTTGTCACCATTATCGCGAAGCACTTACGTGCCGCTGTTACACGCCTAGAGAATGGCGTTGCACTATTTATTGAAGTCGTACACAGTTTAGTTATAAAACAAGTTTTCCACCAATTTTGTAAGCTCACTGCGAAGTGTCTGCGGCAGGCCGGATGGCACCATTGAAGCATTCTATTCAACTGTACTCACAAATCACCAGTAATCGTCTTTCGATGCTTGATAGTAGCTGAAAGCTTTAACTATTTATCACCCAACTTCATGCACGATTGGTGAAAGGGTACGAAGGATAGCGACATTCGGTGATTGAATTTATTGCTACGCTAATTGGTTTGGTGGTGCTTCAAGCCGTTTGATTGAGTTGTTACAAGGAAAACGACTTCAACGAACAAGATTTTTATGTGCTAAAAAGCACGCGTAGGTAGAGGAGTAAGAATGGTTGCAAAACAGTAGCTGTTTTAATGTGATAGAGCTTATTCGATCGGTTTGTTTTATCTTGATGTTCTCTTTCCCCAATATAACCCATTCCGCAAAAGATGACGAATGGCGCGTCCACCGGAAAGCACTGAACCCAACGTTCAACACGCGCATCCTGAACAGCTTCATACCGATCTTCACCGACTGCGTATCGAAAATGATTGCCAACATGGAGAAGCACGCTGGGGACGAAAAGCCGATCAACATGCTCGAGTTCACGTCGCCCTGTACGCTGGAAATGATCTGTCGGACCTCACTCGGCGGGAAGGTGCTGGAAAGGGAAGGCAAGCAGGAGTTTATCGAGGGGCTGGAAATGTAAGTGCAACCCACAGTTGCTTCCAACTTTATCAACGCCTTGGGGATTATGAACCAGCAAACGACAAAATATGCAGTGAAAGGGAATGCTTGGAAGCTCTATTGTTTCGATGCAGATAACGATCAGAATGTGGTTTGAATTGAAATGATTTACGATTGTTCTATTAGCATTGAAGTGGTTGAATTTGTGACGGTGGTTTAGAATGGTTAGTGCGCAATCGAATAGACTAAAATGCAGTCTGTGGAGCTACCATTTTAAACAGTGCAAGCTTCACATAATGATCTAGATAATCCAATTTGAAAAGTATTACAAATCACAAAAGATGGCTGATCTAATTGAACAAAGAATAATAACTTAAATTATTTCAATTAAATATTTAATAATTTAATCGAAAATTTGTTGATGCACGAACAGTAGTACCTGACTAGCGAACAACTTTCAAACAGTTTTATATTGGTTGTAAAATGTACACAACATGTTTCTGGTCGCTTAAAACATCTGGCTTTCTAACATCCTTACTCCAGATAATTTCTTCCACTAATGCCCGCTCTTTATTGCATCCGGTTTTCACTTCACAGTATCCTTCACAATGTAGGCCTTCGCATGTTCAACGCAAATCTTTACCCCGATTTTGTGTACAAGAACACTCGCTTCTATAAAGCGGAAATGGACGCCCGCAAGATATGTTACGCTTTCACGGACAAGGTACCACTTTCAGCTCATATCATTTTTAAAATCGAAAAATTGATGAATCACTGACATCAATCCCGTAGGTCATACGAGAAAAGCGTGCCAAGTTTGAGGAAAAGCTGCGCAGCTCAGTGGACAGCAACAACAACAGCGCGGTGAGCGACGAAAACGGCAACGTCGTCTTCGCCGATGAAGAAGACGATATGCTGAGCTACAAGAAGCCCCAGATCTTTGTCGACCAGCTGCTGACCATCCCGAACGATGGTAAACCGTTCACGCACGAGGAGATTACCGATCACATCTACACGATGATTGCGGCGGTAAGAATGTGCGGCCGGTGCGGTGCGTTGTTTGGTTTTCTAATGCGCTCAATGTCGTCACTCTCGCAGGGTAATGAAACGTCCGCCACACAAGCCGCACACGCCTGTCTGCTGCTGGCCATGCATCCCGAGGTGCAGGAACGGGCTGCGGCCGAGGTGCGCGACCTGCTGGCCGATGACGTCGAGTATACGCACGAGATCCTCAAGCAGATGGAGTATCTGGAGCGCGTGATCAAGGAGTCGCAGCGGCTCTGTCCGGTGGCGGCCGTGTACGGGCGCAAAACGATCGGCACGATCCAGCTGGACGAGTATGTTATCCCGAAAGGGTTCATCCTGCTGCTGAACGTGTTTGCACTGCACCGGCAGAAGGAGCACTGGGGCCCGAACGCGGACAAGTTCGATCCGGACCACTTCCTGCCGGAGCGCGTCAAGGCGCGCCACCCGTACGCCTACCTGCCGTTCAGCGGTGGTCCGCGCGGCTGCATCGGCAGCCGGTACGCGATGATGAGCCTTAAGATTATTCTCTCGCAGATACTGAAGAACTATCGGCTTACCACCGACATACCGTACGAAAAGATGGACTTTAAGTTCAAGGTGTCGATGCATCTGTCCTTCGAGCATCTGATAAGGTTGGAACCTCGTGCGTAGACTTTCTAGCGCTTGCTGTCTGCTGGGAAAACGAAACCGCCAAGAATTCACCCACTTTTACTAGACGCGAGGCCATGACACTGATAGTTGTGGTTCAGTGAAACAGATCAATCGAACGAAATCGTACGAATTTGGCTTGCGGACGCTTCTCGAACAGGCCAGACACTTTGTGTAAAACAAACCATCTACGCGTATCTGCTAATGTAACAGCTACAACAAAAAGCTATGTAGCGAGGGAGCATACTATTAACCTCTATTTTCCGCTCCCCGTCTGCTTACATGCGCTTTGAATGCAGTCGAATGAAAACTGTGTACCTATACAGAGGGCGTGAATGTAAGCCGTATCGTTGTTCGATGATTTTTACCTGTCTGTTACCATTTTTTTGTATAATTGTTTGCAAGCACGCAATAGTTGCGGCTACACTTCACGCTATTGGATTAGCTCATTCTATGTTCGAGCTTTGCGAGAACGGAACGCAAATTCACTATCAAATCGGAAGTGCATCGAAGCAGATTTCAATGTTTTTTTTTATTTGCCTGTAGGAAGTGTAAGCTTCCCGCAACTACGTATTTCCTTGTTATGAATGTGATACTTTCAACGCAAAAGTAATCAATCGTTTACCTTCCTCTGAACAAAATGTTTAGCAAACGTTTTTCAAGGCTACGAAACAAATAAACATTACAAAACCAACTTCACGCGTTCGCTTTTACTTTTGCACCGCGCAGGTATGATTTAACGCTTCTCTTTATTGGATTTTAGCTAATTGTTGGTAAACTCCTCCCCGCTATCGAATTAGACACGCTCATTTGCAAGTCAAGCAGGTTAAACGCTAGCCACTGACCGTTGTATCAGCGTGTGTTACCGCGATCGTATCGCGGGCGCCTTCGCTGGAGCGTTGGAAAGGCGCCAGCATAATGGAGATGTGTGCCTTCCATTTGCACAACTCACTAAGCCGTTATTCGGTGGTGCTTTGAAAACTGTTCAACCAAAAAAAAAAAAAACAAGTGTCCGCTAGAGGTCGTATTTGCCGAAGAACTTGCATGTACGCACATAATTCCTACTGAGTTTCTTCCGTTATCATTACATTTTTATGAGCATAAAATAACTGCAAAGAACACTATTGGAGAATGTCTGCACTCTTCGAAAAGCAATCACAAAATAATGTGGCTTCCCCATCATCGGCTCGCTAGAAAACATCATAGCAAAGCCCTCATAGTTCACGTTTGCACTACTCACCGTTACGTTTCACTTTTAAAAGTGCATGTAATATACGTGCTCTTATCATATCATCTGCCACCCGATGATTACATGATGTTTCGCTCCGGAAGTAACCGGTCACCATTGGACGACAACGACGTCTATCAAAACCTTGTCAACCGCTGGATGTCGGGCACACTTTACGGTTGAACAGGTAACCCGCACAATGGATCATCGTCAAACATTTCCCTTGCTACTGCTGCTTCTGCAAGGATGTGTAAGCGTTAAATCATCCCACATTTTTACGCCGAAAGCTGTGAAGCAATTTGTGTTTGGAATTTCAGATACAAGCGGATGCTAGCATTTCTCCAAAAGTCATCGCTCTGCAGCAAGTGCTAACCACTGAGCTGCAAACACTGGAACGAAGTGCACTGGTTACTAGTCCACCACACGCGACTAGTCCACCCGACAGCAGCGCCCCAAGCCGACTGCGAAGAGTGTTCCGCGAGTTTGAGCGACAGAATCAGGAAAGTATTAGCGCGATTCTGAGAGTGCTGGCACTGGTCGATCATACGCTAGAGAACACAATTCAGGACTGCGAAAAGGTATTTCACCTACCGTCGCTCGAGAGTGAGAATGTACTGTTCCGTGAAGTTACCCGGCCGTTGCTGCTGCTTGTTGAGCAGCTGTGTCAGCAAATCTCCGCCGAGGAATTTGGTAAGATAGAATCGACAATGCAATCTGTGGAACTAGAGGCAAATCTGTATCGAGCGCGTTTGGATGACACAAAGCACAACATGCAAATAGTGTTGAACGAACTGGACGATAATCAGGGAACTTTTTCGGTGGCGAGCAAACTGGATGAGCTGTTTGATCATATAGTGCTGCTGAACGTTACGATCCGCAATGCAATTCACACAGCTACAACAAATCTGCACAAGAGGCAACTTCCAATCGGTGATGCTGTTCCTGTCACGGTGGCAGACGACGACTTGCATGTGATTATCAGGAACTTTATGGCATTTTTGGAAAACGAAACGGAACTACTAGCAGAGGACCTCATCGAACAACTCGACGATTGGTTCAACGAAACTGCCAACTTGATCAACATAGTGGAGGAGGAAGTCACAGCCCTTCCGCACACACTGATGGAGGCTCCCATCGAAAGCTTTCTGCAGCAGGAAAGCTCACTCAAATGCTTGGCGGAGTACAACAATCGCAAGGCGGTGGAAAACATGTGGCACGGGCTGGAGCGCATACTGCAGTGCTTTCACATCGGCAACGATACCGAG
>KB672031.1:520813-581002 GCA_000349105.1 Anopheles epiroticus | reverse complement strand
TAACAATACATTTTTGACACAACATTTTTCTAAAAATTTACCAAACTGTTTCATACAACAGCGAAGATATTTCACGCTGGAACCCATCTAGCTGTTGACGTTACCGAATCATATATGTTGATGCCCAATTTACTTCAATATTTTTTTTTTCACCCATTTTGCCTCATAGCTATGTCCAGTTAAACCCACATCACAGAAATACTCGATATAAAACAATATCCTTTTTTATACTTTTTGTGCATTTCATCGTTGTTAGGAGTACTTATCGTAATTTTTTAATCATGGATAAACGATACGAGCTCTATACGAGTTTGGCTATAAAATGAAAACAAAACTGCTACTTAAGATCCTTAACGTACCAAAATTGCCCAATGTTCCCTTACACCATGATCGCCGTATAGAACAATTTTTTGCGCCTGTGCGTAGGCAAACTGCATTACATACAGCACTCCGCGGGACTCAGTGGTGTGCAACCTTAATGGCCAGCGCGGTAAATCCAGTTTTGACTACTAGTTAATGTTTAGTAAGATTATTTCCATTTACCTAATGCAGTAAAAACTATTGGATGTGTCGCGGTTTCACGAAAGGTTTTTAAATATTCATAATTTAGAAGATAGAATTCATGTGGTTCAATTCATGTAGTTCAATACTTTAAAAAAATCTTTTTTTCGATCATTTTTATATAAATTCGTTTTTATTCAACGCGCGGAACTTTTCTTTTAATTTTTTTAAATATTTTTTTTTAAATTAGAAATTAGAGCCTAATTTAACGACAACATTCTTGCGATTGGCATGTCCTTACCAGGATGGATCGCTCTAGTGAAATAATGTCTAATGTTATCGAAAAGACCTACAAATCCATAATTTTCTTGATGCTCTCCTTCAAGAATGGCTTCGCTTGTGTGAAACGATCCTAAATGGGTTAAATTTGAGTGTGACATGCAATCCGACCATGTTAACCTAATCTGACGATCATCTGTTTCGTTGCACAAGTGCCCATTTTCCGGTGCCTGATCCAGATTCTGCGCTTCCCCGAAACGGACAAATTATCAGATTGCCAGAACCGTCAGCCACATACGCCGAGCTCTGGCTTACCTTCATCGGCGCTACCATCGCAAAATAAGCCATTTGCCAACAATATATACGCACTGCCTCCGGCACACTTCCGCGCAGGGGTCGAAAAGAAAGCATGCACCGGAGGGAAAACTGCACAGACGCAGCAAAACAATACAATTTACTGCGTCATGTCGCGCGGGAAGGTCATGGGAAAATCGGCGACAGACGTGTTAGCATGCGGATGCAGCTACAATTGCACTGGTGCTGCGGTGCAGACGTATACGGTCGCATCGCTAGCCTTCGCTCTGCTACCGATTTGACACACATTTCATCCGGACGGCTCGCGGTTGGCCGTGTCTCGCAAGCATACCACCGAAAAGAAGCTGTTTGCCAAACTTTACTCTAAATCGTATAAATTTTAAAATACTGGTAAAATTTCAAACAGTTTCATAAATCATTTTTGTAGAGGAGCGTAAAACGGAGCGAAACGGTTCGGTTTCAGTTTCAACAAACGTTTTACATATTTGTACAGTCTTCACGCCGTGTGCTCACTCTTCTAAACACACCCCTTTCGGGCACGTTCCCGAGCTGCCGGTGGTCTGATGCTCGATTTTTTCCACTTTCTTGCCCGCGAACTATCCGTGCGGAATCCGTAAATCCCCACCGACGCCCAGCGCTAACATATGCATCAACAATGTGCAATTAACCGTTTCGATGCCTCCCCATCCTAGGACCGGCTGGTGGTGAAGTTGCGTGGGAAGAGAGAGGTGAAGCAAGCAGAAGGAAAGAAGACGAAATAAAAAACAACACTGCTAGAGTGAAACGAAAGTGAAATAGCAAAACAACCAAACAAGAGATGCATCATCTACAGACTGGTTAAAAAACTCACCTCGACCCAAAGCACACGAAATAGACGCTTAGGAAAGGAGGCGAGCTGTTCAAGCGTGGCAGGTACTGCCAGACCAATAAAAAAAGCGGAGAGAACAAACAAATAAACAACGCAAAAGATGTAACTTAACATTGAGAAAAGCCCAAAGCAGGGCCCGAATGCGCAGAGCCGGACTATAGCGTTTGCTAATACCTTAAACACCAATCAAACGCGGCTAGCCAATCGTCCGACCGGTTGCCAAACCGGTGATCGATAAACTTTGATTAGCTTTGAAGAGAGCAAAAAAAAGCACCAACTCGATCAAGCGAAATGCAACTAAAGTGCAAACATTGGGCGGTAGTAGCTAAAAACCGACACGGTGAAGAGAAAACCGAAATCAATCAATGCAACAGCTACAGTGGAAATGGTCGACGCACCGGTGTGTTCCCGCGTGGTTTGCTGTGGATGTGCTTGGCTCCTTGGTGGCTAATGATGTTATTGCGTAATGCTTGGCCTAAAGACGGGTCAAACTAATTAAGAGCATGTACCGAAGGCGATGTCGAAAAGGATGTAAATGGCCGTGTGTTAAGGGACGGTTATGTTCACCTCACGTTTGTTTTACTAACGCCCTTTGCACGGGGTAATAATTCGTTTCATTGCCCTGCCTTTAAATCGATTCAAAAATGCGGAGCGATCAAAGAAAACGATGGTAGCGACAGGTGTATGCAGCAGTAACTGCAACGGCATCGAACATGTCATAAGAAGAGTGCTAAACTCAACAAACAACTCAGATTGTTCCATTAGTAACGCAGCCTTATGAACCGGTTAACCACAGTCTGAGTTATTTTTATTTGATGTTAGCTAAAGTCTCGAAGTTCTGTTGAATTTGTGAATGTCTCTTTTCTTGTCATATTTGCATATAATAGGAAGTATTACATATTGCTTGAGGATGTAGTCGTTTGCTATTATTTTTAAGAGAAAATAGATTGTCGATCATTTGCAGTGTTTTTTCTTATTTTAGGAGCCAAATCTAGCTTCATTTCAATGCAACATGTGTCTGATTGCCTGCAAAGTTGAGGAGTTAAGAATTATATTCTACCTCTTCTGATTTGCTCTGGAGGCAGTGGTTCTCAAACTTTTTTCAACATTCAACAAGGTAGCAAGAAAAATTGAAAGCTTTAAATTTTTAAGCCCTACAACCGTTTCAAATATATTTACGAAAAACTGCTCTAATAAGTCGTGTAATACTTAAAACCCACTTAAACACATCGTCGACCTTTTGTAGATTAAAAGATTTCGATGGCCCACTAACTGTATTCCAGCGCCTGCTGGTGGACGGTAGGGACCACTTTGGGAATCACTGCTCTAAAGCAGAGCTATTGAATCTAAAACGTATTTGGTCAAAGGATTGTAATCCTAACTACAGGCGACGTGCATAATTATTAAGTACAATGGTGACGCAAAACAAACCATGTAATTCATCGGTAGTCATCCAGCAATCAAACAACAGTCACCATAAAAAGGAATTTAATTCTAAAAATTGAAAAAAGCAGGTAGACGTACACCGTATTGCAACACAAAGAATCTTTGTGTAGCAGTGTTGAATATGTCTTCAATTTTTAGTTTGGTTATGTTCGTTCATTGCATTATATCTATTTCTGCAAAACGACTTGAACGACTTTGTTATGAATTGATAACAACTATACAGTTTATTAAAACAGAAGAATATGGAATTTCACCGATCATTTGTTTCAAATGCCCAGAAAAGACATTCAACAATTTTAAGGTTTTCACTAAACAAAGCAAGGCACATTTTACCTTTCAAATCATTTTATAATTTGAATTTTCTTGACTGTATATTCTGCCTGATTCACTTCCTTGTTTTACTCTTTTTTTAATGCTCTTTATTCAGTATTATAATTTTATCTTGGTACGCTTATCTTCAGTACAAATCCTTCGTGCAACATTGTTTTGGTTTAAAAAAAAGGAACTTAGAGCCAATTGAATTGATTTAAGAAGTGCTTCAACAAAAAATTTTAAGCTTTTTCAAAACCTTTCTTTTTATATTCAATTAATAATACTAAAGGGACAAAAAAAAGCTGTCAGAATGAAAAGAAAATCATTTTTCTTTCATATTCAGCACGGTGCGAAGGTTCGAAACTGTAACACCCAACATTCCTGATGCAGAACGCTTTTCCGTCAGGCCCACTGCGGTGAAAGAAAATGCACCAATGCGGACACGCACACACAACCACACCAGCAAGTCCAGCAGCTAGCGGACACTCGCCGGCCTGCATGCTGCAGTACGTGTTCCCGAAGGAGGCCACCCGGTTCCGGCTTTGCAGCGGGAAGCATTATGTAAGTGCCTCCAGAGATGCGTTTGCCCACGTTCGGTGAAGGGTGGTCCGGCACTGACCGTGGGGCGATTCCGACCACTGCCTCTGACCTGAATTGCGTTTCGGCGCAGGTTCCTACCTCCGGTCCCCTGTGTTGCCCCGTGTCCTCAGCCACCAGCCTCACATCTCGCCCTTGCGAAGCGGCAAAGGGTTAGTGCAAGCGCGGAAGGCGCACAAACAAATGAGATCTTGATTGAATTAGGTGCAGCATCGCCCGCTAGTTGCATTTGCACCTTTCAGCCACCGAGCCAAGCGAGGGCCTAGCACCGTTCACACGATCACACCCGGCGAACCCGACGGGCCGGCCGACCGACCGGGTAGAATGGATTGGAATTTCTGCCCGGCATGCGATGGGCACCGCGCCCCGGTGTGCAGAATCCTCCCGCGTTCGAACGATTGACCCCCGGGGGCCCTCGGGAGCGTATTATTATGCGGTGCAGCGGCCGCGGCACACCGCTGCTACCACGACGGCGCGGCGCAAAAAGAAAGCAACCTAAGGAAGTGGTGAATTATTAATGCTTCCACATTTATCATACGGGTGCTGCCGACATCGGTGTCCGGAGTCGCGGCTGCAAAGCGAACCTAAAATGATGGGCAATACACATGCCGACGCGATGCGAGGCGTGAAAAAAAAGGGGGGGGGGGGAACTCGAGAACGGGGCATGCAGAGAATGAGATCGAACCGGCGATCGCGGGAAAGCCTGTGCTAAAATGCAACGGTACTGCAATCGCGGTACTGACCGCTGACAAACGGCTCACACACTCACGCCATTTGCTTCTCTCGCTTCCGCCTCCCAGAACGCACCGATGGTAGGGAAAGAAAAACACATCTCACCTTTACCAATTTTCACTTTTAATAGCATCGGCGCATCGCACACTTTAGCAGCGCACCGCACCGTTCCGGGCAGTTTAGTGCCGCGGCCCTCTATCGATCGCCCTTATTCACCGCACCGCAGCCGGGCTCCCTTCCTTTGTGTCCCTTTTTGGGATGAGATAAGCAATACTTTTCGTTTTTTATTTGCACCGGCTTATCGCACGAACCTTACCGGTACCGCAATCGGTACCGTTCTGCCTGTATGTTCCGTACCGTTCCTTTGCCCGGTGCCATCATTAGGCACTACGACCATGCGGCCAATGGCCGTTTGCATTGGCGGTGGCGATGCTGCACTTTGCTGCACTTCATTCTAGACGAACAAAAACACACTGGCAGAATATTTTGCACTCACTCACTGCCCCACCCGTCCGCACGGCCTCACTGCGAGGGAGCTTTGCATTAAGTGCATTAAGCGCGGAGCATTATCATGGGCGAAATTTATTTGAATTATCTTCGCCCATGTGTTGTGCACTATTGCTAAGCACAGACCAAGGGTGTCCTGCATCCAGTGGGAAGGGGAAAATTAAGGCAGTGTGCTAGCTATTCATGTTGCGCGTCGATACAAAAGTTTTGGTTTTGTATAATAACACGTAAATTACTTTCTTGTGATACTACTATCTTAACCTAGGTTTCTTGTAATATTTGTTTAAGCTCTAGGTTAATTGTACATAATTACTTGCGTTTAAGCTTCCCTTCTTTGTGAAAGATTAAATTCTAAATCCACTTAGCTGTAAGCAATACGACCTGGCCGTTACTACCGAATATAAAAAATATTCAAAATCTTTTGTAATTTTCGTAAAACTAAATGAGTTCTGTAGCTAAAAAAAGTAGTACATGAAAATTGTCATCATCATTCTTAGACTCTACGCTCAAATATCTGATGAGGTGAATGTTCAATTATGTCGATACTACTTAGATTTTTATTGCTTAAAATCACTGCACTCCAACAAATATTTATCTGATTTTTCATAAATTCCAAAATAACAAGAATTTTGACATATTTTACCTTATAGAAATAGTTTGAAGCATTAGGTGTGTTTTTTGTATCAACGACCAGTTTTCGAGATGTAATGTTTTATACTATATTGCGTTCCTTTTCTTAAAAACAACGCTAGGCATTTGACATACATCAACATAACTTTTCCGTATCACGGATTATCCTTTCCAGTCCCGTATTTGTATTTTTTAAAGTTTTTTATAAAACCACAAAATGCGTTTTTGTTCTTTGTGTGGTTATTATTGCACTCCCTCTGCAACGCGATTTGACTTAAATAACTGCATATGTTCTACAATCACTACAAGAACTGACTATAACTTAAACGTCACAAAAGAAAATTTCATGATGATACGGGAAGGTGCGCTGGATTTTTTTACCTGCTTTCATTCTTCATCTCAATCGGATACGTTAGATTTGGAAACAAATGAACCATTCTCTAGATTGTTTCGAGCGGTGAGCCGTAGTGAAGCAATCGACAGACGATCTTGTAATCGAATCAACCACACCATAAAATGAAAGTGAAACGATAGGTCATCCACTGATCACTGATATGTAAAGTACCGCAAATGCAAAAGGGGAGAGAAAACAACACTCCTCCAGTCTGTCGCCATCTGGCTGTCACTTGACACTTCAAGGAGAGGCCGGTGCATCCGTTATGATACGGCTGACGAAACAATCAACTACTGCACCACGAGAAATCGTTGCTACATGCGGTGTCAACGTTGCGATCGGTCGGATATCTTTACAAGCTCACCACCACCCACGCGGTGCAGCCAATCAGTCGAGTCGAATTTCGATCACTCTCCACCGGAGGACGCAAATCGACCCTATCGGACAAAGAGACACTGCGCCCGGTCGCTTTCCCGGCGGCTCGCGAGCAGCGGGCACATAACTATCGGTATCGATGGAGGCTGAAATGGCAAACATGATGGAAATTGATCGAAGGAATTTCCATCCTCCTGCCGCTGCCACTGTCCACCGACTAGGTTAAGGGCGAAGATTCCATAGCCCGGCCGTTCGCGATCACTTCACCCGGGTGGATGATTACCTTCGACATTTTCCCGTTTCAGGCGAGGGTGACCTCGAACGCGCATTGCGGAACATCTCCGGATTGATCCCGTTAGGACGGGGCAGTTTTTAGGCAAACACAGCAACAAACAAAGCCCATCAAAAATGCCCCCCCCCACCCCTGCCAGCGATCAAATATAAAGCAAAACCGTGTTCTGCAGGCCTACTAAACTTGCGAATGGCTCTAGAATGGCGGCGTATGATCGCTTCATCGAAGTCGCCGACCAGCTGGGCGTACGACTGTCGCGTTACGACTAGCTGATCATCCCGCCCGAACCCCCTTAATTGGGTCCCATTAGCTTCACTTAGCTTTTGGTTTATTGCTTTGCCCGGCGTACACCGTGCTCGGCATCGCGCCCTCCCGTCCGAACACAGGGAGCCCCTCGATTGTCTTCGATATCTGCTCGCTGTGTTGCTAGATTCTACTTCCGCCCGGCCAGCCCAAAAGGCAAATTCTTCCACCCGAAAGCCACCCAAACCGCTGAGCGGCCGGAAGAAAGGGTGAAGCTTTGTGGCACACCGACACACAGCCGGCGGTCACAAGATTTCACTTCACCGGGTGGCGCAGTTTCCTGGGGTAGGTTCTGGAATGCGCCGTTCTGGAACGAGAACCGCATCTTACCGGACGAGAAGTGGGCCTATCACGAAACCTCAGCGGATCTGCGGCTCCACGTATGCGGCTCATAATTTGTTGCGACTAAATATGTCCAAAAACCGTTTAGGAGGAGCGCAGCATGATGCTGCTGCAGTGTGCCGTACAGCGGATGGGACGTTAAGGGCTAATGGGCCAGCGGGCTATGAGAGTTATGGCCCATTTAGCAACTACGAAAGTGGTCCGTTAGCACCGAGCCCGTCGTAAAGTGGGAGTGCTTCAACGTATCATGTTATCGCGAGGTGAAACAAAACGGGCGGCGATGCATAGTAAGTTTAAAAATAGTGCATAGTTAAACATTAAAATGTAGTATGAGTGGCTGATGCCTCTAGTACAAATTAACTATCAATTCCTGCTCCCTAGTCGCATTCTGCTGCAGACAGGTAACTTAATTTATGCGTCTCGAATTCTTTGCACGGTTAATTAATATCTATTATTAACATTCATTCCCTTGCCACCTTATCGGTTTTTGTCTCTGCAAGTAACGAGCTTCGATAATCATCTGGCTCGATCGGTAAGCATCCCTGTGATGTTCCCTACAAAGCCACCACCATCGAGAGATGCACTTCCGCTCCTTCTGTAGGCTCTGTCCCGCATCACTTACTTGACCACTTTTTTGTGAGCTCCAAACGTTCACCAACCCCGCGGGCGAACAGTCTCGGCAGAAGTCTGCGGAACTTTCGATGGTATAAATAGCAGCAATGTATGCTCCGTGCAGGTTCCAGTACCAGTTCGAGCTGCTCACTGGTACTGCAGAAGGTTGAACCACATTTGCACCTTCAAGGACATTGTTGCGACTGTGCTGATATGCTCCGCGTGCGATGCAATCCTGCTAGAGATAATGCACAAACCGTGCAGGAAGAGGGCAATACACGGCACGGCGACCGAAACCGGCTACAAACAGGCCTATTCGATCCTTTTACGGACTTCCTGGCCGAGCCCCGAAGCGTGTTATTTGCTATAGCCGTCCACACAAACTGTTATCATGCGCCGCTTAATAAGCGCGCCGAGGACAAGGTCTGCAAGGGATATGAATGGCAAACCGGCAGCGCAAATGAGTAAGCCGTTTTGAGCTTTCGGTGGACAGAAAGAACGGCTTCGACGGACGACAAACCACGGCCCACCCAAACATCAACACTTTCATCTTTCAAAGCATTTCTCAAAACATTAGCCGAACCACGGCTATTGACAGAACGCAAGGTGAAAACCACCATTTGCCCTAGTGGCTTACCCACCGGCGACTTAATTCAATTCACCTCTTTGCTTTGCTACTTTCCAACTATTGTTTGCTGATCGGTAAATGCGTTAATGCGGGAACGCTTCTGAAACGGCGATCGTTCGCTCTCGACGCGTCTCGTTGCATGAAACATTCATAAGCCATCGCGCTCTGTGTGCGTGTGCTTTCTTCACGCGGTCGTACATTACCATCCAAGCTTGAGAAGCTTCTGCCGGCGCATTATCAGACGAACGCCATTGGGTGTAAAATACGGAGCGTTTCTGTATGTTTAAACACACGGCTTAATGAAGTTTCTTCCTGCGCGCTTCGAATTTAGGAGAAAGTGCATCTCGCCTCATCTCGATCGACCGGCTCGCCAGGTTTGGAGGTGGCTGGTTCATAAAGCGTCTGGAATTTAGAAATAAAATCTTGACCTACGATCGGTGCCAGAGGTTACAGACCGGCCGGTTACTGCACCAAACCGTGCCTGGTAGGAAGGAAGCGGCACAAACTATGTATATGCCATCGCATAGTTAGCTCCAAACCGCATCTCAAACGCTCTCCCGTCTTCCTATCGGTGCGTCGGCCAGGATTTCTTCCCTCTCCGTACACTACCCCGCAGGCATCGGTCGGTAAATGTCACTTCCTACCCGTCCCGTGGCTACCCTCTGCGAAGCGTGTTCCGTCGCGGCCGTGTTTTATGTGTATGAAGAGCGGCTTGACATTTCATCCCCTCGCTTGCCTACAGCCGTGCCTCAACGGATGCCGCGACGCTTGGTGCAAAATTCGAAGACGAGCTCGTAAAAACCGCGATCGCCAATACGGGCGAAGGAAGCAAAAACCAAACAGGCAAGCCATCGACGAAGAAAGTTTCGCCCGACGGTCGTACCCGACGCGTCCGAAAGGAACGTATGCCATTAAAAGCCGTTTCCCTCATTACTCATCGCGCACGAAATCCGCGTGGAATCGCTGATAGTACCGGACCGGGTGCTTGCCTTTGGGATTTCTGGCTGAAATCGCACGATGCGAGAAAGCAACACTTGCATCACCCGATCACCCGATGCATCCTGCCGTGGTGCGGAAAGCGAGAGTGATTCGTTTGATGTGTCGCGAATTCCACACAGTTCCGTTCCCGGCGGGACAGGTGTCTCGATTGCACATCGACGGATCGATCGCTAGCTCGCAGTGCAGCACACCGAAGCCAGCAGGATGACGTCCCACTGGGCCTGGGGACAAAACAAACCGTGCCAGAATTCAATTATTTATTGTGGAATGTACGTACGTTTTGTACTGATGTTGCAGCTGCTGTTTGAAATGTCTTTTCTTCTGGCAGACGATAATCGAAAGGTAAATGCCAGACAGGGGGAAGAGGGGGAGCAGACGCTCCGAAGAAAGTTAAATCTCGCGCACGAAGCTATCATATTGTTTGCATGATTTATTAACGACAACTGCCGCGTTGTCTGTAAACAGCCTGCCTAATTGATTGTCTAACTGGCTCGAGCTCTCAAGCACACGATGCTGAGGTTTTATCCCAGCCTCAGGAAAATGGTTTAGTGTGAGAAAATTCGATGGAAATCAAACAATTTACCTGCCTCCCAAGCAACGCTTCCCGAGCGGGAGGGGTGACAAACGAGGTAGAAAAAAAAGTGTTGCGAGCTGGACAGCGCGAAGAGATTCCCTTTGTCGCTGTCAACTTTCAATTCGAGGTTATCAACAAGGTACCCACCGAAAAGAGTCCACGCTGAGACGCTGTAAAACTCCAAGTAAAGGAAAGAGAAACTAACAAACGACAGATACTTTATTGAATTTCACGCACTAGCGAGAGTTCAAGTGCTTTTAATTAGAACCGGAGAAATCTTTGAGCTCGAAGATGTGCCTTCGCTAAGCAGCTTCCTAGCTTTTCGGCGATGGAGTGAGTGGAAAAGTTTTTCACCTTTCCCCGGCATGGATTGGAGGTGTTTCGTTTATGCGATTATGGTAGACGCCGAAAAATTCGACCTCCTATCATAAAATTAACTCAACCGGCGGTACAAGTGAAAGTGATCATTTCTTATTGTGCACGAGCACATCATTGTCGAGGTGATCATAAATTCTAGCAACGCATCTGTGGGAGCACAAATCGGTTCAATTTCAGCACACGAGAACGCTTCATCACCTCCCATCCTCCTCCGTTCCGGTCTACTTTCAATTTCAATCACTTTTCCTTTTCCAATGCTAGAACCAGCCCGCCAACGCCCATTTCCGTGGTGGCCCGGAGAAGGTGTTTTTGTTTTTTAATTTTTACTTCTCACTCTTCCCACGTGTCGCTTCAACACCGCTGCGCGCAGTTGAGCGCAACACCGAAAGCCCTCCGCAAGGTTGAGCTGAAAGCAAAAATCAATTTCCTCGAACTTTTTAAAAGCCCAGCTTGCCTGCACGCTGACGATCGATCGTTTTCGGATGTGATGGCGGTCAAATTCGCTGGCTGGATAATGGAAAGTCATCACCAAGCGCCTGCTCGGATAAAGTGAGTTTCCTTTTCCTTTTTTCCGGACATGACACTGTTTCTAAACGAACTCGCGTTCATTTGCACAAAAGCCCTATCAACTGGCCTGTGAGGTGTGTGTGTGTGTCTATGTGTTTTAATTTTATGTCTTTCTATCGTTGTTTGCTTCCAAAGCCAAAAGTGGTGCACTTCCTCTTCAAACAGCAACCCCTGGTCGAGTGATTCTCGACTCAAGGTCTCGTTCTCTCTCTTTCTCTCTCTTGGTGTGACAGATTTCATGCAGATCTGTCGCACCCGCGAATTTCAAGTGTCACCCAATGTCAAACAAAATCAGGCACCCCCGGGTTCGTTTGGCTGCTTTTGATGCACCCCATGCTCTGTATGAATATTCAATTTTAGGAATAGTGGGTGCTGCTTTTCCTTTTTTTCCCCTGTTTTCAATGCTTACCGTAGGCTCTGGTGGCTGAATTTATTTTGAGCTTCGCATCGTTGATTAGAATCCGGTTGCATGTGTTAAAATCCTGCTCCTAGGAGCACCAACCTCTCACGTTCGCTAAAGCCAATCAGGTTTTAGCAATGTATGCTGGTTTAAAAACTGTTTGATGAACAAAAGCAAATAAGTTTGTTGTACATTTTAAAAAAGGTACCAAGCTGGAGTCCAGTCAGAAGTTTCGTAGATTTCCGTTCGTTTCGTCAATTGCAATACATCATAAATTATTTTTTATACAATACATCTGCCTAGAGATAAACTCAGATTTCAAACGTCTACGGCATTTAAATTCAAGGTCACATTGAATGGTTTAATGATGGTGCTTATTTAATGAATTTTATTACAAAAATACAAATAATCATTAAATATTACACAGTTAACTCAAATAATATTCAACAGTATGATTACTGTCATCATATGATTTATAAACTGATTTTTTAGAAATTTAAATAGTTAAATAGGTTTAGAGTTTAAACATTTTTTATGCATAATTTGTGAATATGTAGTATCATTGCAATTATGTGTGTAACAATCGTTTAAATTTAAAATAGATAGAAGAGAAAAAAATGTTCGATTAAATAATTGTCAAAGGAATACCATAGCGATACCAGTCCTTAACAACGAAAAAAAGTCCCTACTCCTTTCCTGCAAATAGAAAAAAAGACTAAAAACAGAGAAAAAATGGATAGTTTAATAAATGAAAAAAAGGTAGAGTTAAAAACTAAAAAACTAAAAATAAATCAATCATGAGAAAGAAAAAAGTTTAATTAACAACAAATACATGTACAGCAAAATGCTAATCAATGCTGTAGATAACGACTATCGCGGGTGCAATGCGAAATAGACTGTGATTACTACATTCCTATTGATCTTGAGCAGTAGCAACAAAGCACCTCGTCATTTAAAGAACATTTCTTCACTCTTGACCGATGACAAAGCCAGAATTTCGTAATACACCAAACCGTCTGATATGCAACATTCCAGATATGACCCATTATACCAGCGGCCCATTCATACCCTTTGTAGCATGACTGCGATCATATCGATTCCCAGCTTGCAGACCCCCATTCATGCTTATTTCGCGCTTTTTTGCCCGCTAACTTTCTGGTTTTCTACTGCGTGCTTTCTATCATCGCGAGGGCAACATCGCGATCACAGCTGCCCTGACCGGCTCAGACCCACTTTCCCGGCGTCCATAATGCTACGCCCTACGAGATAAGCAAACATTCTTTTCCGGATAGAGGTAACCTTTTCTCTGCGCTCCCGCTCCGCTCACACTCTCTCGCTCTCCCACTCTGCAGCCTGTTCTCCCGCTCTCTGTTCGCGACCGGCCCCGCGGAGTCAGCATAACCCTTTTTTCCTCCCCATAGAAAAACGCCGTCCATCCGGCAATGGGGTGCGTGTGTTTGGCAGGTTTCTCTCAACGCGCTGCACGCTCTCGGCGCTCTTGCACCGAGCCCTAACGCGCTGCTCTCTCGGGGTCCGAGGGAAAACCGAACGCCCCGAAACAGCGATGCGCGCGTCAAGTGGATTCACGCGCCAGCACGGCCAAACAGTTTTCTTCCAGCAGCCTTCAGGTGTGCATCAGCGGTACGGTGCAGACCCGGTCGAGCCTCTGTCGTTCGTTCGAATACTACGGGCTTTTTTTTGTGTGCGCTTGTCATTTCTTTTCGGGCGTCGTTTCGCGCTTTGTGAACGTTTCTTCGCGCACTCCACCGGCGGGCAACGAGAACTCACGTCGGACGACCGTTCGCCTTCGGGGCTAAAAATTGCGCTCCTTTCGGTTGGCGCAGATTCGCTTTGTACCGCACGCGGGACGCTGAAAGTGTGAAAGTGATGCGGTTTTAGGAAAGTGGCGGCGCAATCAAATATGTGCAAATTGGGCTCCCAGGGCGTGCGTATCACGCAGACGTGAGAAGCAGGTTCGTGTTTGCAAGTGGAGTGAGTGTTTCCCCGTCGCTTCTCCTGCTACTAAGCGAGCTTGATGCACGGTCTGCGCCCAACGATTGGAAACTGTGTGTGTGTGTGTGTGTGTGTGTTTGCGTGAAAAGATTGCAAAGTTTTCGAAATAACGAATTGATCTTCATCCAGCCGATTCGAAGCCGACATTAAACAGTGATAGTTTCGTGGTACGGTAGTGTCCTGTAGTGTCGCGTGTCGTTTATAGATAAACCGTGCAAAACGATGATCATGCCAAGCTTCGACACGGGCGAAACGGGCTGCAGCGAGTGATCAACATTGCGGTGCCTTTTGAGAAGCGTTTGCAAAGTGTAATCGTGCCGGCGAGCCAGCCGGCTTATCCAGGAACAACATGGACTCGAAGAACGAGGTCCGCTCGAAACCGATCCTCAGTCCGACGCGCTCGCTGGACGAAGGTTTCGAGAGTGACCCGGACCGCATCTCGACCGACTCGGAGCTAGCGACGGCCCAAACCACACCGGCGTTCGACGTGCTGCAGCGCACCGATCGGGATGGCGTGCAGCACACGCAGATCGCACGGCGCACCTCGCCCACCACCACGCAGGACACCAGCTCGTCCAGCTCCAAGGACAGCGGGCCGGAAAGCATCATCTGTCTGGAGGGCGAAATCGAGAAGGAACTGCGCACCAAGCTCGAGAAAACGACGCTGGGCCGTCCGCCAACCGGGTTGCCGAAAGCGGCCACCGCAGCGACGGGCGGCCACACCCAGCTACGGTACCGGCGGATAAAGACGCGTGCCCCGCCGCCTCCGATCGGGTCCTACTATTACCAGAAGCGGTCGGCCTCGGTGGACAGTGTGAACCGGGCGGGCGGGGGCCTCCCAGCCCACGGACCGGCCAGTCTCTACAATTTGGGCCTCGAACCGGGCAGCACGGCGAATCTGCATCTCGATCTGGCGTCCGGTCCGGTGAGCGTCGGAGCGCCCGGCAGCCAGCCCGGGCACGACGTGCTGGCCGGACGGTTCGTGCGCGTCACGGTCGATCCCCGGCACCACCAGTCGCAGCCACCCGCCTCGCTCAACCAGTACCGGCTGGCGTCGCTGTCGACGAACAACATCTACAAATATTGTCACGCACCGGCGCCAATGACCGGCCACTACCAGCATCTGCACCAGCAGCACCAGCAGCAGCAGCAACCGCTTCCCCATCATCCGCTGCATCCACTGTCGCACCATCACCATCATCATCCCTTGCATCATCACCATCATCAGACGCAGCAGCAGCATCAGCAGCAGCAGCAGCACTCGATGCACCACGGACACCATCTCAGCTACATACCGACCTCGGTTGCAGCGGGCAGTGGCGCGGTCGGTGGTGGCAGCAATCGCAACAATTTATACTCATTACCACCCCAGTACGGGCTGGGTGCGGCCGGGATGGGTTCTGGGTCGCATCAGTCCGGTGCTGCTGCAGCTGCTGCTGCTGCCAGTGCTGCCGCCACGATAACAGCGTCCCATGCGCAGCACGGTGCAACCGGATCCGTCGCGCTGTCGGGCGGTCCGGCGGCCGGCTCGGCGGTCCGGAATTATCAACATTTCAATCATGTTCCAGTTTGCTGGACCCAATCGATACCCAGACAAGCGCGAAGGTAAGCGTGAGCCCGCCAAACCGCCGGCTACCTTTTCTCACAGGTTTTCCTTCCTCACCGGACCCGGACGTACAGCTATTGGCGTCCGCCAGATTCCACGCACTTGACATTGCGCGTTTCCATTCCGTGCGGGGTACGGGATGCATACAAACGAATCGGTTAGGGGACCAATTCGTCGTGCCTAGGAATGGTAGTCTTTTCTACGCCGGTTTGCAGTTCCCTCGCGGGAGGTACCGAGCTGCTGAAACTGCTCAACTTATGCGGTGCGCGTACTCCACATAACCCAAATTTCGTGAGCAACCAGCTAAGTGAGCCAGATCGGCGCGAAGATAAGCCACTGACGTACAGTATCTAACAAGTGAAACAGGAGCTGTTTTTCAGCCAGCGAGTGTTTGGCCCCACGGTTTTGTTGACCGTACTTCTCGTCCCGGTGCCGGGTGCAGTCGTGAGCGTGTGATTAGCACGTCGCACAAGGGCAATCTCTTTCACTTATCGAACGAATCGAATAATAAGCTCGGTTTAAAATGTTCCTTTCTACGTACAGCTGTCCTGATTTTGTTCAACACTTTGCTCTTTCACAATGTTGCTACTGAAAAATAAATAATGCTCGCCCGACCGCTACCTTGGCGGGGATTCTCCGTCGAGTTATTTGTGGTGTGTTAAATCGATGGCTCTCGATCACCGCCAATAGCTGCACCATCCTCACAGAAAACAGCTAAACACTTATCATTCACTTAGCAACTCGGCATCGTAAATCGAACGTACGGCGGTGCTGCTGTGTTCCTCCGGTTCCGGTACAGCCTTACCCGTAGTGTCACTTTGCGAGTTTACAATTGTCAAGCGCTCGTCCACGGCCTCATCGTTGTATCAGCGGTGGTGTAAACGTATAATAAACAGCTTCAGCAAAAATCGAAACCATCTTATGATGGAAAGTTTTGAAGCAAAATGCCCGCCTTAGCTACTGGCCATAAATATAGCCATTACCGGTTCATTAGTCACCGTTCGAGGCATTGCATTCCGGAATTGGGAAGGCCAATCATTTTATCGATACTCATCTTGGAATGTTTGGAAACCATACCGTTCCTTACCATTCTATCCCCAATGTCTCGACAGTTTTTCGATTATCATGCTATATGAGAATAAGTTTGCTGCGAAAGCGTTGGTCACTTAACATCTCTCTCTCTCTCTCCATTTAAAGTTTATTGTCTTTTTCTAACACAATTTATGCAGTGCGTGTCATCCAAAAAAAACTTTAAGTTATGCTCGCAGGCTCCAACCGGCACGATTGTCTATTTCCCCTTCTTACTATCCCCGTTACCTATAAGCTTCGCTAACGCGGCCACTTGTGCGATCGCTTGACCGATGTAGTGCGTCAGTTTCGACAAATCGGCGTACGCAAATCGATTCCGTACGAAAGACTCTACGGTGACATCAAGCGACGAACCCGTCAAATGGACGCTGCTATGCATGGGGGGGGGCACAGTGGGAAGACAACCGCAAAGCTAGCAACATCGTGGACCTGCGTGACTGTTCCCAGCATGTGTGCGTGCGTGTGTGTGTGCTGATGACATTTTGGGAAGCTATGACGAGGCAGCTCATGCCGAGTACGGGACTTTTGTTTTTGGCGTTGCCTAATGCAAATGCCAAACGCAGCGTTTTTTTTTTTTTGAAGTGGTAGCAAATATGTATGTTCGTTTACTTTCTGTAAAGGGCAAATCATGCCCGACGTGGTGTAGCGACATAGCTACTCTCTAGCTGTTTGTGTTGGTTACACACGCTATCAATGTTTGTGCTGCTGTTGAAGGTACTTTATGTTGCAGAGACAAAACTGCTAACCTCTCGCATACTATTTTGGTGGAGTTTTAAAAAACTTCTTAAGTTTACGCAGTTTGATTGCTCTCAGTATAGCTTGTCTATCATCTTTGGAAATACATTCCAATTCAATGGATCAAAGTATTAAAGTACAAATTAAAAAAATAAACACTTGAGCATATTATTAATCAAATTTGAGGAATAAAGTTTGTAAAAATATTGCTCTTGAGATTTACCTTTTTATTGTTTTAAAATCAAGTGAACAGGCAATATATTTGATCAATCTTAAATGTGCCACAGAGAACTATTTCCTCCAATCACATTTCGTTGAAGATATAAATCATCAATCTTCCAAACAAGTGACTGTCTTACTAGCCATTTTAAGTTGGCTAGTTATTCAACACGTTCCCAGCGACCCACGCACGAGGCCCTTAACTCGTCCTCAAGACGGGACCTTCGAGCGCCGATTCCCACGAAATTTGTGTGGCCACTTCCGATCCGAGCGATTCTGTGTGAAAATCAAAGCCCTAAGTGATATGCTTATTTGACCACCCTTTTTGCTGACCAGCCCCGTAATGGTCGTGTTCCTGCGTTGCCACCACCACCATCACCGTCACTCGTCCGTACCTTCCATTTCCCAAAAGCCCTCGCTCCAACCAAACGTTCTGTCAAGGGCAGCTCCGTCCATCGATCGTTCGGAACCGATAATTGCCATCGTTCATCCCTTGCGGGCACACTCATTGTGCATAAGACGGCACAGCAAACAAAGCATAAAAGAAGAAACCCATCCCATCGATCGAGGAAAACAATTCACTCGCCCAAACCGGGTGGAAGGCTCTCCGCACCGGGCTGCCCAGTGGCGGCAGACGCGAATGTGCCCAAAACGCCCAAACAACTTTTACTTTCACGGCGTCCCCAGCGCGTCCGTTCCGATCGGATCGCTGCCTTCTCTTTCCCTTTATGGAAGCTTTTTTTGCGCGCGCTCGCACACACACATACGCGCACATGTGCACGTGCGATCAGAAAACGAGCTTACGAGATGGGAGTGAAAACTGTACAACAATTCCAACATCGCATCAGTCATACGGTTCTGCAACGGCTCACTGGCCAGCTACAACATGCTAATGGCTGCCGAACTGCTCCCCGTTTCTCCGCATGCACCCATATTCGCCCTGAACGTATGGCAGGGACAGGTGAAATGTTTGCTCGCCGCAAGTCATGCTCGAATCAAAAGGCCCGATTCGCGTAGATCATTTCTTGTGCTGTACCTTGCGGGATCGCGGGCTAGTACACTTTCCTTGTTTTTGTTTTCGCCATTTCGCCGCGCGCCCATCCGCGATTGTTGTTTTTCTTTTTTGTTTGCCCAATTGTTTAATTTACAACCATAACCTGAATTTCACCTGATCGCACGCGTGTTGCAGAGCGATTCGGAAAGAAGGTAAGCGAGAGAGAGAGAGAGAGGGAGAGATGGAGCAAGGGGAATCAGCCAACACCCATCATCATTCAGTCAACCAAAACATCAGCAAATCGGAGGGAAAAGCTTTACGAAAATGTAGAAGAAAAAAAACGCATCCATCGTGAACGCAGCAACAAAAAAAAAACGTACTCTTGACGCATCAAAGCAAAACTCGATCAAGTGTACGAATTATTCGATTTTGTGTACGCACTCGCTAAGCTCTCTGGGTTAAGCGTGGTACACGCTTTTCGCTTTTCCGCCGCGTTTTTTCTCGCCTCCTAGTAAAAATAGCCATAAACACCGACCCACTCGGGAATGTGGCGGGAGAAAGAACAAGCGCAATCGAGTGATAATTAGAGCTGCTGGGTGGCCGGAAGATGACGAACGAAGATGATGGCGGGAAAAATTTACACACAATCGACGACTCCTAGTACACTACGAGCGTACCCAAGAGAGAGAGAGAGAGAGAGAATCAAGCAGTAAAGTCAAGAGGGGAGAAAAATATGGTCCATTACAGACAGTTTTCCAAACAGTTCACGGCACGGTGCCGAAATTGGGCGCGAAAATGCTCTCGGAGGGAAATTTTGTATAAATTAATGAGGAAGCAAAAAAAAAAGTGAAATTAGCCACCCCGGGGCCCGCTCCGAAGCACGCCGACGGAAGTTGATTATTGCTTGCTTTCGATTTCGTTTAAGGGTAGGCAAGTGAGGCAAAAGGCACCACCGTCAGACGCTCGCACGGCAACCAATTTGGGATGGGCTTTAGACATAAGATTTTATGTTTCCATCCATGCAACGGGCAAACCATTACATTTGTCGTAACATAAAGCATTGCGATGAATGAAACAGTCGTTTCACACAGCAATTTCGGCACTGGTGCTGTGTTGCAGTTTGGGAAGATGTGATTTTATTTGCAATTTTCTACTTCCTTCCAGCAACGACGGGCAATTAGAAAGAGCAAGAGGCTCATAAACTGATGGTCTCGTAAACATGACCATCTTCATCCTTGTTTGCGTAAAATGAGAATGAGAAAAAAAAACGCCAGTCCAGGGCGAGCTAGGCAGCCGCGTAAAGTAAAAGTAAACCAACCAGATTCTGGTGTGCACCGTTTGATCCTTCCGCGCCACAATACCTGGCTCGGTCGCTCGTTGCACACCCCGGGGTGGTCGCACGCGCAGACACAATCGCTTCCCCTGCAACGTGCAACGATTTCCGGTCTCTTGCGCTTCCTCGCTTCCGCGCTTATTAGACCGGTTGGATAAGACACTATGCCGTCATGTAAGTCACGAGCATATGCATATATCCCCGAAGACTGTTGATAAGGGGAGGAGGGGGAGAAAGGGGAAGTCTTTAGCAATCACTTTACCCCACCGTGTTCCGTTCAATTCATCAAGCGCCATCACCTTAGCCCCCTCTGCTTCAAAATGCATTTAAGCACAAATGCAATACATTTATTTCACCGGTTCGTGCAGTTTGGAACATCAAGCATAAAGAGTTTGTAAACAGCTTCACGTTGGCATTGGCAGGCACAAAATTAATGTACTGGTTGGCCATTAGTTCCTCGATTCCCGCGCTGGGCGCCAGGACAACCTTCCGCGCCTCGAATCGCTCGGGCGGGATGGAGGCGAAAAACAGGTTGAATGGCATTTTGCAGCGAGCCAAACTTCCAGTGTCTCAAAAAAAAACTTGTAATAAATGTGTTTTTGAAAATAAAAAACACACACACCAGCACAATGTCGGCAGGAAACCAGAAAGTAAAAGTTTCTCATTTACCACCCCACTCGCCTGCAGCACCGGGAAGCTGGCGTGGGGCCTGGCGAAGATGTTGCGCTGTCGGTAGCGTAGATTTTTCCACAGGAAAAGTGTTGCGATCGTGTGTCCATTAAACTTAACATTTCTTTGAGCTCCTCATCGTTCAACCGGCATTCGTGGTTTTTCGCTGGGGAAAAAGAACGACTTTCCCATTGCATAATTTCGGCCAGCAGAGAGACATTACACTGCACTCACCTCCACCGACAGCGACGGGCAGACATCGATCGGGTTTGCTAGGTGGATAGGATACCGGTTTTTTTTTATGCGATCCGGGTGGAAGCAGCCTGGTAAGACCGATGCGATGCTTCGCGGAGTCAGGAATTTTTCGGAACCCGCGCAAGCAGGTTTCCCGTGCAGCGAAAGTGTGGAATCAAACCTTTCGATAGGAAGTTTTGAGAGCTGTTAGTGTGTGTGTGTGTGTGTGTGCTCTTTTTTTTGTTTTGTTTGTGTGCAAGCGGACATACAAATCGGAAGCAACAGCGTAAACCGGTTCACAGCCAATCGCCACGGTAACGGTTGTTCGATTATGGAACGCAGCGCGCGGTGCTTTTGGGCTGGTGGGAAGAATTGGGAAGATCGCATTAAAGTCAAAAACGCGAAATGGCAAACGACCTTTGATAATAATTCGCTCCGTTGCTTGCCCATCTGAATCATTGTGTTCTATAATTGCTACTTTTTGCAATCCCATTAACCTCTGTACAAACAACGGATTCGTTACCCATCGTTAGGTCCACACCCTAAACATTATCATTTGCATTTGCGTTCTAATCGAGCCGATCTAACCCGCTGATGGTTATCGGGCGGGCTAATTGTGGCTGTTGTTGGGCCGCTACCACACCACCGGGAAGGGCATCCGTGTAAATGATTCGTGTTACGTCTCCGTGGTGCGGCTCGGTGTACGACCACAATAAACATATAAAAAAGCCCCGTTGCATTTCACGTAATTAAACAGCGACTTCCAGACTGTCTCAAGCTCCCCTTCCTCTCCCTTCAAGAGTTCACACGGACTACCGGTGAAGGGAGGGGTGGTGAGCATAGTCACAGTCCACACCGTTAATTGTAATCGTAGTCCAGCCGGGGTTCGAGATTTTCACCTACGGGCTTTACATAAACTCGCAAAACCTATACGAAAATTACGCATCATTACGCTTGAACAGCAGATAAAGTGATATCGTACCGGCTAATTAATTGCCTTCGTTTGGCCATCATCCTCCCACCTTACACCACCCTACCGACGAGGGTGAAAGGGTGTGTGTCTGTGTGTGTGTGTGTGTGGTTGGGATTTTTTTCACTCGGCCGAATGCAATTGCAAGCGAAACATAGAAACGCGGCGAGCGTGCCTGAGACAAGGCAAAATAGAAAGATTGGGGCTCGAGCTTTTCTTCTGTTTATGCGAGGAGATTTGCCTGCAGCCGATGATGATCATCCTTCTTCCTCACGCCTCGATGCATCCACGTGTTCGCAGCCATTCTAGACACGCGATCTTAGCTATTTTAATTAGCATTCCATTCACCTACCCGTGTGAGTAAGCGGCGTCCACAAGCAGTGCCATCCAGGGCGAGCGTTCGGCATCGTTGGAACCGTTTGCATTCAATGAAACAATTTATTGGCTGCCCTCGCTGCCAGCCAACTCTCTCTCTCTCTCTCTCTCTCTCTCTCTCTCTCTCTATGCCCTTGCACTTTAAATGGTTGAATCGGATGGCAGCTTAAGGGTAATGTTTTCTACTTTCCGTACTTTTTGGTATCGATGATTGGAAGTAATGGAGTAAGTAGGGCACCGTGGAAGAGGTTTTGATTTTAAAATAGAATGTGGTCTAAAGTTTGCAAGTTGTGGTCTTCAGTCCACAATAATGCATTTAAAAGGTACAATTGGAAGTATTGCTACACATAAAGGCTTCTGTCTAGTGATATGTCGCGAACAATCTTGAATCTTTAATTATACTTTATTGTTTCATATCTTTTGATTAATACAAAAAAAAAAGATTTGTCTATCAGTGCCGTTTAAGCTGTTGATAAAAGAGCACTCTATCTATTCTCTCCATTGCTTAGCAACACTAATTAATTATCGTCTAGACAACATTAAGAATCCCTTTAAACTGATTTTTCATAAGCATCGAGAACCTCGTTGAAGAATTCTACTTCATGAAGCTGTGCTGCTTGTAGAGTGTAGATTTTAGATCTCATCAAACAAAATGATTTAAAGGCCGTTACAGCCCGGGTGGACCAAAAACTTGATCCAAATGGCATGAAACTTTACACTACTCCGATGGGGAGTAGTGGGAGAGCGGAAGAGAATTTTCCGTTGTTCGTAGGCCTCCACACATTGAGAGACCTGACACATAAAATTTCAGTTTTTAAAACTAAACAACAATGTTGTGATTGATTTCTGTGCAAAGCATCTCAAAGCATCACATCAAAGCATTGATAGAAAAAAGTTTAGAAAAAAAGATGAAATGAATTGTGTTAATTAAAACGGAAAAACAAAAGTGATCGATCAGATGTTACTCAAAGCTACCGAACCAACTTCATTTGTTTATTTCGAACGGCTAAGATTTTAAGTACATGCACACATAGCGCGACATTGTTGAAATTGCCTGTCATGTGCTTGACGCCTGTCCGCCCCCGTTGAGGTGGTTTGAGTGCTGCGCAAATCCGGTGCAACACATTCAATGCATAACCGGCCAGTACAGTTACGACGCTACGCTCCTTTATGCTGCTTACTATTGATGATGTAAACGCTCCCAGGTGTGTGCACCTTCACCACCGGCCACACTTGCCTACTTACCCACCACATACCGGCGCTCGGGGTTTAAAAGTATGAAAGACTTGATTCAATCTACCTACTAATGGTTCACCCTGTTCCGCATTGTTTATCGAGTCCCAACCATCGGACCTGCGCACACGAAGCATCACCCACCGAGGGGTGGCCGGTTTTGTTACAATTCGCGATCGCGCTTTACCCACCCTCACGGAGACGGAGACTCACATTTCCTCTTTTTTGTTGCTGCTTTTCCGGCTGGTGCATTTTTGTTTCTTTTTTACCGCCTTCCGGGAGGGTTAGAGGGAGTTTTTTTTTCTTTCTCTGCCAGCAACGAAATGTTAATTAGTATCGCGAGTATCATCTCCCTACAGCCGGCGGGAATATTGCTATCTTCTCGTCGTCCTAATCTCGCAAATTTGGTTCGCCGGGTAATTTTTCGCCCAGCCCAAAGTGTCTCGTTAGGTTGGGAAGCAATAAAAGCAACCAACCTGCGAGAGAAAGGCACCGGCAATGTGACCGGCAAACAATTACAGACCAGCGCAGGCGAACAATCTCGACGACGACGGTTTTTGGACGGTGTTTCGTGATGAACCAATTTTTAAGCTAGCCCATGTTATCCGGTAAACTTCATCGCATCTAAGCACCGATGTCGGTGGTAGAGGAAGTGGATGCGTGTCGCTAGTTTGTGCATGAGCCAGACCACAGGGGAGAGGCTACATTTGTTTTGAACGTGTAGTGAACGGGTAGCCTTCCCCTCGACATGGATACACCGGGAAGATGAAACCTTTCATCAAAAGCGCTCGCTGCTGCGGCAAAACATAACCGCGCTAAACGGACATTCACTCACCACCACCACCACCGTCGACAGATTGCAGAACAGGAAAGGTGACGAAGATGATTATTTTGCACTCTTCCCGTACCCATCGCCCGGTGGTGATGTAACGAAGAGAAAGGCATCCGTATTAACTGGATGCACGAAACTGTACGTACGCTTCAACACCGAAATGTCGTGGCTTTCGCTTGTTTTTATGCTTTTATAACAGTGTGCAATCATAATTGAGCATAATACTTCCTGCTGCATCGCGCCAATAAAGTGCTTTTGATGCAAATACAGCAACCTCACCGGCAGTTCTTAATGGTCGCTCCAGTGTTGCACCAGTGCGTTTATGCTCCAGATGCACTTGGTAAATATTCTTGCACTGTTGCGAAAGAGATTGTTTGTGCGTATGGTTCGTTAAGGGCACTATCTTACCTATAATGACGCTATTGTAACCAAAAGCACTGTTGCTGGGAGTCGAAGCGTAACGTGGGTGCCATTATTGTAGCCAAAATTCACACCTCACCGGGATGCAGCTGTTTCTTTCAGTTGAATTGAAACAATCAAGTTGTTGAGCGTACTTACTGCAAGTACCATCAAGATCATATGAGTATGGAGCATTGAAAAGAAATGCAGCAAACAAGTCGGTATCGTATAGCTTTTATCAACTGCTTGATTTTGTCTTACAATATTTTACGAACTAGAAGAAGCAACGATAACCATTGAAACGATGTATTTAAAATCAACATAAATAATTCTTTCATTTAATGTTCTAAGATTGTTTTACCACGTGCCTCTAGGAAATGTAGCAAACTATTTTAGAATCATTTTATTTCTTATTTCTAGTGCTTCAAAAATTACACTTGTATTTCCATACACACATGTATTGAAATATTGAATTGCATTTTTGTATCGTTATTCATGTGATTATTCTTTAAGTTGATTTCCTTACCAAAACGAGTTACAAGTCCTTCGATTACAACATTCGTGGAAATTTAAGTCATTCAAAGATCTCAACATGTGCATCAATTGCTTTCAATGTAAATGCTTAAATCAACATTCAATGCTTAAATAAACATACAAAATGAAAGGTAACATCTTTATTCTTTAATTCCTGCTAGTGACACATTGCAAAATTAATAGACATGTTTCTTTTTTCCCATAAACCAAATCAATCTCTGGCGTCCCGTTACGAAAGCATAAAGTATTTGCTTGCAATGTCAAAAACCGCACTACTGTTAGGAAAAGCACAATTATTTGATTCCGGATAATTCTTAAGCACCACTCGTCAAGTTTGTCCCAAATGTCCACTCTCGCCTAATACTCACGAGCACACACAAACAAACAGTAACAGCACTACCGGTGAGATAATCGCTCGTTTAATCAGCGGAAGAGCAATCGTCAAGAAAAGAAACTGTACCTTCCTCGCAACCGAGTAACTGCCCGCGTGTGCCATCTCCTCCCAGCGCTGCGAATGTCCAGCCCAAACCGAACCGAACCGAAACAACATACTCTACCAATTACCGTTTAAGATGCTCCCCCGAATCTGTGCTTCATCTCTCATGTACGAGGCTCGTTAAAACACCGCTAGAATACACCGAGCTCCCCCCTCATACCTGCCACTACCTTCCACACAGGCGGAAGCAGATGATGTGGCCCGGGCGGTCGCCTGGCGTGAGAAACCGCGATCCTGTTGCTGCATCTCGCAAACACGGCACAAACACCGTACAATGACGTCGTTCGACGACGAAAAAGGGCATTCCGACCGCCAAAGCTATCGGGAAATGACGCCAACGAAATGACGTTCCCCCCAGCTCGGTAGGGCTCGGGGCTGCCCGTACCGAAAACCATCGCATACAACAATGTTGCGTCGCTTAAGTGAGATGTCCAAATGAGCAATTATCGGGCAAACGGGGTTTTCAATTGACCCAGTGCACGGGGGCCGCGGGGACGTAGAATGGGCACGAAACCCACCGAGTCCGAGAATGATCTGCCGGTCTTTACGAGCCGTGCATGGACCGTACGGGAACTGTCCTGCAGTTTCTCTCCCTCTCTCAAGAAGCGGTACTTCGTTCCCGGCTCTAGCATCTTCAGCTGGCTGGGAGGGTGAACTGCACAGCTGATGAGACATACCCGGCGGTGCACCGAAGGAAGCCATCAAGTGGTACCGAAACCGTTTCGAGCACGCTAACGGAACACGAAATGCACTCGAGAGGATCAAACTTAACTTAAGCGGCCGTTTCGTTAAAGCAGTAGTTGGCCGTGGTGTGATGATATTGCATACCGCTTTGGCTTTTGCTGAAGTACGGAAGCGAATCGGGAACCGTATCGAATCCGGCACCGAATCGAACCGGGAATCTTAGCGTCCTCGATGGCGATGACACTGAGCAGAGTGGCAACAAAAACTGAGACCAGTTATCAGTAAGGTAAAAAGGGTGCACTGGAAAGCGATGCAATCTAGGCCATCACTATCGGCACACGTAAAAAACTGGCCCCTGCCTTCCATCGCCTTACCAATTGCTGGTGAAGATCGGAGTACAGAGACATACCGGAACCATCGGGGAGCATAATAATCATAATACAGAACGATGCAATCCGATGCGCTTGAGGTCGGGAAAAAGGGTTGCTGTTGAGTCGGGAGGGGGGGGGGGGGAACGGATCCACATCCCCCCGCCGTTCATTATATTCGTCAACGATCGGAGCGGGGCTGAGGATAAAATTTAATTACAAGCGGTTATGGAATCACGACAATTTATTTCCCACTCTTCGCCTTCCACGGTGTATGCGACGAAAGTGTAGAACGACGGTTTTGCACGGACGGAAGCACGGACAACAAAAGTTAGCAAAGGGAGTAAGCGGGCGACCTACGGGAGGTGGTAGTATATGAGCAATAAAATTATTCTAGATACCGTTAAGTTAAGTGCCTTTGGGTGCCATCGTGCTACCGAGATGTTCCCTGCTTTTGCCAGTCGAGGTCACACGGGCTCATGGCGTATGTCACTAATTTGCCTACTGTATGTCTCCGAGGGTGATTCTTTACCTTTCTGGATATTAACAGCACGAAAAGCTTTCCTGTTCTCGGTTTTGAGGCACGTTACGATTGTACAATATACAAATTTAGGGTAGAATGTGAACAATTCCTTGAAGCCGGATTGTCACTTGTTGGGTATGCATCTCCGCAACTAGGATCATCCGGATGACCGTAAAAGGTTACGACAATCATTTCAGCTGATTTTATTATTGATGTAAGCTTATCGTCATTTAAAAAGCATTTGCTTTGATTAATCGCATTCGATAGAGGAAAGCAGTCCGATTTGTTGAGCCTACCTCCGATCTCCAAACAAACATAACCTTTGTTGTGAGGCTCGCGTTCCTTCCAAAAGCCATCAGATACATGCTTAGAACCTTTCCCCAGCTAATGAATCTTTATATCATCCTCTTGGCAGTGACCACTATCTACCTATCTACAACATTAACGCCCACTCCGACTCACCTGTCCCACACTCGCCGTGTGTAAAGCGGCAACCCCCCTCTCAGCTGCATATAAATCACCGTTCATTAAAATAATTCAATAATTTTATCATCCCATTTCGCTCGATCCCGCTTGCCCCTGGTGTGGGATTAGAAGAAACCCACCGGTACCGTTTCCATTTCCAGCTAACGATCCCGCCAACCCGCGATACAATGTTGAGCCGTGCGAACGATGGCGACAAGGGCGGTAGGATAATTATCTACCATCGTGTTGTCTTTCCCTCCCCCCCCTCCCCCCCTACACCGCAGCATCCTGTGCCTTGTCAGGCACGAGTGTGGGAGCACAGCATCGAAAATCAATACAATATTTCCGCAACACACAAACAAACCCCCGGACGCGTTGACAGTTGGGAAAGAACAGTTTGTTCTGGCTTTTGTCTTTAATTCTATTCCAGTGCTCGCGATCTTCTGCTTGCATTGCTTTCGAAAGTCTCCGTTTTTGTCGTCGAGTGGCCATATTTTTCATCTGCCAAAGCGTTCTAGGAAAGATCTTGTGCTGGTTGGGCTGGGAGGGCTAGGGAGTGGGGTGGAATTTTCGCTATGAAAATAAACATTTGATTCGACTGTTTGCCAGGAGAGCAAAACCAGCTCGAAAGCGAGCCAATCGAGCGAGCTATAAATCAATTGAAAAAGTCTGACCATTTGTTCTCATATTTTTTTTCCGAGAATTCATAACTTCTTCCTAAATGAATTTGAGCTAGAGAAAGAGCAAAAACGTGCTCTCGGGAAGGCAAGATCACTTGGTAGCTATGGACTCCGGGGGTGAGGTGGAGCGATAGTGCTCATTAAGAGGGTTGACGCGTTTGGAGCATTATAAACCATTTCATCATTCGTCTGACATGTTAATGTTAGCTGTGAGTCTTATATTAGGTTAAAAATTAGTGCTTTGTTGTTCTGATTACCCTCCGCTCGGGCTCGGGAGCAACGAAGAACCAAACGGTTGGAAGGAAGTCTTTCATCCGCTCGCACGAGACTAGCACTTAATGAACTTTCGGCAGGGATGCGATGGTAACGACGAAAAGATTCATTCGCTTTCGACCTAGCAAATTACGTCGCAGTATCACACTCATTAGAATCCTCATCCAGCCGGGAGTGAAGAACACCCATGATTCTTGTCCCCAGCCACCCTTCCCCAGCTCAACCTGCTGCGTGGACGCTCGGCCAAAAGCGCGGAGCAGAGAGAAGATAAAATAATCCACTGTGAAATTAATCTGATTTTCAGCCGTTTTTCGCTACGACGCACGGTCTCGCCCTCTCAAGGGCATTCCAAACGCGGCGTCAGCGGGCGCTCGGGTGAAGTTCAAAATATCTCGTGCTGATTTCCATCCACCGTCCGGGCTTTCCCCAGCCAAGAATTGGCTTTGAGGACGTGCGTTTGTGAGGCGGGCGAGCAAGGTGACTTTGTTCCCTGTTTACAGCACAGCAAAGCGTCACATATCATTGAGTGAGCGTCTTCTACGCTCGACCCTTTGCCATCACCGTTCTCAAGGCGCGGAGTTGTGAGATTCTGCCCCACGGGACGGTCATCAAATCGACAGATTTGCCGGATCATTGAACCCCTCCGGCTTGACGTGTGCGATCTGTTTCGCCGGGGCACTGCAAGATCGCTGGACGTTCTGTGGCACGCACACGATGCGAAACACGATCCCAGGGCGACGCCATGGCCGACGCCCGAAAGTAGCTTGCTCTGGCGTCCACTCGAAAATCAATCCACCGTGGCGAACACCCAACAAGTGGCCACCTTCGTCCCGGGAAGGGTCCGGGCGATCTTAGCCCACCTGTCCTCATGTCAGTGCAAGGCAAGAGGTGGAGGAGATGGGCGGAAACTGTTTGTCTGAGTTGGCGATTTCGATCGACTGTTGTTCCGGGTCGGTTTCAGCCGGTGCCAGCCGGGCGTCCCACGATGTGCCATCGTTGCGCCTGCCCAAACAAACCCAACCTTAAACGCGGGAAACAACAAACCATCGCTGAAGCAGGGCAAACGAAAACACTTTCAATTTGCAACGCCAATCGCAATTGCTGACTTCCTCATTCTTGGCGCCAGCGCCACACGGTTCAATATCCGGATCAGCCGCACATGTTTTGCGAACGTTCACATTCACATCCAGTGAGCCAGGTTGGACACGAAAACCACCGTCAGTACCACTTGTAAGTCTTTTTTTCCGGCTGGAATAGAGAAATCAATTGCGCTGTTTGAAGAGGAATAGCATTTGAGGCCTTTTCGCACTGTTCTATCCGCATTCGGTACCTTTTAGCTGCGGAATGGACCACTATTGTACAACAACTTTAACTAACCCAAAACAGTTTAAACGTTACAAGTGTCGCAACTATGGAACATGTGTCAAACGGTACTGTGCGGTGCATCGTTAGCTGCGTCAATAATCATCATTAACAATTAGTTCTGTTGCCAAAATTGCAAACCATTCACAAACGCACATCTTCGATTGCCCAACGCTGCCCACAAATGACGGAAAGCTTATTTAGCCCGTCGAGTCTTCGCGACCCCCTAAGGCAGGGGTGCCAGATTGCTTTGTAAATGTAATTAGATATGTTTTGGATTTCCCATGCGCAAGCGGACGCATGTGTGATGCAACCGTTCGGAATCGATCCACTGGCTCGTCGGACGCACCGTCCTTCACTGTGGACATCTTCGTTGCCCACCTCCAAACGCAAGCATGTGGTGTGCTGAGACGCTGCATACGACAACATCCTTTTACAAGCAGCATCGCCAACGAAACAGAGATCCGATCCCATTCTCTTTCCGGCTGCTTTGTGGGGCGGCTGGAGCTTTGCGGGCTGCAAGGCAACAGTTTTATGATCCCCTTTGCGGGGCAGCATACTTTCCCACGTGTGTTCAAACCTTCAGACTCGTTGGACGAACTTTAAAAGCTCAATGTGCTGCTTGCACCGTCTTTGCAGCAAGTGGACCGCCAGGTCCAAGCGTTGGCAAAGCATTAATTCATTACGTTTAACCAGACTTTCTTGCCAAAACGTCCAAACATGCAATCGATCCATCAACCTTCGGCTGCAAGTTGCACGGTTAATGATTAGCTGCGCTCGCGATGATGAAGCGCTACTCCCAAAACTAAAGCTCCCCGGTTTGGCTGTAGGACAATTTTTCACCTGTGCTTTTTGTGCCACTGCTGTCAAATTTTAACTAACTAATGCAATGTCTTGTTTTTTTCCTTCTCCCTTTTCTTGCTGCCGGATACACGCGTTCCACATACGTAGGTAAGTGCAAGCTGGCTTGTTTTCAATGTCAAATTTTACACCGGAGACCTTCAATCTAATTGACCCCAGTTTGACGGTGCGATATGATAATGGATGGAGTTAGGCGTTACTTTTTGCTTCACATTCTTCATGATTGATTGCACGTCATTCGCATCATTTGTGAGCGGAGGGGGGGGGGTTCTGCCAAGTTCAGCAAGATCACGATGTGACCTTTCCCAAAGTGGTTCTCTCAACTTTACACTTTCTTGTCGGTACCAGCAAGCAGGTCGACATGCGTTTGGCTCGTGTTGTTAAACGCGTCTCATTTAATTTACTTGCCAAAATTAATGTTCGACCCGAGAAGGGCTGTCTTGCGATATTTTAATTTTATCTGCCCCTATCCACGGTCATGATGCACTTTTGATCGCTAGCTCGATCATCATTCAGCCAATGGTGAATTGATTACGATCAGCTTTGTCTGTAGTGCAAAATTTCAACAGACCGCCAAAAAGCCATAAAGCCGGTTCCTCCCCGGGACGTGACGATGGTATAGTTTTCAATCAGCACACCTCTTCCCACGGGTGCGTGGATCACAGTTCTCGAGCTTGAGCGAGAGTGATCTCCTCCTCTCCCGTTGGTTATGGGGCAGGCCACAGTTCACCGGTACGACCCCGTCCACACCGGACGCGCCGGTGTGTCAGTGAAAGTTTTTTCAACATTTTCCCACATCTCACCGTCCCGAGCGCTGTCACCGTTGCGGTACCGAAATGAAAACTAAAGGTGATACATATACATAAAATCCAAGGCGCGTACTTTCGTTCGTACCGTCGGTGGTGCGTTGTAGCCCCATTCTTCCCGTGCACGAAATGCTCGAAAGTTATAGCCATCAAATTAGTAGCAATGGCAATCGTCAACCCCGTCATCACGCCAGTCGTCGACACGGCGGGAAAGCGTAGCAACGGGGGCCTGGGCCTGGGCGTACCGATTCTAACAATTGTGGTTGGTAACCCAGTCAAACATCGGTACTTCATAAAATTCTCATTATTGTCTAGCCGGCCGGTGACAATGAAGACGACGGCAAACGCATCGCGAACAATGTAGAAGGCTCGTGTACATTGACGCGCTCGGGGAACACGTACACCGGCGTTGACATGCCCGGACTGGAGCAGCCGCCAGCGGTCGTCTTCGGTAGCACGGCTGCGGGAGGGAAGATTTATGCGAGCTTAGCTATAAATTCCGACCGGTTAGAAAACGGTTGCTACCGTTGCTCCCCGTTGGTTTGGGTGGTTCGGTCTCCCGGGGTGTCCCCCCTGCTCCCTGTCCACCCACAGCGGAGATTCATCGGGATCGGAGGGGAATGATAATAGTGATAATAGAAAAAAAAAGGAAAACTACCACCACCACGAATGCCCTAATGATGAATTGTATGAAAGCGCATTAATGCATCTTGCGATTCCCACGATTTTGATTCGCAGTTTCACCCCGCGAACCGCACAGATGCAGCACAGCGCTCTATTTATGCGCCTGTTTTTCCACCAGGTGCCACTCGCCCGGCCGGGACCAACCCCGCCCCAGGTCGGTAATCTCGGTCCGCAATCACGCACAACTTTTGGGGTGCACTCGCGCTGACGGCACGTGATGCACGCGGGACAACTGCTCGCACACATACATAATTCGTCTGGAGCGATTTGGAATGACTTCCAGCAAGCGCACGGCACGTAAGATGTTTCAATTTCTACCGATTTCTCCGAGTTCATCTACCCTCGTTAGCTCGTTAGCTGCCCGGGCTGCAATTAAGCGTTCGGGTTGTGATTAGGGAAGTTAGCAAACAGGGAGCTATTTTGCAAAGCTACAGATTGGGAAGGAAATAGAAGACTTTCTTGCATTGTTACTGTACCGGGATAAGGAACTCGCTAGGCATTGCCGATTGATGAGTAACATGAAACGGCGGAACTGAGGAAATCAAAGCATAAATTGTTTGAAAGTTAAAACATTAATTTGTCATAATTATTGGGTAATTTCACACACATGTATTAAATTGGAACCGATGCAGTTTAAAGAACGTATCATCTTCATACAGTTTTCAAGAAGAACAGACTATAATACTTTATCATTTAGAATAGATAATCTGCACCGATAAAGTTGAAGGTATATCATTAGAACATTTAAAAAATGCGAAAAGTTCTGATCATATGAATACCTTGTCTTTTTGTAAAGGAATAAAATGATCAAAGTATTACCATCGGTAGTAACTTGGTTAAAGCAGATCAATGTGAGCAAGCCCGTAAATGAACTTTAAACTTAGCTTATAGCATAGAGTTTTGACGTTTTAAGCATGGAATGAGAGATGAATCTTAGCGTGACGAGCTTAAAGTCTCTATTAAAAAGCAGGCAATGAGCTAATTGTTCTCCTACATGGAATCATTCTTAACCTATGGGTTAAGAGTTTCATAGTTGCAGTGTTTGCAAAGAATTATGGATACACAATTGCTGGACTTATGAATTGAATGCAGGGGTTTTGGATCAGTTGGTAGCTTAACTTTTCACTCATATGAAAATAAACAATGACTGGAATGATGTCCACAAGCTCCAAATTTAAAAAGCGTATACTGTTCAATGAAAGTGTTTTATTAAAACCTTCCCACATCCTGTGGAATACGACAGACAAAAGCGGTAACACTCAAAAATCTTCTCAGCCCTATCTAAAGACACTTTTTTTCAACGCCTTTAACGTCAAAGCACCCGCAAGCCTTTGAGGTGACCTTACGGGGTAAATGATAGCGACCTTTTAATTTTCTTCGCTATCAATTTTCCCCACGCCTCATGGTTCCGTTTCTACTACGCCAAACACACATATCCGATCCGTCCATCAAAACGCTTTACAACCACACCACCTGGGCAGCACACCACAACCGGCGTTAAGTATCCGGTTAGCGAAAGTTACACCCTGCCTGCGTTTGACCCTACCATTTGACCATGACTCACCGCTCGGCTACTTTCGGTGTCCATCCTGGCCCCGAAGGTCGAAGCCTTCAAAGCCCTGAGAAACCGTCAACCAGATGTGTGAGCATGTCTCTGTGTTTTTTTTTTTCTGTAGCATTACGCAAGCGCCCGCCGAGTGATACTGCTGTTTAATGGGTCGCTTTAAACTCGCACACACACACACACACTGACATGCCTAATGCAGCATGTTTTTTAAAACAAATCCTCCTTCCATCTGGCTGGTACACCGTTCTTTCTTCTTACTGCTTCTACCGGTCGAAAGATTTATACTTCCGATTTACGAGCCCTGCTTTGCATTTACAGCACACGGAAAAAACACGCTCCACAGCGGCATTTCGAGCATTTCGAGCAAGCGTGTGTAGCACGCCACGTTTCCATTTCATATTCTCACATTCGCATGTGCCGGATGTATTAATGCGCTAAACCACTAAAAATAACGAAAAACTTTCACTAACAGGCTTGTTGTGTGCAGCCTCACTTGCCGTTGCGCTAGATGATCGTTTCTGGCCGCCGTGTGCTGTCGGAGAATTTCATCTCCCGCGGCAGCGGCTTCTAATTTACATCGCATAAATATGCAGCCAGCCGGCCCGCTGTGGCACACCTTAAACTCATCACAACTCTCGATTTCATTTCTTCGCGCGTCGCGTTATCATCATGTTACAGTGCACGAAAACATCAACGAAACACTAACATCTTTACCATTTTTTGGGGAAATATTTGTAGCCAAAACATGTTCAGCTGTGAGCGCCTAAGCCACCGATACTTTCTGGAATGTTGCCTCTCACCCCTACCTTCGCAGTTTGCGACTTTACGCCCCGTCGGCGGCGTGGCAACGCGTTCAGCGTGACCACGAATTACTTAGTCGCGCACTTGGCACGGTAATAGGGAAGTTATAAACCTGCCCCCTGCTTTGCAGCTTTTGAAGGATCTACCTGCGAATCCGCGGTAAGCTCCATTTCGGAAGGCCACGAAAAACTGCACACACTGGTCAGGAATCCGCATGTCACTATCCGCGAGCCCGTTTGCCAAGCGATAGAGCTTGAACCAATTCCCCGGTATGATTGTATTTAGAGTTCCTAGTCTGCCCCTAGAACGTTTCGTTACGCTACCCTCAGTGACGCCCGTAGCGTAGCGGTGAAATCGGCTGTGGAGCTGTCGATAGAAACGATTTATAGCCATCATTAAAACTTCCATTTCCACCGCCGAGCGCCTCGGTGTATGCTCATCCAACCAGCTGGCAAAGGCATCTCCCGCACGCTGCCCGCCCTTTCTCGCCCGGTGCTCTACATTGCTACTGCACCGTTCTGCAAAGTGGTCCCAGCGGCAATTCAGCGTCATCCGGCTAGCCGCCGGGCAGGTCCTTCGGTATGTCGGCTCCGGCCCCTGGCGTCGCAGGTGTCAGCCGAGGCAGCACGCTCGCTATCTGCCCCAATGCATCTTGGCATGATTTATTCCGAAGCAATCGTTATGTCAGTCGGACGTCGGACGGCGTAGAGCTTCTGTGGCTCCCTCCACACCTTCCGCTTCCAACGCTGCACGACGACGACGACGTCACCTTGGCGTCCCCGGCTCGCACGTACAACAATTCGGTAACGGTCTCTGTCAATCCGCCCCGAAAGGCAATGGCTGTTTGGATTCGGGGGCACAGAATGCAGACATCCTAGGCGGTCTTGGTGGTTTGAAATATCTCCACCAGGGACCATCCCGTCCAGTGGCCCGTTTTCTCAGCTCCCACAGACACTCCCACTCACCGATTCTAAGCCCTCGACGCGAGAGCGCGGACAACTGGATTTGGTGGCACGGGAAATCGATGGGTATCTCCCATTCGGCGTTTGAATATTTATGCCAATTTTCAATCCGAACACCCCCGTCCAGCGCGCAACACCGCTCCGGGTGGCGGTTATCTCGATCACTCCTGTGCAACGGTGTGCCGGCGATCCCGGGCGCTGGGAACAGTGCAAAGAAAAACAGATTCCGAAAGCAAACCATTAACACTGACCGGTGCAGTGCGGTCCGGTTCTAGCGCAACCAGGCCAGGCAGATTCGGGCAGACGGTTGCATAACCCACTTTTAGGCAGGCGAGCGACCCCAAACCTAACCGGAGAAGACAGCCAATCCCTTGCGGCCGAACGGGCTCAGCGATCGCGCCGTACGATCTTCCGTTGCTAGAAGAAAACGAGTTATATCTTGTGCCGTCTGTGCAGGCCGTGGAGGGTTGGGGGAGGGGTGGGGATGAGAATCCTTTCCACACGAAACTGTGTCAGGTGTAACTCAGCTGACCGTTTCGTAACGGTTCGGACACACACACACGCGCGCCCTGATGGGACCTGTGCCGGTTGCATTTGCACATCCGCTATCCGTGGCGTGGATTAGCCGGCACGATAAACTGACGATTGAGCTTTCTGCACGATTCACGCCCGTTGGCAAACGGCAGAACTGTCCTACTTCTTGCCATACCAAACCGGCACCGGTCTGAATGATGATCGTGTGGCACTGGGTGCATTCTGCAGCCTGGTTCTGCGCTTGCTGCTCCTGCACACTCAATGGTAGAGAGTTTCCACCTTGGGAATTGATGTAGCACAGGGAGAGTAGGTCGTTTAGGTCAACCTTACGCTAAATTCCACACTTTGGTGATAATGATTTATTAAATTTTTAAATGTAAGTATTTTCCTAAATGCTAGCTGCAACCTAGAAGACAGAACCAATCAATGACTTTGTACAAGTAATGGAAGTTTGTTCGTGTCCCTTTTAGTTGATTTGACGCTCGGCAGACATGTAAGAATATTGGTGTCAAATGTATTTCATGAGGTACATACACACATGATATGATATTATGTTGTCAAGATTGGTCAAGAAGGCTTTACCTTACATCCATAGTTTTATTTTGTCAATCGTTTTCGTTTTGAGCCGCCTTGGTATTGTACTAACGGCGTAGGCCTCACAAAAATAAGAATCACTACTTATTTGTTAACTTCTTGTATGTGAATGTAAGTGACTGCATAGTAGTTCCATACCAAATTAATTTTAAAACTTTCCTTTTGCTTGAATATTCTTCTTAAAAATCTATTACTTCCTTTCATCCTTAACTTCAAATGCATCAAACGATTAAACACAATGCATCATGTAAAAGATATGAACTGTTTCTTGTGAATTTGCCAGTGTTGATAACCGGTCATTCCGCTTGCTAAACGTAACCACCACCAGGGATAGCATCCGCATTGCATCGCTTTTCCAACTGTCTAGCGCTCAGCATACTATTATGATCGATCATTACGATGCCAGGGCGCTGGCCACTCACAATCTTTCTAACCGGACTCTACCGCACCGTTACTTAACTAATTTCTGTGTGCAAAAAACAAAACAACTGCTCTCAGCCAACCATTACCAAAGCGCCACAAATCGACCCGGTATCGACTAATTTCTGTTATCTGTTCGCATCAGTGCCTTAAAGATCTGTTCCAACCCCAAGACCGTAAGAGCCTGTGCCTGTTATCGCACCCAAAATGGATTACTGTGGCGATGCGAACCCCAGGCAACAGCAGCTAAACAATATGTCCCCAATTGAAGGGTGAAAAATGACTCGCGCACGCGTTTGACTGACTCCGCTTGCATGACTAATGGTTTCATTTGCCGCCGTCTAAATTACATCGCATTTGTCTGTCCGTGCGCTTTGTGCTGCCAGTGTTGGAGGGCCTCGCTCGACTACTGTCCGGTGGGATGAGGTACGTAGACAAGAACGGCCGGTCGACACCAACAGCAACGTCAACAAAAAAGCGCGACATAATTCCCTTCAGACGCCGGCCCGTGAGAAAGTGAACGGCTGTGACTTTTATTTTGTGTGGTGCGTGTTTTGAGATTACCTGCGCTTTTTTTTGGAACTTTTTTTCCCCGATCGGTTCGGTTGCTGGTCCAGTAAAATTGTTAGGCTTTATTCCGGCGTATAAAAGACCGAGCTAAGACAAAAACAACCGAGCGCTTGGTGGAGTTCGCGCGAAGAAAGTTACGGAGCTTAGGCAGGCCCGGCACCGAACGCCGCGGAAAGTCAAGAAGCTTGCAGGCCTCGCGGGAACACGCCATCTAACGCTTTCGGGACGTTTTCCAGAGGTGTCGATAAAAATGATTGCAGTGCGTGTGACGCCAAACGGGGAAGGGAAAAGTCCACTTGCGCAATCACCACTGCTTCTTGGCGTGGAAGGAAGCCGGGTGCTGGTATGGCCAGCATAATTCAATCTAAAACAGATAAAAGCGGGGAAAAAAGAAAGGAGCAGTAGCGCGCAAACACAGCAAACTGTCACTTTCATAATCGCCACCGGTGTGAGAGGAATTACGGGTTTCCGAGCGAGGTGCGGCAGTAGGGATTTTGGCGGAAGACACGAAGGCTCATTGCACCAATTGCGGGGTCTGTTACACAGCGGCCATCGTGTGCGTGCAGGCGCGTTTCCTGAACCTGCTGGCCAGAGGGTGCGTAAGGCGCGCAAACGCAATTGTACGGAGCGCTATAATTAGGTGCAAGCGATCGATCGTCATCCGATCGAGATGAGGTGAGCATTCCGCGTGGTGGAAGCGCGCGGAAACAGGAGAAAACGGCGGTGGGTATTACGTATCGCGTTAGATCGTTCGATCGTCCGATATCCAGTTTTCGCGCCCGCTGCTAGATGCGAATCTTCAATTAAAGCCCCCCGCTTTTGCACAACCGAACGGCTGTGGCGGTGTATCGGTAAGATCGATTGCCACCGGTTTCGGATAAGCGGCGCCCGTTCGGTGATAACGCTCACCAACGCTCGCGGTAAGGAAGCGATTGATTTATCGTTTTTGCCAGTCCAGCCCATCGAGCTCACGCCCGTACAATCAAAGGGAAAACGTTTAAGATGATTACGTTTCGTACGCTTTCACACGCCCGGCTCCGGTGCTTCTTCGGTGCGGATCGAAGCCGCTTTGCGTTTTCGCTTTGAGCTTGCCGGTCTGCCTCCGAAATCTGGGCGCGTGGTCGAGGTGCGGCAGGGAGGGAAAATAAATTGCATACATTCTCACCCCGATGGCCTGCGAGCGGGGTTAGGTGGCACCATTCAACATTCCCGAAACGGCGGTGATAGCAGTGCAAACGAGGTGCAACTGCACCCGTGCGGATGCACTCGACCGCACCCCCGACGGGAGGCGAATTTGCGAAACTCTGATCACTGTCCACTGCCGTCCCCGCGTGTAGGGGAAAACAAAACAAAACGAAACAAAACAAAAGCATCGGTGCAACACTGGAACGAAAGAGTTTATCTGCTGCCAAGAGTTCCCAGTGCACGGTGGGCATCTTGGAACATTTACCGGGATAAAACAGCGTGTAAGGCTATCGAGATGAAAATTTGTAAATTTATTATATCTTATGAAATAAAACACAATTTCATAGCTTAATGCCAAGTTTATATCTTTTATGAGTAAGAGCTGTAGTTTTTTTAAGCTTTTACTGTAGCACGTTTTGTTTTTGAAAATATTTTTGTAATTTTAAGCTTGTCTAACGCGTCTACTATTAGAATAATAACACTAAACAAAAAAATCTTCCATCGAAAAAAAAAAATCGATTCATCGTTGAATATTTCACCAAATCAAAGGCGAAGGTGTACATTTTAAGTGTAAAATAAATGATTTTACGATCTCTTGAGACTATGTTTTGGCGAAAAGTAGAACACAAAAATGTTTGTTCTCTTCTTTATTTTCCAGCATCGTTTATTTTTGGCGGCTGTTTGACAACTTTACGATTCATTTTCTTTTTTCCTTATGAACATCAATATCAAGTCTCTAAAGAACAAAAAAGCAGTTTAACTGGTTTTACTGCAGAACTGGTCTGAATGAATGTTCTGTTTTACATACAGATAATAATTATTACTTTGATGGTTCATTCCATCTAAACTAAACGATGTAAACATATGAAGAGAATTGTTTTTTCTTAGTATGTTCCTGAAGTATACGGTTGTATTAAAATCATGTTGAACAAAAGAATTTATTTCTGATGTTTCATCCCGGTACATGGCTACAGTGCAATGTCACAAACGTGCACAGCACGTGAAAGTGAAAGCCCATTCTGCTGTTCGGCTTCTTGTCGGTTTCGCAAACAGGGATCTAGTTTTCTTTTGTTCACTTTCCAACCCAGCATGGAACAGGGTGGTGGGGTCCGACATATTCAAGGTGTTTACCATCAAGGTGTACCGCTTTCGATGCTTTTTAGTTTTTTGATGATTGTTTTTGGTTCATTTTAAGTCTGATATGTAGATTTTGTCAAACTGTACATTTTTGTACCAAATTTGTGATTAACCTGACAACAGTCGAAGTTGTAACAAAAATAGTGAAAACACGGCTAGTACAGCCCGCGGGTGCCAGACCCTCCGTTTTCGATAACAGGGGCTCTATTTCGGGGTGAAAGGATTTCCACTTCCACACACTCACTCCCCACTGCCGGACACTGTTTGGCCGATGTAATACATGAGCCGTGTGTTTTACACTCATGTTTCAACTCGCCCAACAATTGTGCTTTATGAAACGGCGCATTGTTCATGCGAGGCGCTCCATCGTGAAAGGCTTCACCCCGTACAGGTACGCGGTGTCTATCTTTTCTCTCCGCTCGTTTACAAGTAGGCCCTGTCGTTCACCGCCGTACCGTCCGGATTGGAAGGAGAGATTGCTCACATTCTTGCGCCAGAAGGCGAGCGGGGTAGCGATAAAGCAACAGATTGTGCATGGTGGAAGCCGAACTGGAAGTCGATGTCGATCGGTAACGGTCTGCGAAGGAACCGATCGATTGAATCGATTGAAAGTGAGGTATGCGCCGGGTGTATGATGTATCAACCAGGTGTCGATTGTTTCACAGCACCGAACACCTACACGCCCATACCCGGTGGTATGTGGTGGATGTGCTTATGCTTGAATTTTTCCCGCCCTATCATGCTCGCGTCCCTTCCGACCGATCCGTACCATCCGGGCAGGGAGTACTAGTGCAGCGATACGGTGCGCTAGGTCGACGATCTACAACTTGTACACACGCCAGTACGGTACGCTGGCGCGTGTCTGGCAAAGTAGCATTTTCACGCTGACCTGCTTTCCTGCGTACAAAGCTGCTCTCTTTCTTCAAAATCGTATGCATGCTAGGCAGGTTCAACGCAACTTGGTGGCCAGTATCTGGCGCAATGAAAATTTCGTGTGAATGACTTAAAAAAAGACATTAAATCTAATTGCCACCGTTCGTCAGGCTGCAGAGGGAATAGCTTCCCCTCCCCGATCGCGATTGATAAATCGATTTTCCCTCCGACGATTAAAGCCATGCACTTAAAGCAGACCGTTTCTTTGTGTGTTGGGTCCGCTTTGCTAGCCATTGCAATCACTGGGAAGAGAACGATTAAAGTTGTAATTTAAAGGTGTGGCTCCAATGCATCCGAGCAGATTTCCAATACTCCAGCATAACAGCTACGATTTATAGCGCTATTAAACAAATGTAGACGGCACCGTGTAGTTTGTTTCCATTTCTTGAACTTCCTGACGTATAACGTCTTTCGGATTTTGAAGGAAAATTCTTCTTCACAACACAATCTTGTACATCCGAACGTGCTTTAAGCTGAAATGTACCTTTAAAATACTTTCGTTTTCCCGTTTTCCCCACTTTTAATCAAACGAGGACAGCGAGTGAGCGACAGAAAACTGCAAACAACAGTATGTCATCCGCAGCTTAGCCACGCCGCTCACCCGCAACCAATGTCGCCGGGAAGGGAATGTTTGCAATGTGCGGCAGGTACACCACGATTGCAACGTCTGGCCCCGATCGGATCGGCCGTCCCGCGACCCGCGAAAAGTAGGTAACGCGAGCTGCACTTACCGTAAGCAAATTACGGTTGTTCCTGTTTTATTTCGTCTTCGCCTAGATTCACGAATGCGAACCCGTGCTCCATTCCCAACACCTGTTCGGAGGTCGGCCTCACGCCGCCATGGAAGAGGAAGGTTGAGCTTGTACAACAGACAAAATTGATTAAGCGAGAATTTACAATTACCCTCGCTCTCACTTCTCACCGCTGCAAGGGCAGCGACGGCTCACATTACCCGTTCTGGTGCCAATTCTGCGGAGTTCCAACAGTTTGTTGCCCAGCCTCCAACATAATGCGCACCACAAAACCTTAGCGTTGGCTGGAACTTGGGATAAGATCATTGGAAGAAAACAAAAAAGAAAAAAAGAGGGAAACCACTGAAGCATAAATTTGTTTTCGCTTGTTGCTGGTGCCATCGCATTTATAAGCTTCAATAAATAGAAAAGTGTTGGCACGGCATTCGAAACCGAACGACCGGTGCGTGACATACCTAATAGAACTAATCACAATGTGTGGTATTCTGGCCCGCTGCTTGTACCATAACACGCACCATATCGCTGTTGATTGTTTAATAAATGGTCGCTAATTTGCATAATCTATTCCGGCAAAAGCGTTACCCTCGCTGGCAGCCTTTCTGCATACCACCGGCGTATCGATATCAGCCAGAATTGTGGTCACATTCCGCAGCCTGGGGCGGAATTTATAATCTTCCATTACGGGAACCGGGCTCGAACGCCGTCAATACAGTTATGTCTATAAACTGATGGCGAATTGGGTACTTAATGAACCATTCGGACGATCTACAGTTAGCGCTGTGAAGCTAACGAGCAACAGGCAGGGAATGTGTGAAAGATTGGGTAGGGCTGTAAATGAAAAACGGCACCTGCACGATCACTGCTCCGGATTCTGCGAACGCCACGAAGATGGACACTCAAAATTGGTGCGATCGTAAACCTGCTGATACAATCGTGCTAAGGCAATATGTCACCATGTTTTGATTTTATTGTTTTAATAAAGCCAATTTGAGGACTGCTGTTGCTACATGCATCTGGCACTTTTTGTAGAAATGGCACATTGTAGAAAACGTTGGGCCATCGTTTCGCTCACCTTGCGGACAGGAGCTATGAATATTTATCTTCACAAATATGGACAACCCCGCCAGCACCATTTGCTCCCCATGCGATGGGTGATATAATTCCAAACATGGTTGGAAAGCTTCCCTGTGCCAGCCGGTGGCCATCAGCTTCGCGCCAAATACACTAAACTCTGTACGACAGCAAAACAAACACCATTTTAGCACCTCCCGGTCAAACACTAATTCATCATCATTTATTTCCAACATTACTCATCCCTACCGGTCCGCCGGCTGGGCCCCTAGCACCGCCGAGAGTGCCTCCCTTTCGCCTTTTTGACACCTTGCCGCGAAGATCTCGCAAAGATCCATTGTTTGGCCCTCCTTCCCTGGTCCGGCTGTTGGACTGTAGGATGCGATCATCGCCCGGGCGAACTTATGATTTCATCGTGCCATTATGTACTCGGCATGACACCTTCAGGCACATGCACATGCCAAGTGGCTGATAGTGCCCATACCACTCTCTTTCCCTCGGCCACTTTCCATGAAAGATTGTCCTCGCACCATGGTGCGGACTGGCAAACGACTTTTACTTTCTGCACGTCCCGCGCGTGCGCTACACCCTCTTTCGCTTCCCGGCTCCAACTTAATCGCCGTGCATCAAAGTCTGCAAAGGCAGTGTACGGGGCAGCCCTGCATTACCTCACAAGTCAATGAGCCTTCTGACCGACCGACCGACCGAACCGACGGTGAGGCCAACACTCCATCACCGCCGTGGATGATGCGCCCCGTTACGCTACCACGTGTCCCGTCCTAGGCAGCGACGTTGACGCATCTTCGCGCAGAGAGCACTCCAGAGCTGCTCATTAGCGCTGGCCGGGCAATAAATCATGGGTCCGCTTATGGCGGGTTTGCAGCATCCATTTTATGCGCAGCAATTATCGCATGAAGGAAAGAAGAAGCACCCGGTACTAGTGCGATTATTAGACAACACGAGCTTGGTAACGTTTGCAAAGGCTTTCAAGTCGGTGGGAGAAAATCTTTCGCTGATTGTTCAAATCTTTCACTCGCGATTGATCGTTTTAGTCGCATTGATCGCACGATAAACGGGCAGCGTTGTATGTTCGCGGTAAGTATAGGGGTTCGATTGCACCGGGACAATTGATAGGCGGGTGCAGCGTCACGAAGCAGGAACTTATCAATAGAGCGAGTCCGTTTGTGTGCACCTCGATAAAGCGGCACCCCTTCAAGCGAATAAAGCGTGTGTTAAGTGTGCGTCGCACGTGAAGCTAATTAACGGTCAGACATGTGACGGCGGAATGTCTAAGCTATCCCGGGAGATGGAGAAAACCGCTTCCTGTCCGTCCTTTCACCACGATTATGCAACGACAAGTCGCCGCAGCTGCAAACCGATGTGCGTTAAAGTGTCGCTTAAGTAACTCTGCATGCCTTTAAATAAACATCTGCGAAGCTCCGAATGCACACGACAAATCTCTTGAGTTCAAGCTCATCTCACTGCTCAATGTTGTGTTCGAGCCATCTGCTTAAATGTGTTTTAATACGTCACAAATCTTCCCCGACGTGCCGTACCTAATGCTGTTCAAATTCAATTACCTCCCTTGGTCACACTTTTCACTTTTCATCCCTTTTCATCTTCACCCGCCTGTTGGCCCCGTTGTCACGGTACGCTTTCGTTGCGCACGAGTTCAACGGTCTTAATTTGCATTCGATACCAACGGGAGTCGTTCTGCGGGCCACCGTGCACCGAAGGTAAGCGAAAATGTCACGCAGTTTGTCACCACTGCCCGTTACGCGTGGCTGCGGCGGAAGGCGAGAATGGCACAATGGGACGGACGGGGGCGTACCTTAAGCCGATTTGCACGGGATGCGAGAAAGTGTGAAACAGTCGCTCGGCTAATCGCAAACTTCTTCCCGAAAGCAAGTCCCCACACAGAATCGAAGCCACTGGGTCAATCCTAAGGTCCGCGACGACCGTGGGCTAGAGAGTGCCATTTCGTGCCAATCCGTTTCATTTTCGGTACGGCTAATGAGCTTCCCGTTTAAATCACCCGCTCCTCGCACATCAACACCACAAAGTGGGCCGGCAAGCGAAAACGAAATTGTTTTCCCCCTGTTTTGATTTTGCTGGTGTTTGCTCACACTTGTGTTGGGGCTTTTGTTTTTATTCTCATTTAAGCCAGCAAGTTTTGTGAAAATCTCTTCCAAAGGGGTTAAACATCGTACTGCCTCAATCGACCCGCGATCGAACGGATTGGCTACTGGCTAAAGCTACTTCCGACGTTACACTCTAAACAGCGCGACCTCGAGCACATCGCAGCCCGTGGCAGACACAAAGCTGCTAAAGCGAACGGAGAAAGAGCCGAGGCGGGGAAAAGGAAGGAGTAAACTGCACTGATTATGCAAACCGTCAATCATGGGGCCTGCAGCTGCTGCAACATGCCAAATCGTTCGATCGGTAGCCGTGCCTCCCGTACCGTCTGTCCACGGTGGAAAGCACTCACTCACGTCTGGTGCGGCATCTTGCGGCGGGGGAAGCGTTGGCGGTGCCAAGAAACGCAACGCGATGTTGTAAAAAGCTGTCGATGGATTAGTCAGCTCAGTTCGTGACGCCCGTCCACCTCCTTCTATGCACCTGCGGACACACACACTTACCCCGAGTGTGATCGGTAATTTGCATACTTGTGGCGTGAATTTGAGCATGCAACAGCCAGCTTCTTCGTACGCCGCGGCCATGCCAGCCGGTAGTCCGGGGGCCGACACAAACCGAACCGGACCGGGACCGGGCAGTTGGCCCGCACGCGATTAGACGGTTACGCGACACCTAGCGTTGCCACCACCTCACTCATTAACCTGACGCTGACGTCTGAAATGAGCCGAGCGTCGAACCACTTTCCTTCGTCTGCGCGGGGTCTGGTGTTGCTGGCGCTGCTGCTGCTGCTACTGGGTTCATGGTCCGTTCATGAAATCTTGCTGAAGATCGTTGAACGTTGTCTAGCCGTTCTCTTGGAGCGGTTGGAGCGGTTGTTTGAAGAAGCCCATAGCCGTTCGATAGACGCTTAAGATGCTTGCTGTGCACTATGTTACACCTTTCCACCCACCCGGACGATAAACAATTAGCTATTATCGAAGCGCTGTATGGCGCCCTTCTAAGGAGCCCACTCGTGTTGTACAAGTTTGTAGTGTTGGCTAGTTTTGCAGCTTCAAAAGCTTGTTTTGCTGCTTCCAATCAATCACTCGCTCGATCGTTGAAGGTTTCTTGCGCCTAGGGCTTTAGGGCTAGGACCGCGACCACTCGATGTCATTCACTTTCGCTCACACTTGACGGAAATTAATAATTGCCTATCTAGAGTAGCCCAGTGTTTGTTCTAGCATTTCTTGTTTGTGGTTAGCAATTTGCATCGATGTGAGCAGATGTGAGTGTGTTAATCACACTCTTTAATCTAGCCGAACCGAAAGTTAAAGCGAATGGTAAAAAAAAAAAACAATATTCGTTGCGTTTTCCATCTCAACATGGGTGTCCTTCACCCGGTCCATTCATTTATCATCCACTGCTTGACAGCATCTTTGTCATTGCAGTTAAAATCTCAAACGACCATCGAACCAACGAAAGCCAAACGGGGCGAGTACAGTAGCAACGGCTCGTAATTGATTCAAGCAACACCACCGGCAAACTGTACGAAAATAATTTAATCTTACCGGTGAAAAGAGCAAATCTTGTCCCCCAGCGTTCATCCGCTGTTGTCTGGTGTGGTGAAGTTTTTTGGCAAATAAAATCAAAATAAAGAGCACAAGGCATGGGCTGACAAAAGGTTCACCTCCCAATGACATCCTTCGTGTCGGGTTTCAACTTTTCCTGCAATTTTGCTTGCTTTATTTTCCCCCTTTTTGTTGTACACGCCACTGTCAGATGCAATCTCCGTTCGCATGGTTTCGGTATATGCTGCGAGTGCGAGCGAGTCATATTTCCAGCGCACCATGAATCATACCACACTTGTTCTGTCCTCGGGGCACGAGGAACTGAAATATTTCGAAGAAAAAAACCGATCTCTCGCATCTCGCAGCAGAAAGTACGCAAAAGTAATCACGAACCGTTCACACACGGACAGACTTTTGTCATCTCTACCAATTCACGGCCATTCGATGAAGCAAGCGGTTTCGCCACCGGACAAAATTGTAACCGCAAACTTGCCACAACCCCAGCGCATCCTTCGCTGCGCATATAATTGTGTATGTAATTTGTCAATTCAAACATTCAAAACCGACTCACCTTTTACGCGCGATTGCCAGGCTCAAACAAACATTTCGGCTTGACATTATTCCCAAGGTTATCTTTGCGCACCTGCGCTCGCTGGCCAAATTCAATCGTTATCTGTCATGTTGAGGATAATTTCTTAATTAAAACAACAATGGGATGCTCACGCTAAGCATTCCGCCCTCCAGGGACGATGGCTGGACGGATATTGATGTGCTGTCGAGGCTGAGAATTGGAATCGCACGGCTAGATTACTTTCCTAGCAACCGTCAGCTCACGTGACGACGCAACCGCGTCAGCAAGATTACGTTTTGAGGCATGATCATCTAACACACACACACACACACACACTCGAAAAAGGCGCGAGTACTCCACCATAATGAAGATGAGAGAGTTAGCATTTACACGCTAGCTACGCCATCGCCTAATGATCAAATATTTAGACGCTCATCGACGTACGATCTTCGCCTTTCGGGGTAGATCTTGCGTGACCGTTCGATTAACATCGCTCCCCCCCCCCCCCCCCCGACCTTTCCGACCAGCAGGGGCACGATGACTAAAATTCACACTGTTGGGGGTCAAACCTTTCGGAAACGATCGGTCTGAAAGTTCGATAATACTGCTGTGCAAGATAAAGCGCGTAAAGCGATCAGACGAGCAAGATTACCTTAATGTCAATTCGAGTGTGATTCTAACCATGTATAAAAGAGAATGTTGTACAAATATCAGGTCCATAATAATCCCAAACCATGTCTCCAGTTCGACCTTAGCCGGTTGATTTCCTTGTAACACATGTTTGGAGCATTTTTTGTCACTACCACTAACTGAATCTACTCTTGCGGGCTTATCTTTAGGGAGCAAATGTATGCAACTGCTTTCATCCACTCACTTACCCCAATGTCACCGATACCGATTTCTAATCTGTTTGCTTTGTTTTGTTTTTTTTTTTTCGCTCCCTCCCTGCCATCGCAGATACATCACCCCGACGACGCTACCGCAGGTGATTGCACCATCGAACAAGTCCACCAGCACCGGCATATCGCAGAAGCTGCGCGACCTGGCGACCTCGGCCGGTTTGCTCACTGCCAAACCGCGGCCACCGCTGAAACCGGTCATCAAGACGCGCGGCTCCAACAGTACCGAGTTCCCGAAAAAAGTCACATTCAGTGCTTTTGCAACCGTGCAGGTTGTTTGAGGACACGCAACACGACACAGAGAGAAGGAGGATGTAGAGAGCGAGAGAGAGAGAGACATCTTCCGGGATTAGTCACACATCGAGGCACGTCGAGGATAACTGCATCCGGACAGCATCATCATCATCAACATCAACCGTAGACATCGACCAGCAAAGACATCTCATCCCCGACGACTCCAGCCGAAAAGCAGCAGCACAGAATATCAACTATTTCCTCCCCAGGGCCCAAACCGAGCGCCATTGGAAATAGTTTCGTTATTCTACCCCAAACCCCGACTCATTCCACAGACAGGAAAAGAACCAAACGATATAGCCAAACCGCACACCGAGTGGTAACTGTTGTTGCATGGACGTGAAAATCCTTTCCTTTTTTCTTCTCTGCTTTTCCTTCAAACACAATCTCTCACCGCCTCATTTCGCGCCGCACTGTACTCGGCAGTAATCGTTTCGTCTCGTAACTAGTGGTGGTAGGGACGCGAATGGGCCAAAACATCCGCGGTCTTCTCCTAACTCGCTACAAATCGATCGATTTGATGCGTACCGGGGGGGTGGTCTGGCTGGCTCCTGGGGGACCGACGCGTTACATCACGCATCATGCCGCCGGGAACGGGGCACTGCGCCTGCCCGAGCCCGAGCCTGTCCAGCCCGTTGGCCACTTATCAGCAACAGGTTACGCGTGTAATCGATCGTTCGATCGCAGCTCGCGTCACTAGTGCTGCAATTTGTGAATGTGGTTCTCGTTTTTTTTTTTTTTGTTGTTTTGCCTGCATCCTTTGCCTCTCCCGGACCACCACCGTGGCTCCCTTTATAAAGGCCATTTTAATTTGTACTCACCGTTTCGAGCGATCTCCTACCGCTATTAGTCAACGTGTGGTGCAAACCGAGGCCCATTGAGACAATCGTCGAAAAAATAAGGCATAAAATTAGTTGCGATCGAGAGCAGGCGTGCACGGCTGCTATGTGCAGTGATCTAATCTAGCGACACACGTTCAGTACGTAGCCATTACATCGGCTCTGAGGGTTTTGATCGATTTTTTTTACACCAAGGAAAAAAGGTGCATTGCCTTAACCGTTTCAAGTAAAGTTTTATAAAATCATTACAATCAAATCCAAGCGACTCAAGGTTTACAGCTTTGCCGTGATAAAGGAAAAGCACAATGCACAATTTGTCGAAATAATTCCAAAATAGCAGACAGCCTTTAGCAACCCGAAGGTGGAGAGGCCATACGAACTGGAAACTGTTTCCACAGATCAAGATAAGAAAAGGAAGGCATCGTGAGAGGAAGAGAAAAAGCTAGACACTTCCCGGTTTCAAGACCTACCGGTGCGCACAATTAGATCAATTAACGATAACTGGAACGAGATGGAAGTTTTATTGGCTAGCCCGGGCCGCACCGTCCATGGCGGGGAAGATGGGAAGCAAAAACAAAAATGAGCTCCAACCGGTGATCTGCAGCCAAACGAGGCGTCCACGCAGCGCCCTCGCGAGTGTTGTGAAATGAAACCAGGTTCGTAGCGAGGGGATAACAAAATTTGTGGAAGCTCTCCATTGCACCGGGGCTTGCAACGAAATTCAATCGATCGATTGATCGCGTTCACCCAATTATTTGGATTGGGAAACTGTGTGCCCAGAGTGTGTGATCTACTGCCCCTCATATAGAGACAATAGTCACTGCTTAGCTCTGCACACTATCTGTCCGGGACATTTTCCATCTGCTTCAAAGCTGCTCAAGCTGTCGTAAAATCAGAAGCTGTAAGCTGTGCGGAATGAAACAACAAATTGTTTGATGAGATGGTAAAGGTGTCACAGCTCCAACGGGCTCTCAATAATGATTCGAGAAAGCTGGCGAGACAGTTACAGCAAATCAAAAATGAGATTTTAGTTTTGGGAAAATAAGTTTGGCACTGTAAATATAATGTGTGTCACACTTGATTGCTGAGCTGGCCGCTGTGTGAAACGTCATTCCCACCACCGAAACAACGCACGACCCTGTATACTATCGCAAACCCGGATTGCAACACAATTAGCTTTAAATCATCGTTTTACTTAGATGACACAATCAAAGCCCTTCCCGCATTAGGCAGATAGAAAAAAAAAAGAAGCGCAAAATTCAGAATGAGCTCCAGTGAAACATTAATGTAGCGAGGAAAACTTTGCACACAAACAAAATAAAAAAAAAAGAGAAGAGAGAAACAATCAAACTGCCAGCACACAACGAAAACGATTACGCACGGCACGGCGTCGAACGCGCGGAAACGGGGAGTTCGGTGAGGCAACGTAGCTCAAAATGGTAGATTAGGCGGTAAGGAAGGAAGGTTTGAATGCGAACGATTAAAACCATATTATCTCTCACGGTTTTATTTTATGTAAATACTAATCTACTACTCTAAGCAGAAGATAACGCCGTCGTTGGGTCGTGCGGAGCAACTGTTGCGCGGCGGAAGCCGGCGCCGTTCGCTCCCGCACCAGGAAAAAATAGTAGAAGGCAACCCGATTGCTTGCTATACGCTATCTGTAAAAAAAAAACAAACGAAACCGATGAGCTAGTAAGAGCCTGCTCAATGTAGGAAAGACAAAAATGAAGCGAGTGTTTTGAAATAAAATGAAAACAATTCAAGTGACTGCAGTGAAGCACATGTGTAGTGTTTTGGTGTGGTGATCTATCGTCAGGCTTGTTGGCTTGAAACATCCGAAACAAATGCGCCCCAACACTTGTTCGCCCAAAAAGTTCATTAGCTTCCGACCAGCGCGAGTATGTGTGTGCCCGCGTGGCTCTACCACTTGTCACCCCAATTCGTTGCCCTACTCGTTGTACCGGTGCGACTCGCGACAACCGAAAAGGCGTTTCATGTTTCATCCATCAAGATGTCATCACGGCTAAACGAATCCGCGTTGTGGCCTGCCGTGCCCGCCAGTACCAGTCCCGCGCCGGATATTAATATTCATAATCTGCGTACCACTTTTGCGTAATCTACCTTTTGCCACACCGCGTGCGTGAGTGTGTCCACTTGCCAAAAACCACCTGCAACCTGCGGTAACCGAAAACTTCCAAAAAAATCTCCAAACCGAAAAATGACGTTTCGGATGGTGCAATGACATTTGAAAGAAAGGCAAGCGAGCGGGGCAAAAAACAACCCCGGCCTGGACAACGATGACCAACGTGCTTGGACGGGACGGGATGCGGGATGGATGATATTATGCTTTCAATACCTGGCCTAACCTTTTCCTCCGGAGCCGCTCCGATCAACATCCAATTGCACGCCATTAGTGGCGTGAGGCACCGTAAAAGAAAAAAAAAAAACGTTGCACACTGGAGACGCGACGCGCGCGACTACTAACGACTGCGCCGAGCTTCCTTGGGATTTCTGCAAACGGTCTGGCTGGCTCGCAATCTCCAATTGCTCGGACATGCAAAAAAGCAACGACATACCGAGCACAGTGGTAGGAAAAATGGTCGCTCGCGTATGCGCATGCCCCCGAGGCGTATCATTACACTTGTTCCAGTGATCTTTTCACCAGTGATCCAGTTTTTCTGCCATTACGGTTCGCTCCCGCCCGGCCGCACGGCAAGGTACGGGCCCGTGGCAAACGATTGCACGGAACTGTAGGTAAGAGAGAAAAAAAAACACCATGAGACATGGTAAAGTCGCATAATCGTTGGCACACGTTAGCAAAACCGATCGGTGAACTGCTGCTGCTGCTGGCGACGTTTAACTTTTGGAATGTTTCTTAGGATGATTTCACTAGCGTTCGATTATTCAGGCAATTGGGAGTTGGGTGGTATTATTCGTTTGCCGAGAGATGGATGGAACAGCAAAAGGCTCATAATCCTATGTGTTTCGGAATCATGCCGTAATGACATCGTCATTGAGGTCACCTGCAAGCAAGCGGCTTCACTTACTACTGGATCAGTTGGTGGGGATAAGGTAACTCTTATTGCCTTTTTACTTGTACAACATGTTCGGGTGAGTTCTACGTTAGGTCACTGCAACTGGTCCCGTTTTAAGCCAAATTACGTTAAATCGGTGTATGTATGAACAATTCCGATTCACAAGGCTACGTGGCATATGGTAACAAATTCCTCCAAAATTCAATTGAAATCTAATTACATCGAACCTAACCCAACGAATACGGCTGAAAGTAGATCAATTTCTAGGCTTTTATTGTCCCTCTTTTAAAGGTCTTTCATCGATCAGGACCAAGTGATAATTCTGTACCCGTGATGAATTTTATTGTAGGAATCGTTCCAGAAGTTTTGTATTATAATGTTTTGTCGCTACTCTCACATATTGAGTTCATTTGTCCGTTCGATTCTCCAGCTATACTGTGACGTACCAAAAGGGGTAATTTCATTGATTATATTTATTTTTTGCTGGCACTACATCGTACCCATATAGTTCCAGTACTCACGTATGCCTCTGAGGCATGGACTCTGTCCAAATCTGACGAAACCCTCCTAGCCGCGTTCGAGAGGAAGATGCTCAGGAGGATTGTGGGCTCCATACGTTAGGAGGGACAATGGAGGAGCCGATACAACGACGACCTGTATGAGCTGGTCCGATGGGCTAGCCATGTAATACGCATGGACCCGGACAACCCACCCCGTTAAGTTCTCTCAGGCCGTCCACAGAAGGCGTGGTAAGCTCAAGCTGAGGTAGGAAGATGGCGTTGAGGCGTCCACCATCATGGCCGGGATAACAGACCCCTCCTAACGAGTCCACCAAACGACCATTTCTCAACAACACCTTTCAACTATCAGCACTTCAAACACCTCGCCTAAGCTTCAGGTCCACTAGACTTCATTCACATTTTCACTGTACACACCCCCGCAAAGTGTACAATCTGCAGCGTAAAGTGCACGACGACTGCTGCTGTTGTTGTTTTTTTCTTCTCTCGTTTCTCCTAGCAACCATCGATACCGTACCGAACCGGAAAAACTCAAAACACAAGCACACACACAACCACACAGCCTGATTCTGGGCCCGGATGCGTTCGTGCCCGTACCAGAGTGGGCCCGCTGCCAGGTCCCGCTCGTGAAACAACTTGTCACTCAAGATAGCTCTTCACTTTCTTCTCGCCCCAAAAGCCGTCCGCCAGCATAGCCGCCAAAAAGAATCGGTGGACTGCGGCGGGTATCAGCAGCATGGAGCGACACTACAACGACGGCCACGGCGGCTTCGGCATGTGTCGCGAAAGGGAAACGGGCCCAAAACGGGCAGCACGCAGCAGCTGGACAGCACTGCCGTTTCCAGCAAACCAGTGTGGCGGCTCGCACGACCTCCTCAACGGCTCCACGGCGGGTGCACGTACGGTTGCCACGGCGGTTGTGGCTGTGCCGTGCATAGCCGCTGCCGGTTAATAAAAACCGGTCACTTTATTGATCTTCAGTTTTCGCTTTCGTTCATTTCGGCCACCAGCATCGACCGTACCGGACCTACCGGACTGCCGGACATGGTCATCCACGGTCCAGTTAGTGGGACCGGGTGGGGGGAGAGGGGGTTCCGTAAGAGCTGCAACATAGCGATCGATGCTAGAAAATAATCGCACACAATCAAGCTGGTGCAAGGTATCATTTCTTGAAGTAAAGTTCCATCCATCTTTCTGGAGCTTCAGAGCCAAAGCAAATGTTCAGCTTTAGTGTACCTCTATATAGTACCAAAACGCACCATGCCTTCCGTTCATTATCATCACCAGTGTGGCTAACGGGTGCAAAAAAAACGTAAAAAAGGCACTGCTAAATCCGTAACTAGTTTCGGACAGCGGAAGGACTGGATAGAAAGGGAAACGGCACCATAAGCAGAGGCGCAGTGGCTAGAAGTGAGTGAGCGTAAAACAGCGACACATAAGCAAGTGGTAGCAGGGGCAACGATGGCAAAAACAGAAACAGAAAAACAACGCACAGCCTTCTTCGCTGCCGGATTGCCAATTTCGTACATCTACTATCACTTCTACTTTTGGAATGTAGGTTAACTGACGCTGCCCATCGGGCCCTGCTCGATTCCTGCTCCCGGTTCCAGGGTCATCGAACGGTTGATCGATTTCTGATGAATTTTTGTGGCAACCACCTCACCCCTGCACACCGTTTACTCCCGCTCGGGAGTCCCAAAACTGGACGATGAAGGGATGGGTCAGGGACAGATCGCTCCGCTTCCAGCCGGCATCGGGATTGTCAACAGAATGAAGGAAGGTTTCCTCGGATGAGAGTTGAGCTAATTAATCATTCGTTGTTGCTTTAGCTCTACACAACTTGCTGCACATAGCTTATCACGAGATCGAGAAGAGAATCGGGCAAAAGGATGAAATCTTCTGGAGAGTGTGTATTTTCTAACCTCACATATGGACTACACTGAAAAATTACGGACCTTAACCGTCACACCGTCACACCGTCTTGGGATGAGAATGAATGACACCAAAAGTAACTAGCAATGTCTTGGACTGATTCAAAAAAAAAACATGCCCAATTTGTCATTCAGCGATTCTTCCTCCAAAAGTCACACATTCGTTCGACCGACGATGACGAACCGTTCTGTTCTAGGAATTTGCACAACGGAGCTATAACGCTTGATGGATGGTTCTAACCACATCTAATGAGGCACTACGGTTTGCGGTTTCGTATGCACGATTAGAATCTTAAAAAGTTCCCATCTTGGGGATGCTCAAGAATGAGAAGACTTCTCACATTAAGGGGTTAGTACAAAGCTCCAACGAACAAACCTCACATTCAAAAACTAACCACACAGTTCACCAAATGGGTGAAAAAGTTTCGTGCATTTGTTACACTTTTCACACCCGAGTTTTGTGTTACGTAAAATCGCACTTGGCAGCTTGGTTTGAGGTAACACGTTTGCATAAATAAGTGGCTTCACCGTGTGCACCACGTACTACGAGCACGTCAACTCTAGCGCATGGCGGGAGATTCCTCCCGGGTGGTACTGTTCACTTAAGCAGCAGTTTCCTAACCCAACAGTCAACTGTCAAACTGCTATTCAGTTGCAGCAGTTGCCCCCTCCCACCACCCCCCCCCCTCGGTCGAAATGCATATCATTTTCAAATTTAAATAACGAGAAGCTTTCAGCCTTTCGTTACGGATTCAAATTCTTTTCTTTCACGGACCGTTTTGTACAATTAGCAGCTCGTTGGTAATGCACTGAGGTAGGACGCGAAGAAAACTTTGGTCACGAAATGGCACTTGCGTCGCGGTGGCACCACGAAACATCACGAAACCTGGTCCGGGACGGCCACAGACAGGTGGCAAACGTACAACGATGGACGAGAGTGAATTTCAACGGCGCACAGTTTGTCGCATTAGCGTGCTGAACGTTTCCATTTTGATCGTAATTTGGTGGGTAATAATTGCTCATTTGTGTGCGAAGAATCGTTTGGCTTGGTGCCGTATTGCATTGTACGCGAAAGAAATGGCACATGATGTCACGTTGAACAATGTTTAAAAAAAAAGAACTTAAAAATGAGATTTGGCATTCGTACCTTTTTGTTGCTTTTCCGTTTATTTTTCAATTTGTATTAAGAGCTCTTAGACCGATTACTGTAAAAGGAACTGACTGACATTCTCTTTTATTTCATTTTAAGTGATTCTGATTATAAGTTTAATAATGCCTTTTGCGATGAAAAAAAAAAAGCAAATTCTTGGTTAGACTGCTTTAAACACAATTTTTCAAGCCATGTAAAACGATTCAAAAACTTGTGAAATCAAATGCATCAAAACACTTAAGCCATCGGAAACTGTTATCAGTACTACAACGCAATTTGGAGAAAGAATTGCGCAATCGCCCCAAACCACGATTGTCCACCGGAAAATGTGTTACACATTCCTTCCTTCTTACACTGCCAAAGCTCTTTCTCTCTCTCTCTCTCTCTCTCTCTCTCTCTCTCTCTCTTTCACCCCATTCGCACCCCATTAAATCATGCGCCCCCAGGACGAGGAAAATGGTTAATCCGTATCGACACTTGCTGGCTGTTCCACCGGCATGGATCGGCATCGGTCAACGGCGATTCCATGTGTTTCAACCTCCAGCGTATTACCTCAGCGTACTTACGCACATCCATTTTCCCTCGACATGCGCAGCATCCAAACTTAATTTACGAAAATCGAGGCCACTGAGTGTATGCCGCATTGCTGTGGAACACACCGTCTTGCATAATCCGCTCCGCACTGCGCTTTCCGGCTCGGGCGCATGTTATCAGTGTGGCGTTCCTGGCAGCCGGCAGCGGAAAGAGTTAAATTAACTTGTTATTTTGTGTGCGTATGTATTCGTGTGTTTGTGTGGCTCTCTGAACGATGCAACACAGTAAAACGATTGTTTTTGTACACTTTTATTTGTGGTGTATAACTCAAAATGAATCTGATTTAAGTTTAAGTTCTTTAATTTTACTAAATGCAATGGGTTTCGTTTCGTTACACCGAAACTAGAATACAAACTACATTAGTCGAACGCATTTATTTTGTCTGTTGAAAGGCAAAGCTTTTCTTATGCAACCACACCAACCGGTCACTTCCTCCGCTTTTGGTAAAAAAAAAAACGGAAATCGAAAGGTTCGTCGCTTCAAGTCTTTCGTTCTTCTCCAACCCAGTGCGAACGAGACGTGGCCGGTCCCCGTTGCAACCGGATACCCGACTATGCTCCGGTCAGCGTTAGCACTTGTGCTGTGAAGCTGTTGCTGCTTTTCTTGCTGCCACTGCTGCAACAATGTTACATTGGAATAGAAACGTTAATTAGCATATCCGGTGCATGTATTTGAAGTTGGTAGTTTTCACATACTGACCGGTACGGCATAACATAACGTTACTAATTATGTTACATCCCTGCGCCACAACGTGCCTCGGTTCAAAAATAAAACACTTTTACTTTTTTCATTCCCCGTTCCCCATGCCTAACAATTGTTTGTTTTTCAATTTTAAACTTAAGCTTTTCGAAAACGTACAACGATCGCTATCGCTAATTAGCCAACGAGTGGGTTGTTGTTTCATTTGTGTGTAGTGGAGCGCGATTTCTTATCAGACAAATTACAAAACGCGCGACATTTCGGTTCCTATCAACTCCCTCCCTGCTGCTTTGTAAATGATATTTTGTTTTAAGGAAACAAAAAACCACCCTCAGCTCGTTACGCGAAGCACCTCTGCTAAAAACGGATACAAACCCATCAAACAGGGGAGAAAGTCATAGGTCAGCCTAATCAAGCGCTGGCCGATTCGCCCGTTTGCACAGCTCCTTTTGACACGATTATGCACGATCGGTCTGGTCGGCTAATTTCGCCACTGCACGCGAAGATCCACTGATAAGACCGGGATGCCGACGACTTTCGCTATCCACCCCGGAGCCCGTGGGCCTCCAGAGGCTGCAAAAACCTTTCCCTCCCCGAACGCATGACGTGAGCATGTCGCATAATTCACCCTCGAATGGCAAAAGGGGAATAGAAAAATGGCAAAAAAAAAACCGGACCCATCGGAATCTGCATAGCGGCTCGGCGGCCGCTGCCGGACGGGAATCGCGCAAAAAGGTGCCAGTTGTTTCGTCTAATATTTATCATATTCGATTTCACCTTCACCGTGGTACGATCGGGCTTAGGATGGGGCTGGCCGGATTGGTAGCATCGCGGGAGCCGCTCGGCCAAGTGTCACTTGATCGTTACGTGAACGCATCATCCATATTCGCATTTCCTTATCGCTCAGAGCTGCTCAGACGGTGGTCCCCCACAGGGCAGGATGGCTTAATTCAAACGTATCCTGCAATTTGCAGGTGAATTCCTTCCCACACATCCAACGCATTCCCGTTCGGGAGCGAACTTCTAGCCGACGATCCTGTTCCATCGTGAGCGCAGGCGCTTGCCGCAAGCGAGAAAAGAAAGAAGAGAGTTTCCCTCTAGCAACAGAGATGGAGCAAGCGTACGTACCCGGGAGGTGACTGCGGTCAGTGAATTAGAAAGTCATTGAACTGCCCACGGACTGCCGTGTCTACCGATCCTGGCCCTTGCCGGACGGGACCGGAAGGAAAGATGGGATGGAAGCGTTGCTGCCCGTTTGATACCCGTGGCTGCCGGCCGGACCGTAGCTAGCGAGTTAAGATGGGGCAGTTGAGCAGTGGTGTTTGCTCGACAGTTTGCTCGCAGCAAGCTGTTTTGGCCCGGCCAGCAACGACCGAAAGCCCCCGGAGGGCTCTCATCGCATCGCGGAACACAACCGTGGAGAAAGGAGTCCTACCGCTATCGGCGCTAAGGCAAGTTGTAGTTTTTAGCTGTTCGTTTCGTTTAAGAAGAGGCGGCAATCACTTGAATGTGACTGTGCAGTAACTTTGGCTCTAAAGCTTCCAAAACATTGAAAACAAATCCTGATGAAATGTAAAACCAGTATCTCTAATGCAATAAGTTTTTTGTTAAAATTTCTTTTGATTTTGCAAGAAAATCGCACGAAATAGATAACTGTTGCAACTGTTGGAAAAAGAAATTGCAAAACCATGCGTGTAAAAACATGTGCTCCAAACATTGCGCCCTGCCGGCGTACATCGTTCCGACGCAATCGATCAACCAGCAAACATCACGTTGCAGGGAAATGTCGATAAAACGATCGAACGAAAACTCCCTGTAGAAAAAGCTTACTGAATCGCGTTCGTACATCGAGCATGTTTCTGGTACGAACTTTCCACCAACATCTTCCGGTAGTGAATCAGGAAGCAATAAAAGAACATTTTAAGCCAACAGCTGCTCATATTTCCTCATTTGCACAACACACAACCGGATAGTTTACCATCCAAACGGCTGACGGGTAAAGAACTCAAACGCTTCTGTTTGAATGACATCACCAGCGGGCGGCGTTAGCGGTAGGTGGGTAAACACATTTCGGGCCAACCTTGAATCCATTTCCTTCTACCCAGCGGACACATACCCGACACCGACAACTTCTCCCTTACGCAATACGTCAAAATTAAACGATTACTTAACGTGTCAACCTGGAATGGAAAACAACTAGCTCCACGGGAAGTCTAATTAACGAGTGCAGTAATCAGGATGGTGCGATGGTTACGCACGAGCTCGTTCGGTTCGGTATGCCGTATCGCTGCGCTGGTCGTGATCGACAAGGGAATCGGACGTGAGGCGAATTTGAGCCACAACAGACGCGGTGACAAATCTAATTTGGCCACCGCATATTATGTTTAAGCACATCGGGCACCTTCCGAAAACGGGGCCAGTTGCAGCGCACGACGAAGGGGTGCATTGCGAAAAGCATCGCCCTGTCTCTAGGGGTGGTTTTGCTGGTACATATGTAATCTTCACAGACCTTGCAGAGCTGTCAAGCGATCAATTTGATCGAGGATTCGTTTTGTTGGACCAAATAAAATAATCTGATAAATGAGTAAATAATATTTTTGAGCAAAATGCATCTTTCACCTTTCGTTTATGAAAACGATTTTCAGACCTTTTCGTGAGAACAAGTTTTTTTTTTTCTCATTTTTGTCTAACTGTCTCTACGGAGATCGCGTTTAATTTGCACAAATTAAAATAGTACACGAGTAGGATTAGAAATTGGGAGGCATTTAGTGGAATAGTTCAAGATTGTAGCATAAGGATGCCAACCTTTGAAAACATCATAAAGCTTAATTTACCAACAAGCTGCTGCAATAGCATAATATGTATAAGATTGTTTAGTAAATATGTACAGGGAATTCTAAATAATGAAATTCACTCATGGGTAGTGGCGAGGGCCTGTTTCATACGCTCAGGCCCGACG
>KB672031.1:503315-516054 GCA_000349105.1 Anopheles epiroticus | reverse complement strand
CACTACGAGTACATCATCTCTAAAGCTAATCAAATGCTGGGCTTAGTCTTGAAGATCTGCCGTGAATTCCGCGACCCGATGTGTATAAAAGCTGTATACTGTGCTGTAGTCCGTTCTGTTCTTGATTACCGTTGCGTTGTCTGGTCTCCACAGTCTGCGCTGTTCACCGATCATATCGAGGCCATTCAGCGGAAACTGACCCGATATGAGGTACAACTTCTCCCATGGCGTAGTAATCAGGAATTGCCCCCATACAGCCTGCGGTGTCTTTTGCTAGGTCTGGAGCCCCTGGTCAAGAGTCGCCAATACCAACAATGTGCGTTCCTGTTCAAGCTACTGAATGGCGAAATTGACTCTCCTTCTCTACTGGCGGGTGTCAACTTTTATGCACCTAGGAGGTCCCCTTCGTGCCGGTTTCCACCTTCGTGTTATGCAAACCAGGACTAGCTATGCACAGAATGACCCATTCCTGCTAATGCGGTCATCGATATTTGTGATTTCGGTTTGTCCACGTCGGTGTATAGAGAGCGTCTCCGTCTTCGTCGGGAGTAGTGCTTTGTGTTCCTACTCTATGTACCTGGTTGCTGTTATGTTTAAGAACTTCGTGTAGACCTCGTTGGTCCGACGAACATGATCTAAATAAATAAAGAACCAAAGCAGGCCTTGACTCTGCTGGGTTTGTTGTGCCACCCAAGAAGAGGAGGAGAATGCCAGCAAATAAAATTATATTATTCGTTTGATTATATCCTGTTTAATATTGAGTAAACTCTATTCTTTGCACTACCAGTTCCATAGAGCACTAGTATAGTGGTAAATATTCAACCAAATCAAACAACAAACTCAGAGCTAAAAACGTCCTTCAAACTCAACAAGCATACAACAAGTATACACTCATGCATACGCAACATAACTCGAACATAAGAGTCACCCTCGACTTCCCCTAACATATGACCAGCAATGTCCCATAAATGGGGACTCCATGGTCGATCCGTTTGGTGGGCGATTATTTAACAGACGCGACGTACGTGAAATTGTAGCACAAAAATTGCGCACGCAAACGCGCAAGACAGAGGCGCTGCGCACGCACACTAACTTCAAACAGGGGACGAATAGAGCGGGAGAAATTACTTCCCAATTAAAATTTAATTGCACTACCCACACAAACCGCAGCACAGGCGGGGTGTTTGACTCAACTCACTAGACGCAACCGTTTAGTGATGACGGTAATTGTGTGGACATATCGATCGGCTAACGATCGCTAACGCCACGTATGGTATTCTCACGCTTGCAGGTGACGGTGTTAAAAGGGTGCAAAACCGAGAAGAGTCTGTTAAGGCATGGCACCGAAAGAACTTCTCTCCCTATTGCTCAACCACAAACATAAATTAAACCAGTAATTTCTTAATTTTCGTACAAAGCGTTACGTGCCACGGGGAGCGACTTTTGTTTAGCTGTGATTGAAATCAAGCGCTTAGTTTTACTTTCCGCTTCTAGTAAACACTCTTTCTCCCGTTCGCTTCCGTTGCGCTTAAACACTTTCGATAAAATGCTCATCGCATCCAACCCCCTTCTCTCCTACGTCACCCCTAAACTATTACACCACCCGCGTCTTAGAATGGCACAGAAAGTGTTCTCACGCGGGGTTCGCCCATTAAAGCCGCTCATCGCACGATAAAGTTATTTGCTGCCGCACGTAATACGTCATTAAAGCGACGTGCCATGGCCCGTTTACCCCCTCCCCCCGCCCTGGATCCCGGCACCCACCGAGAAAGACTAAAACATTCCAGCGTTCGCGATCCAGCTAATTCACTCACTTACACCTTCGACGGGGGTCAATCCGAGTTGGGATTGGGGAGGGAGGGTGGGTGACACTCCCTGCGTGGACGGTTCCATTTAGTGCGACTGTTTTGTTACTTTCATCCCGCGACCGGTAATGATTCCATTACGGCGCGCTGACCGATGGAACACGCCACAGATTCTGTGCCACCGAGCATTGGAGCTAATAATCTTCAAATTAGCGTCGGTTCGCAATCGTCCAGCCCGTTCGCGGTGTGACCACGGCCACGGACGGCCACCAACCAAGGCCGATTCTGCGGACGGCCATTAGGATATTCGCTGTCGCGAATATGACCGGCAGATTGTGCCGATTTAGTAAAAAATAAGATACACACATCCACGGGTACGTTGGCCTTGGTGGCGGACAAGTCCAGCGGGACGGACAATTTCATCGCCGTGTGGTTGACCAGGCGAAAGCGAAAAAAAAATTAATTACTCTTTACTCTTAACCCCGCTGGTGTCCGTTGAGCGCCAATCGTCCCGGTGGGGAAAGGGTGGATGAGTCGATCGGTCGATTGAAACTACAGATCGAAATAGATTCTATCGAGCTCTGCACGCCTGTCTAGCACGATCCAACGAGTCGGAAAGGACTGGGTGAAGCAGGACTTTGGATAGCACTTCCAAGCCGCTTACGGCTTACGTACTATTCGAACAGGAGCAAGAAAGCGATCGCCATTAGCGCGCGAAGAAGAAGAAACTTTCAATTACATCGTCCCCAAGCTGCGATGCGGGATGGTGGCGTGTGGTTGGAGTGTTTTCCCGCTCGAGCTCGAGTCCATTTTCCCCAGTACAATTACAGTGCGCAGTGGTGAGCGTTTTTACCATTTCACTGGGCAACGTATCCAGCGTGAGATGTCATTCCAATGTTCTACCGTATGCTCTTCTTCCACGCACCGTCACCGGCGGTCGGCGCAGAGCAGAGCACGTGTCACACTCGATTATGCGTACCAGTTTCACCTTCGCTTTGCGCAGTGCCCGAGCACGTGGTTGCCGTGTTGCGTCGAATCACTCAATCGTAGCGTCATCCAGCAGTCGAGGGATCCTGGATGCTGGAACACTCTGTTCCAGCTTGCCGCACGCTTTAGCGTTCTTCATCCCGCTGTGGAATGTATGCAGATTGGATTATAACGTTCTCCTCCACACACCTTAATAAAGCTGTCAGGCTTCGTTCGATGTCAAAACACGGGGAGAATTCTCGTGAAAGGTGCGTTCACCCTGGCCGCCCTGCGCCCGAAAACAGGGCACAGGGGAAGGGGAAGGGGAAGGGCAACAACATCAACAGCATTCTCCAGCTTGCCCAACTGGAAGCGGGAGGAATTTGCTGAAATGAAGCTCGAGCTGTAAGGTGATATCATTTAATTAGCGTTCGGGTTTTAGCAAAGGGAATGAAAGCTTCAAGGGAACGTGCCGGGGACACACAGAGCGAAAACAAAAACGCATCCTCAAGAATGCGTGGCTTCGGCACTGATCACTATAATTTGCATGAACGCACTCTTTGCACCGCACCACGCGTTATCCTTCCCTTGCTAAACGGTGAGCGCTTTCGCACCTTCCGCTGTCACGGAACCGGAGGATGGGTTTGCCATCATTTTTGACTAAGCTTGTGTCAAGGAAACCACGGAAACGAAAACAATGTTAAGGAGTGCGATTGGATTTTATGCAATTTATGGCTGGCAGCACCCGTTTGCTGCTGATGGAAAGTGTGAAAAACTGGGCTGACACACGCCGGCCGAGAGGTAGAAAGTGTGAGCAATCCCATTTAGCGCTGTTAAAAAAAAAAGGGCGTCGGACAGTTTAATAACATGCCGTGAACGTGAGCGGCACGTTCTAGGGTGTGCAAGTTTGTAGCGCCACAAATGATTGCTTGTAGATTGACAACATTACGTTGGTCGAATGCTCGGTGTGGAGGGGTAAGGGGTGGTTTTGATGTAGTTTTTTTTTTTCTTTAATACAGCTGTTAGTGCAGTTTGCCCCTCATGCTTGTATTACATCAATGATAAGTTTTGGTTTTTTACACGGTAGATATGTGCATGAGCTACCTCTATAACCTAGAATTGTAAGGCAAAGAAAGAATTTCCACCACTGTGCTACACAGAATAGATTACCATAAAGAAATGAGAATTCTGTTTTGAAAATGAGAATTGTTACTTAATACCTGCGAATCAAACTTGTTCTGGAAGAAACCCTAGTATGAGAGAATTCTTCTACGGTCCCTTGGGTTCTCTCTTATCCTCTCCTTTGGAATCTCACTCATTTTTTCATCAATTTTCAGTAACCCTTGCAAAGATTTCTGGCTACACGCATTTTACGTTTGCTTTTTCATAGGCTTTAATTTTTGGAATAATTGTTTCATTCATGCTTTTCGGTGGAGTTTCCCCTCTAGTTGGTTCAACATTTAAGTTCAACGAAAGTGAGCATGCAATGAGTTGCATGCTAGCAGTTGGAATCGTGCTAGCGCCACCTGTGTGCCATCATAAGTACTACTGGCTAAAGCAGAGGATAGAGCTGTCGTAAAAAGCAGCACGACATTGATTTTACCGTAATTTTGCCTTTCTCAGGAATAATGCGTTCGAAAGGTATCATTGTAGCAAAATGAAATTAAATTTTTTTTACCAAAATACCTACGACAGTGAATGCTGTGTGTATCGTATGTGGCTGCCAGAGCAAATAACACTTCTGTATTTTTATTTTACTCCACTTTTGGCGTTAGTGTTCAATATCTCTGCAGCCTGGGGGCTCTGTCAGCAATATTTTTAAATTATCTTAGTTGGGTCGAGTAAATCTCAGATACTATGTTAATTCTCCGCAGGGGATCATTTACTCTAATAACTTGTAAAATAATTCGTCTACATGCCCAATGCTATGTCCAGGAACGCAGTGCGATGCAAGCATTAAGTGCCAGAGGAAGGATTTAGCAAAAACAATATATAATTTTCTAAATTATTTTAAACGAGTTGTGAGATTGGTATAAAAGGATGGTAGGTTAAAAGACTTAAATTTTAGATATATTTACGTTTAGCAGAAGCGTTTATTACAAATTTCACAAAAATTAAAATTAGGATAATCTTATAAAATGAGTTCGTTTAACTTAAGCATAAAAATTACTAACATAATGTAACTGCGCTTCTTAAAATAACTATTTTGAGTAAATTTATTATTCGTGGGTAACTCGATAAAACTTTCACATACTGTAAACCTTTTATAATTAAATATTTCGCAACAAGTACTACCTTTTGCGTAAGCTACAGAACCGTGACCGTCCTGGACACTATCACAGGAATAACGAAACAAAATAAGGTCAGATTTATGAAAACATATGTGTAAGTGATTCTCGAAGTTAGTTAGTAAGGTTCTCGATTTATTTATTTATTGTTGCATCATCTTTTGGCTCAGCTGCAAAATATCCCTTTGTTATGAAGCTCAACCGAAAAATTTGAAACATGTTTGAAGCTTTCCAAAATTGGTTTACTCTTGAAAAATAACCATTTCAATGGATTAATAAAGTTGTGTTATTGCAATGCAACACTACCGAACTGTAGTTATGGATAAAACGATAATCAGAACTAGTTTTTTGCCTCTGAACATTTGGCCATTCCTTCGTTTAAGATCATGGGCATGTACTAGGTTTTACAATTTCATTCATGTCTGTGAGACATAATCATCGTATGTTTACCAAACAAGCCTAATCATAAAGAAACCCTGCCCTGAGCTAACGTCGTACGAGATGGTGCACTAACCCTGATATTTCAGGTGTAAAATTTCAGTCTATACACGATCAGTTCCACATCGATTAATTGCTCAATGGTTGGACAAACAAAATAGAAACATTTTGAAATATTGAGTGAAAACATACATAATGAAGGTAAGACCTAACTTATCACAAAAAAAACAATTTTAAAATTACTGAAACCGACAGGATAGATTTGTAAAAACGTTCAAAAGTGTGTAAATCATTGGAACACAAAGAGCCGTAAAGGCATCAAACGGTACTGAAGGAAAGACTAAGGACTTAGGACCCTGAGAATCCATTGGGCTGTGTACCGGGACACACAAGCGAACAAAGAACACATAGAAGGTACAATCCAGCTGCACCACAATTACTTCCAAATGACGGTCACGTTCGAGTCCATATCGATCTCCTGCTCGATGCGGCTTGGCGACAGTCCCGTTTTGCAGCAGATCTCATCCAAACTGTTCAGCCCGGTATAGAGCTTGTGCTTCGGGGTCGGTATCGAGCCGGTAAAGATCGGATACTTGTTGATGCAGCGGATCAGATTGTGCTGCAAGCCGAACGATACCAGCTTACGCTCGTCGATGTTGTTGTCGCGCGGACAGAGCCGTTGGCAGAGCGAACGCAGCGTCACACCGTGCGTCATTTGTGAGTACAGCTGTAAGATGTTGAACAGGCTAGGCAACCGTACCGTGTCTACTTTTTCCGCATGCTGCAGCTGCACGTACCGCCGGCACTCGTCCGCAAGCGTACGATCGCGCGTCAGCTTCTGCAGCTCCCGCGTGCACATGTACACGTTGCTGTACTTGAGCAGGGGCAGCAGCTGCATCACACCGTAGTACACCAGATTTTGGATACACGACTTCACCAGCTGATTCTCGACGTCCGCCTCGGCCGCAATGCGGGCCACGTGATTGATGCCGTTCACGAACGGCAGTACCTGTTGCGTGGTAAGGTCCCACGAGTCCAGATCGGTGTCTTCGAATCCGCGACACATTAGCGGTACCTGGTGGTCCTGCACGACCGGTGGATCCGCCTTGAGCCGTCCGATCTTCAGATAGATCGTGGTGTCACCCTCCACAATCGTCGCTACCTGACGCTGGTTCAGATCGCGCAGAATGCACGTCAGCAGATTGCAGATGTTGCCGTTGTTTTCCGCGTTGGAAAGAAACGAACCTTCCTCCTCCATCATGAGCAGATACTCGGACAGCTTCTTCACCACCGCTTCATACTGCACGGTTCGCGACCAGGAGTCGAACACGAAGCACAGATTGTAGTAGAAAAAGTTTCGCTGGTAGCGCACGTGACTGATCCGCACCGGGTAACCGATAACCTTGTGACCCAGGGTGTTGCTGTAAATGAAAAAAAAGATTGAGAAATGAGTTAAACCCAGTCCCTAGGATGGTTGACGCGGTGGCGTTTTGTGTTTGCCTCACATTGTTAGGATGCACCGTTGCAGCTGCGGCTTCGGGATGATGTACGTACGGATCGAGTCAAACACCTCCTTCGTGACGAAGTTCTCTGGGACCTGGCAGCTGATCTTCGAACCTTCCACGACGTGAAACTCACTCAGCAGTATGCAACGAATCGGGCCATCCTTCGTCTTGCCGGATTTGGGCTACAATAACAAACAACATGTGCATCTTTCTTTGTTATAGTTCCTGGCAGCCTTACCTCACGGTGCAATTGCTCCCGGTCCAACATTTTTGCTAGAAAACGCAGTTACATAGCTTCTTAAAATTAAAAGAACAAATAACAGGCACACCACCGACCAAACATAGTACTGGAATGGCATCGCCAGTTGCTGATAAAACAGCTGGGTTGATTACGCGTTGAAAATCGTTCGCTGTCATAACAAGAGAAGCAGCGTATACACTGCTTTCGTTATTATGGTATGTATACACCATGCGGCTTGAGATCGTTGCTTTAGTTTGGAAATAATTTTCGAAATTATTATTCTTTTAAGCCTAAAGGGCTTAAAGGGCTTAATGGATACAATATTTTCGAATTTATTCCCTTAAACTTCACCCGTTCTAAATGCATTTGTCGTAGGCATTAAAAAAAACTAAATTCCATTTCACAAATTCCAAAACCTCTATAAACTTTCAACCAACCATTTCACAAATAACATCGAAATTCAAACTAAAATGCGATGATGTTAGTTAAACGCCATCTGTCTGACAAACTACATACTACAAAGCGGCGATGTTAAAGCTGAGCTTCAAACAAAACACGATGTTTAAATTAGCAGTTACGACTTAATTTCCATTCGCCTGAAGGCCAAAGCCTCTATAAAAATCAATAGAAAAAAAAATATTTCTTTCAATTTCTCCATACAAGATTTTCCCTTGTCTGGTTGTTGATAAGGTTAAGGTTGTTGATAAACGGTTTTTTTTATTTCCATAGTAGCTGCCAGGCCGTATTGCCGAGTGAAACATTTTCAAACGAATGAAAACAAAGAAAAAACCATTTGACGTACAAACTCTAATCAGCATGATTTCTATGTAATGGAAGTGCTAAACATTCGGGCATGTGAAACATAAAACAATAGTGCTAGCATAACACACCGTGTGACATAAATTAGATGATGAGATGAGTATTAGGTACAGAGCTGACTGCATGGATTCACGCTGATGGAGATGCGATTCATCAAACTAAAGAATTTTCATTACGCAATAAAACTGTTGTGAACTAATCAAAATCAATACACTAATCGCTCGTTTTGTATGTGCCAAAAGTTATTTATTATTTATTATTTATTTGAAGATCAAGTTGTATTTAAAATAATAAAAAAGAGAAAATTGCGAACTTAAAGTGCATAACTATGTTTCTAAGTATCTTAGCGTGATCACCGCCTCTTGTATAATGATTGTTGCAGCAAAAGATGCTTTTCAGTTAACTACATTATATTGAAATTACATTCCCACGTATTTGCTTCCAATACCTCTGATAGGATTTAAATGATCCCAATATTCTTATCAAACGATCGATCCTTGATTTGTTATGTTGGCGCATACATTCCAACAGCAAGAAGATGGTGCATTATACCTTCAATGAATTTTGTTTTTTTTTTTTTATTCGGTTGTAACGGCCTGGCTACCTTCAATGAATTATCTGTTATACTTTTTCTGTTCTTTTTTAACATTTTCCACATTCTTCATCGCCAACAAAACAAAAATAAGACCATCCACAGCCTTACCACGGACGGTACGGTTACAGTCAAATAAACTTGTCAGCCATCCAGTCAAGTGACGGCGATTAAGCATAATTAAAATTTTCGGCACCATTTGCGTTTGTCAACATTTTTCCCCGGTCCCCCCCGCGCCACCGAATGGTGCGAGAAAAGACCGTTGCGAGAGTATGCAACAACGATGACAATGTGTGTGGCCTAATTAGTGTGGAGATGCATTTTTACTGTTTCCGCTTCGTTCACTGCTTCATTTGTCACAGTTAAAGGGCCGCAAATGCGCGCCAATGCGCTGCGGCGAGACTGGAGACCCTGAGGTCTTGTCAAATGGTGAAGCAGTTGGGAAAAGTATTAGTTAGTTTACGTGTTTAAGTAATTGAAATCACAAAGTATTTAAGGCTCGAGCATTAATTCCTTTTAAAAGAATGGACCAAACTCTGTATCCAAGAAACTGCGTTAGTCACCTTTAAAAAAAAAAAGAGAAAAATCTCCCAGCACCGAGATCCTGCTTGCGGAAGTAGAGCTGTGGGCAGAGTGTGATCGAGAAAAGTCGGTGGGAAAGCATAATCGAATCCGCGGAAGAAGCCCATCATGAGCGGTACAAAGCAGGGAAAGCAAAACGGGCGACTGGGCCGGGCAAGTGGAACCTCGTTTACAACCGTAACACCGTGCCGGCAGAGATCGCAAGATCGCGAGCGAAAGAAACTACACCCCAAAACAGCATGGGCAAGGGGTAGGATATATGGCGATTCATAATTTATGAAACCGATCCGGCTAGCCGAAGGGCCCTGCCGAGGTGCCTAAAGGTCAAGCAATTAATGCAACGATCGGTCAGATCCGTGTGAACTTTCCATCCTCCCGGTGGGTTTGCCACGCTGCCCGGAAAGGGAAATTCATCATGACCCCTCTTGCCTACCCTTTCCGCGATGCAGAGTAGCTCGGTGCCAATATCAGCATCAATTATGATTTGTTTTAAGGAGCAGCGGTGGTGTTTATGCTTCACACTTGGCGGGTTCCAGCACACAGTACAAATCTATCATGGAATCGGCCTGGATGGACCGCATAGACCGATGGAAACGCAAAAGACGCAGGGCAACAACCGACGTCCTCAAACGGAGTGCTGCATAAGCAGATCGAAACCACGGGCGAACCAACCAGCCAGACAGGGTAATGGTTGCACTCAACGGCAGAAACGATCGCGCGTGTGCAAGCTGTCGTGCCGTTGCACTAAATGGCAAGTGGCGATTGGCGCAACAAAGAGGAAAGCACTGCTGGCCGTGCAACCAGAGCAACGGGGCGGAGCCATTGCCGGGGATGGTTGAGAATGCCGAAAAGATGGAAGAGCGAACAGCGAACGAAACCTGGAGCCAAGGAGCGAACCATAATAATGCAACATCATTACTACGTCTGATGCATTGCGCATTGGCTGTTGGGGCTCGAGGTCGTTCGTTCGACGGCTGATGCACCGACTCCCTCCTCTCCCGGTGCCCGGTACAGCCTTTTTTTTTGCAGGGCGGAAGGTGCGCAAATGGGCACCGGCCAGACAAAATGGAAAACGCATTTTCAGCTCAACCCATGGGGCATGGCGGGGCGATGCGCGGTGTGGACACCCCGTCGAAGCCTTGTTGGAAAGATGCCATATGCCAAACTGGTGCCCACAGCGTGTCGAGAGTCGCGAAACCGATCGGAACAAGGCACGCCGGCATGCCCTCCGGTCGGAGGTGTACGGTAATAAAATTTGAAACCAAGAAGGGGAAAACAAAGCGAAAAACCAAACCCCCTCCCCTCCTCCAAACCGGCCTGCTCGGTCCTGTTTCTTCGCTTCGATCTCTCACATGTCCCCGGGTGCGCTCTTTCCTACACCTGCCTTCCCGCCCGCACGCCCGCCCGCCCGGGGGGCTGTTGCGGCGAAAATGAGGCGCATCGATAATGTAGCTTGAAATATCGATATTGATTCAGCACGTCTGCCTTTGCGCGTACGCGTTCGCTCCAACAAGCCCTTCCATCCCGCCCTTTCCAGCCCGTACGCGCGGGCTGGATTGTAAGTAATTATTTAATTTCAAGGTACATCATCATAATGCCGTGATCGAAAGTGGATCGGCTGCGCGAGTATGGCTACGGCTGCACCGTGCGTGCCGTGTCCGTCCATAAACGAACCGAACCTAATCGAACCGATGCAATCGAACCACGCGGAACGCCTGTCCTGCGGGATTGATGCGTTCCTGTTTTTTTTTTTCTTCTATTTTCCGTGTGCCGTTCGTGCTGGTATGGTATGGCCGCTGAGTTCTGCCAGATTGTCTTTAGCTCCTCAGTTCTCTGCTGGGAAAAAAAAACCTTCTTTCCACACTGCTTGGAATGGGTTTCAATTAAGGAGGCTGTATGGAAGTTTCGGGATGATTAAAACCTAAAACTGCTAGACAATTAGAAAACATGATAGCCGGCCTGCGAACAACAATTACTGACCGCGAAGAAATGATGATGGTGAGATGTGCTGTGTTTAATGTGATGTCTAATTTCTGTACGACTCTTGATGCTTTCGGTAAGCGATGCCTGGCGGTTTCTTTCTTTCACCGGAACCATGTTGGATCGTGTTGCTTTGCTTACAAAAGTCTTATCAACTTGACACTTGACGCAGTTGTTTCATTTGTTCGTGTCAAGACAAATCGCACACGACGATTTACTAGAGTCAATTAAAAAAGCAATTGCATCCCTTTTACGTTTTTATTTTACTATAAAAAGCATTATTTTTCATGTATGTTTTCAGTAGTAAGTTTCTTGGCGCCTGTGTTTAACACCAAGATTAAAAGATCGTCCGGCCCCGATCACCCCGGATAATCGACGTTCTACCGTATTTGCAGTACTGCTCGACAACTGCTCGAAACCTGCAAGACAATGCGAACACCTTCCTGGCTGAAATGTTTAGCTTTCTGGCTCAACACATTTTAAAATGGTAGGGCCCATTGACAGACACTACTTAACAAAAAATCCTCAAATAACATTAGCGTTTTGGTAGCCATGGACTCTACGAGGGATTTTGTGTCACCCAAGCAAAAGTAGTTACAGGTTGTATTCCTTCGCAAAGGATTGCGAGAAATCTATAACAGACAGCTGAGGAAAAAGCTTATTAAACTTCTAGCATAGTTGTATGTGTTGTCTGTGCTTAGAAGAAATAGTTCCAAACAGCAGAATTGCTTACAAAAATGTACGTAACATTCAATCGATTAATCATTTAAACTAATGCTTATTTAAAATATTATTCATTACCATTTTAACTCTTCACGCTGATAGTTGTATTGAAATAATTCTGAGCTGATTGGAATAATGAACTGACATGTACTTTCTCAGCCGTTATTTAAAGCACAGTACCTTGAGTATTTTAATTCAACGATATTAACCTAGGACCTTGTGACTTTCATAAAACCATCCCCTACCTCCTCATGCCTGTATACCCTTCCGAACTCCGGGGTGAAACATAATGGTAAACATCAAACCCATTTGCCTAGCTTTCGCTCCCCACCGCATTCTCCGCCTATAATCACGCCGCTTAACAAGAATCATGCACAGCCCATTACGTCTTTAATCGTAGCTTTTTAATATTTTGCCATTTACAAGTTGATCAAGTAAGGTGTAAAAAACCCCCTTAGCCGGTCCATGTCCCTTCCGCATTCCTGCACAAACACAAAGCACCCAGCGGCGATCGTCCCACAGGAAGGAAAATGCATTAAACTGCACAACCTCACTCTCTTTCTCTCTCTCCTCATGCACTCGTTGCAATTATGATACACAATATTGTTTCTCGCTCGAAACATGAGGCAAAAAAGGCGAAAGGAGTACCGGAGCAAAGTTTTACCAACCAACAGTGTTCGGGCTCGATGCGATGCGATCGAAACTCCATAATATCGGGGCCGGGGCCGGCGCATTTAGGGGGCCGGGCGGGTGATTAAGTTCGCGCCCAGCCAATCCACCTCTTCCCCCCCCCCCCCCTT
>KB672031.1:263479-490158 GCA_000349105.1 Anopheles epiroticus | reverse complement strand
GGGAAATGTGCACAGTCTATGCGGCCGCGGTGCGAAAAGGACGTCTCACGGGGTCGATCGGTGATCGTCAAAAACAAGGATTTATAATTCCCTTCCCTTCACCTTTCTTCCATCCCTTCTTCCAACTGGCACCGTCTCGGTTGATGACGCCACATTGAGATCCTTTTTAAAGTAAGGTTGCAAAAACGAAAATCCCAAACAAGAGAGAGAAAAAAAAAAAAAACAATAACGAACAAGCTGCCCCGGTAACGGTTCGCGGGAGGGACAGACACATTTTCTTGCTGGGACGGTGAAGCACGGCAAAGGCAAATTTTCATACCCGCTAAAGTGTTTGCATGAAATATGTTTCCCGATCGTAGCGGAAACTCGTGAGACTACACTTTGTCTTGGGCGAAACCAATAAAAATAATAACAATTCAGCTCAACGTTGCCATCGTCCAAGGGCCGGATCCACGCCCACCTCCACCTTCGCCACGCACGGAGAACGAGCAGCTTCCACCCAAAAACCCCCTTCCCACGGGCGCTATGAGCTATCCGGATAGCTGCGAAGGAACTGCAGAATTCAAACGAGCGAGCGCGCTTCTGGGACTACTTTTCCCACCTTGCCGTACCGGAGACTCAATCCCAAACCCCATCCGTGTGTGTGTATGTGTGTGTGTGTGTGCTATCCGGTACCCGTCGGGGGGGGAGGTTGCTTTATGCGCTCTCGATCGCACCGGTCTGCCCGGTCGACACGATACGGTTCCGCCCCCATCGTTAAGCAAAACCCCGTCCGGAGAGGCTGCAACGGCTGCAACTAAAATAATGCAAAATCCTGTGCCCTACCATTACGGGGATGGCCCCAAGGATCGGGTGTACCGGTGCTCATCTCGGGTGTCGTTATGGGTCTGGATGTTGTGTGTGGATGCTGCTATGGCAGCATACGCCCGCGGAAGGAAAAGGGCTGCCTTTTCGCGTTCGATTATGCTTTCGATTGGGTGCCGCACCGCAAAACATATTAAATGGGACAGAGGGAAGAAAAAACAAAACGCGATAGAGGCAAGAGCAAAACATTATCGGGCCCAATAAAACGTGCGTTGAACTGCAATCGCACCGTGCGGTTTGGGGCGATTTGCGGCGGTTGACGGTGTACGATCTGAATGCTGCGCCGCCCGTTCGCATTATGCTCGCAAGCGGTTGCGTCCCCGCATAATTCCCACGAGGCATGGTGTGCATGGTTTTGGTGGAAGACGATTTTTTCAAGATGTTTTTTTTTTTTAATTTCATTTTCCGGCAACTACGTACGACAAACTTTCCTTGAAGGTATACCTTTTTTGTTTGCTCTTGTGCTATCTTTATGGCGGAATAATCTGCTATCAGTTTCCTGCTATCAGTTCAAGCCACCAAACATGTTTGTCAAAATCACCAAAGCTGAGCTTTTGGTACCAAGTTAGATTGAGTGATTGCTCCTTGTGGCACTACTGCAATGATCTCCACCGCGTATAAGGAACTTGCGCTTGATGTATGATTTTTATTCTGTTTCAATTATCTATCAATCCACTCGCCCCGCTTTTCCCCACCTATTTTTGTGCATACTGGTTGATTGCTTTTCAGCCTCGAAACCAATGAACTTGCTGGTTCGCGGTAACGAGCCGCTCGCTGCCTTTTGGGAAAAATAAATAAATCTTGCAAGCGCCCCGGCTGCGTGCGATCATCACGGCAAGATGATCGAACAATATAGAGGCGGAGCCGTTGCGATCCTCGTTACGTGTGTGGTGATTATGATCCCCGTCGCAGCCCCCGCGCACATGATACGCACACGGCCAGATGCCTTTGGTGTACTGAAAATGTTGCGTGAAGCAAATGCGTCTTTCTTTCTCTCTTTTTCACCCCTTTCTCTCTCTCTCTCTCGAAAATGACGGTTGTTTGATCGAGATTGACGTGTGCACGTCCAGGTCGGGTGGATGCTGCAGTGGAAAAGGCGTCGAAACAGGGAAAAGAAAAGAAGTATTCAACCGAGCACGGCGCTTCAAGGATGAACTTTTGGATGGGTTAAATCTGGCAAAAATACTCTTAAAACTGTATGTAAATTTTTGCTACACACCGAGCAGAGTATACTAATGAGTTTAAAGGCCTTACAACCTACCGACACCCAGCCGCAGCGATCGACGTAATGTCCACCAATTAGCAGGGCAATAAATCAATTTTATTGCTCATTGATACTGCAATACCGGTACCACAAATGACCGTCAAAGGTTAAATAAAGGCTCGCCCGTGCCCGTCACACCAGACACACGGCCGCTCGAGCAATTTTCTTTTTTATTGCATTATTTTTTTTCATAGTGGATCTAGCGGTTTTGAGTTTCCCGCCGAGTTTTGTGGCTGTGTGTATGAGGTGGAAGGATCGGCACGATAAGAAGGGAAAAGACGTGTATCATTTGCACAATATTGCACATAATGGGTAGTCTATTTTTTTTTGTTTTTGGTTTTATTTCGCGTTCAAGATTCTTTTTAATCATTCGTTTAATTAACCCATTTGAAGATGAGCCTTAGGGGACTCGTTGCCCGGTGCCGATTATCCTGGAAAGTGGGGATGAATAATGAACCATATTGATAGTGGCTATAATAAGGTGGACCGAAAAGTGGTTGTCTTTTCATTTCGGGATCGATAATGCTTTTTGCCCATTTTTGCATTGCGTTCGTATAGAAACATTTAAATGGCAGCTTGTTTTAAATTATGTAAAAAAGGATTAGTTTTAAATATACTTAATATATACTTCAAGGTAGAAAATAGTATTTAAGTTTTCCACTGATATCAAGATAAGCCAGCGCATTAATACAATTAACTGCACTCACTTTACAAATCAACATAAATTAATTAATTTATTTATAAGTTCAGTAACTTTTCGAAAACAACGCCACATGCTAAAAAAAAAACAAGGGCACGAAAAGACATTAAACAAACGAATGAGATGAGCGGAACGCAAACATGCCGGGCGGACCTACCCGCCGACCACCGCCTCCCCTCCCCCGCTCACCCCCTCACCTCACCAAACAACACCGGCAATGAGCATGAAATCCACATGATTTTTGCTGCTCGTTAAATGGCTATCAGAGGTGTAATAAAAATTAAAAGTACGGAAAATTATACTTTTTATCTATTGCACCGGCGTTCGTTTCGCGCATCAGCCAAAGCAGGGGGGGGGGGGGGGTAGAGCGGTTGGGAAGGGAACGCGCTTTGACCTCTCGCGGTCGCGGAGGAGCATTACGAGCCAACGCAAAGGCCGGGTGGCGGGGGGGGAGTCAATGCACTAGCTCCCTCCACGTTTTTTTTTCTGTGCAACGCCCCAAAACGAAAAGAAGAAGACGGAAGAGCCCAAAAGGTGGAGCAAACCCTTGCTTTCGGCGGTTTGGTGGCCGCGGCCGGAAACTTTGTCCGGCACTTAATTTCATTGTTCGCTCGGTCATATTTTATGCGAACGCGAGCGGCTTCGGTTAAAGTGCATTTGGAAATGATAATCCACCATCCATCCAATTCGCCGTTCTCTCTCTCTCTCTCTCTCTCTCTCTCTCTCTACTTTATGCCATCCTTTAGGGCAAATGTGATGTGTATGCGGCTTCTTGCGGGGGAAAACAGTAAGTATTGTTTGCAGGTAAAACCAAAATCATTAAAGCCTTGTTTACATTTTTCAAGTCTAGTCAGGATTACCCGTAATTATCTGATAATGTTTGCTGCTAATAATTACCTGCCAGCGCAATCGGTGTGAATGTCCCCTCTTTTCTCTCGCTTCCTTTGCTTACAGGGTGAAAAGTAAACAACACAGTTAACATTTCAGTTGTTAATCTTTGCTTAAGCATTGTGCAAAATTCCTCCAGCAGGAACAAAATCCTGCGCTCTGATTTATTTCCGTTTAGAACGGGCATCCACCCATAAGGATGACCGGTAAGCTTTAATGCACCCGGAAGCGTGCGTCCTTCGCTAGCGAGCTGCGCTTCATAAATCCTTGGTGCGCAATAAACAGGATTACGATACACCGTTTTTCCTTTCCCGTCGTTTTCCCCGCTAATTTCCACTAATACCGCGCATTAATGCACAACCTTCCAGGATCGATCGCCCGTGGTTCGGCGGTGTCCTCGACGCTTGACAGCTAAGTAGAGAGGCGCGTGCAACCACCAGACTCGCACGAGATGAGCAACGAACGACAATCACGTTCGAACGGTGAGAGGGAAAAAAAGAGGGACCAGGAAAACGGAAAAGATGAAGCACTCGTACCCGGGCCGCGGTCCCCTACTCCCGGGGAGAGATTGAGAAGCCACGTGGCGCTGGTTTATTTGCACAATAGGAAGCAACTTAGCACGGTCACTTGGGCCAAGAAGGGAAGAAGGCCCTGCGTGTCATCGAAACCGGGAAAGTCATCAGCGAAGGCACGGTGCATGGCCAGCTTCCTGCGCCCTGACGCATCAAAATCGGATTTAGTTTACATATGTTTCGAATATCCTCGTGGGAGTGTTTAGGTTATTTATCCACACCGAAGCGCAGGGTGAAGAGCAGGGGATCAATCGAAGGACTCGAACGACGGGTTCTCTCCGTCTCTGCGTCTTGCCGCGCTTAGGGGAGGAAGATTTATGATCCCGTCGCGACGGGTGCGGCGAACATCATCGAAGGGAAGGGAACGGTCCGTACAGTTCCCGCGTAGATAGCACTTTGATACGCCACCGAGGGGTTGATGTGTTTTCCAACCGCTTGCAGCCGCTGCTACTACGTTCGCCCGAGACAGAGAGAGAGAGAGAGCGTTTATCAATTTCTTCTAGCAGTTTAGGATGAGAGATCTGGCCGGGGACGAGTGCTTTCTTTCTTGCCCTTTGTGGAAGTTAAGTTAACAGGGACGAAACCCTCGTGGTGAACCCAACTTGGAGGGGATTGGGAAGGGAACGCGCAAGGAAGCCGCTCTCAGACTGCAAATCCACATTCGTTATAGTTGGTGGGCATTTTCCTCGCCTAGCGCTAACAAGGGGAAGGAAAAACTCACACGCGTATCACTGCGTTGCGTCACAATCGGTTAGCAATGATGCAGTGATTTCCTCCTCCGACGCTGGCGAATGGGAATAAGCGGTCTCGAAGTGGCGGGTGTTGGTGGTGGTTAGAAAAAAAAAACTTTAAAAAGTCACCCCTGCACCGACCGAACGAACGACGAGCGCTGGCAGTTAACAGGATGATGGATTCATATTAGGTTAATGTTGGTTATTTTGTTCACCACGCTTTGGAATGGTTGGTTGGTTTTTCGTGTTATGATTTAAGCGCTGTTTTTGACGCGGGGGACGCAGTGGGAAAAAAAACGGTCCCGAAACGATACTCAATCGCATTGAAACAGATAAGAAGGGTTGCGCGATGGTGCATGCTGGGTTGTGGGGCGGTGGGCACTAATCCTGTTAATTATGTGTTTGCCATCAATTATTCACACTTTATCGTGGCGCACTTTTGCCGACTCAGGTTGCAGGTATCGATGAATATGTGGTACTGCGAATTTGATTTTTTTTTGTTGATTTAACGAAATAAATTAATGCAATCAAAAACTTTAGTTGATTTAGTTACTATAAGCTATATTTATTCTAATAATTGATTATTGATACTGGTCATTGCAACTTTTTCTTTTCTTTTGGTAAAAAATACGAGTTTTATAAAAAAATTAAAAAAATACCCTAAACTGCTCTTTATGTTTTAAATAAACGTTCTTTTGTGAAGTGTGCAATTGAGGCTAAATATTAACTTTTATCTATTTTTTGTTTTTTAAGTAGCCTTTAACAACAAAAAAATATCAATATTGTTATCAATACGGCCTGACCGATCCTTCGACAAAACTGAAATACAAATTTAATGTATTTAATACAAACATCTAGAAAAATGTGGATGTTTGTTCGAAATTTATCGAGAATGGTTGACTTTTACGCTAGATTAAATTGTTTGTATCAAGCTACAAAAACATGTTTTACTGTTTACACGTATAAAAGAGAAAAAGAATCAAATAATACCAACTAGATTATATAAAATGTTGGCATCATTTGGAGAAAGACGAAAAATGTTGTAGCAACGTTGGATTAGCTCAATAATATGATAGAATGCCAAGAGATTTTCATAAAACCATTTAAAATTTGAGAAAAAGCATTTGCATGGTAACAATACCGATTTTCACTTCTACATAGTTTGATATAGTAAAACACATAGCTCAAATGGAAAAATGAAACGATTCCAACGAACTATACAAATTATTTTAAAAGCTCAACTTTTCTACAGATTGAAAAAATTCTAATTTAAAAATATAGCATGAAAGGTCATTAAAATTTAACTAGTTTAATACACCATCTTTAACACCGTATGAGCATTGAATTAAAATGCTCTAAATACCATTTGTAGCGTTGCCATCCTTGCTGCATGCATGGCACGAACAGCGGACCACTAACACTTTCCAAGTGAATGAAAAATTAGATCTAACATATCAACCAAATATCATCTAACCCATAACTACCGGCTGGGTGGACAAACATTCTTAAAATAGGTGGGTTTCGCACAAACAAAAAATCCCCTAGCACACACACACACACACACACACATGCCAATTACACATTTATATGCAAGGATGGGGTGAAGGAGAGAATGGCAACTGGTCGGCAACGGGCGGACACACATGTAGACATACATACAGCACCAAACGGCACCGGACCGCAGCTCAGCCGTAGGAAGTGCAGAGATGTGTCCACACTTTACTGTATTTGTATTTCTATAATATGTGTTTTAATCTAACGAGCTGATAACATGTAAAACATGTTTGCACATTATGTTATCTGATTAATATGCGGTTCTTTTCTTTTCGCCTGCTCGCCATGCTGTAAAGCTAGTGCTGCTGCTGCTGCTGCTGCTGCTCCTGCGACGGCCACGGCCGCTGCTGCTGGTGTTGATTTTCTTCTCTTGTTTTTAGTTCACTCCCGCTCTCCTTCGACTCCTTCGGCAGTTTCCATTTTCCATCGCACTCCCTTTCCACTTTTCGTGCGTATGTCTGTGTGTGTGTCTTTTTTTCGTTCGTTCGTTCGTTGTTGAACCAGTACCAATTTTTAATGCTGCTTTTCCTTCTTGCCTTATGCCCGTTCGGTTTTGCGTTCGCCCAGTTTGCCCCAGCGGCTCTGGCTCGATTCAAACGGGCAACCCCTTTTGCACGGGGCCCTTCGCGCAACACACGCGCACTTGCCTCGATTTTCATCAGCACTTTTGCACCAACATAACCGCGTTCCTATCAAAAATCCCATCAACCGGGCCGTTTGGTGCCGTTGCAGCAATGCTGCGTTCTCGCGCGCCCCTTTCGCACACAACGCACCCTGGGGGCGGGGGCGAAGGGGAAGGGTTCGGGTTCGTTCTTGCAATTTTTGTCATCGTTCACCACCGGTGCACCGGCGCAGCGGAGCACTCGGTTATGGGGCTGCACCGTTCGCAAACAACGCCAACTGCCAGGGACCACCTTTTTACCGGGTGGTGGCGTTGGGCCGCAATCGAATCGCTGCAAACATGCAGCCGAGTTATGGGGAGCATGCAGTTTTGTCGCCTTCTCGCGCTTGCCCAAAAGGTAATGCATTTGCAACATTTTAGTCCCGTCCCCCTCCACCACCCCCCCCCCCCCCATTTTCCAGTTTGCGTTTCTTCAACCCATCTCGATCGCGTTGCCCCCGCCCGATGATGATGATGATGATGGTGGTGGTGATGACGATCGTTTCGTTAACGTGCAGCTGGAGGCGGCCGCGTAGTCGTAAGCATCGTTCACCACGGCATGGCCCGGCGCAAATGGCGTGATGGTGAACTCCGCACCACCGCCGATTGCATTTCTTTCTTTCCACGGCACACCTCCCCGCGCCGGCACTGTATCGCTGCATCGTACTGCAGGGTACGTACACACGGTGGTCCCTCTCCGGCTAAACGGAACGGAATGGATAGACGACTAAAAGGGTGAGATTAGGAAATCCAGGAAAAAGCGGAACCCCCACCCATCCGCCTCCCAGAGGTAGGGACGCGCATTATCGTTGCAGTTTTGCATCCGAAACCAATTTTTTGCACCTTTCTCTCGCGGGCCCGTTGTAAACGGGGACGGTGTAACGGGCGACGACATCATGGGCACACACATGAAATATGTAATGAAAGGTGAACCATTTTTTTTCTCTCTACTGCTTTGCTGCCGTTGTTTTCTGCCACCCGGTTGCTGTAGCTTTCGCCCACGATAAATGGGCGAGGGAAAAAGTGCATATGCTAACCATAAAGCATTAAGGGTGGAGCTGGCAAACGGTCCGTACACCTTGCGCGCCCTGGTTGGCAGGTTGTTTAAATGGAATGCAGTTTTGCGAGTTGTGTTTGCAGTCAAAAAGACGGGCCAATTGGTTGGTGCACTGTTCAAATTGGGCCTTGTTTTTTTTTCAAACTTGTGCCAAGAGTTAACAGCTCCAAGCAGACACCGGAGTTGAACAATTTTTGTCAAAGTAGATGCAAATATTTTCGAGAAAAACAAACAAACCTTTTGCTTTGCCGTCACAGTCTCTTGGCGATTGTCGACACGAACGCAATTAAACACGAAATGCAGTACACACAGTACACAACTTTGTCCGGGCAGTGCGCTTGTTGGTGGAAAATTACCTTCTACGAGTAGTTCACAGAGGAATTGTGCATTCGCCTGCAATTTCGTACCATTCGTTAGACGCCGTTGATGGGTATTCTTATTTTGACACTAATTTGAAGCGGCACTATTGCTTCTAGTGGTGGGAAGTTCGTTCCGAAACTTCTAGGTTCGTTCTGAGCCATCAAAATAACTATCGAACATGGGTTCAAATAAAATCGGAAAGTAGGTGTTTGAACCTATATGATTTTAATCCAAATGAAGATTAAACCGTGAACCAGGGCTACATCACATTAGAATTAAGTCCAACGGTCAAAGAAGCAACGATTTTCTTCTTGTTTTTTTTTTTGGAAAAATACTTCACTTTTAGAAGCTTATTTTAATAGAAGCTTATTGAAACTTCAAGCTGGACATCTTCAATATACACTGCTTCACTTAATAAATTTCTTGTTTCATTTCTTATTTTGTATTGCTTATTGGCTACAAAAATCAAAATGTTCAAAATAATGCTACATTAATTTAAAAAGGTGAAGAATGGATTTTTTTATATAAATCACAAAAACATGATAAACTATCTTAATATAAATTATAGTTACATAAAACGTAGATAAATAGGGCGGCTCGGTGATCTCATGGGTAACGGCGTAACGGCCTGTTTCATACGATCAGGTCTGACGTTGCATCGAATCCCATTCGGATCGCTGCCGCTCCCCAAACTATCCTGCTATGATAGACTATCCCGCTATGGGTACGCAAAATCACAACCCCCCATACGCAGGATTAACAATCTTGTTATGGATTGGTACACTCAGTCACAGAAAGAGCCAAAGCACATTAGTGCCACCCAAGAAATAGAGCTAATATGAACAATATCGTTTATGAGGCCGTAGAGAATCGTTGAAAACGATTGATTCTGCTTTCCAGTTGAAATTACTTCAACGAATCTACTTACCTCCCAAGAAATCCATTCCGTTCCAAAAACTGAAACTTTCCCATCACTGATTGTTCCTATCGGAAATGAATGTTGCGTGATGCACACGATGTGTTTATTGGATTGTGAATTAATATCGTTGTTTAATAGCTATCAAAACGCGAAATGGACAGTCTGTATTTATTTAAATAAGTACGTAACTAACGTAAAATAAGTTAATTGCTCTAAATACTATTGTGTAAACAACGCAAACCTCTACAGTACGTTGATTTCGAAAGTAATGTAAAATTATTATAAGCATAACCACATTCAACCCAAAGCGTAACCCCTATCTATCACGCCTGTGTATGAATATTCCAAAAACACAAAGCAACCGATAAGAACGATGCTGCCTATCAGATCTATTGCACGGGGCTTGACATCCAAAGGTGTCCCTGTTTGGCTGCCAACGAGAGGCTAGCACTCCACATTATCCGGCACAAAACTCATTTCCAGATCGAGCGGCACTGCTCCCGCCTAACCCACGGTGTCCATCGCCGCACAAGAAGCGAACCCCGTGCTAGGAGCTGGGCCGGGTGCGAACACCGGGAAAACGATTGCCACCGCCACTGCCACACAGTCGAAAGAAATAATAATTAATAATTTAAATATGTACACACGGCAAATAATTCATGGGCCATTTTGTTTACGTGTTCTGGGGCAGATCTAGAAATCTAGAAACAAATAAATCTCACTAAAATATGCATATTGAGATTTATTGTGCGAGATTTCGGCCTCGTTTCGTGGTTGTTTGTGTGTGTGTGTGTGTGTGTGTGTGTGTGTGTGCTGAATGCGTGTATGTGTACGTGTGACCATAAAACCACAGGACGCTCGGCACGAGATATAAATTTCCCGTTTCCTTACGACCTTACGACGAGCGCAGCCTGGCCTGGCGGAGTTAACGGCCACGGCTAATACACTATCGACTTGGCCCGATGCTTGCTGCCCCCAAAACCGACTGCATTCATTTCAACCTTATCCAAGTGCATTTTGCATTTGCCACCCAGCACCGACCGCTTGTTTTTCAATGAGTTGGTCAACTAGCGTAAGATTTTTGGCATTACAGCTACAAGGCCACCTCGCAAGCCGCTGTGCCGCCGGGTCCACCGCCGCCCGCCCGGAAGGTCTCGAGGCCGTATCTTTTGATTTTAAATTAATTGTTTAATAAATATTCAACACCAGCCCATCACTCCGCTCCGTTCACATGGGACACAAACATGGAGTGTTGCAATTTTCGTACGTACTTTGCAAATTTATATGTAAATCAACTCGCTCCCAGCTCCAGAGCCCGCCACTGTCGGGCGTTGGTGAGGTGAGGCATGTGAGGAGTGTTGGAAATGTACAAAGCATGCGCTAGTACGGTTGCGGGACTAGTTGTTCGACACAGCAGAGAAGACAAACTTCCCAAACGAAAGCCACACAGGATGATCCCGATAGATCCCGCAAGGCTATCGTTTCGAAACCATCGTTACAATTTGTGGTGAAGATGGTTTGAAAAATGCCGTTGTGGTTGCATTTCACCCGCCTGCTTTGGTGGTTTCGGCAGGGTAGGTGCAATCTCGAGATTTTGGTTAAACAATTGTGCCTAAGGAAAGTTGCGGGGCAGAGTATATGGCAGCAAGAAGTATGTCTGATTGGGGAATTCCGAAATTTGGGTTTTAATTGAAATCTTCCTATCCAGCCGTTTCAATTAAGTCGTTTCTTTGCGAAATGGTTAAATCTGTGCATGAACTGTGAACCAAAGATAGCGTTAGTGAATGTTTGCTTATTTGATGTATAATTAAATTAGGCAAAAAGCCATTTCATCCCATATATATATATATCCTAGAAACTGGTTATGAAATATCCACACCGTGGGCGGAATGTAGAAAATATTTGATAAAGACATAATTCCTCCCACAGTAAGCTAATAAAAGCTTCAAAATACCTTTACCGGCATACGAAAGCCATTAACTTTCCTCCGAACGCACACACGCAATCCATCTGTTTTACAGATCTTTTTTACCGGGAGTGCTAGAGCGGGTTCCACGCCGAAAGCAAACCGTACAAATTCCGCAATCCAATTTCTTGAAAACGAAACGAGCTGCAAAAGGAAACCGGGCAACCCAAACGCGGCTGAAAGTCGTCCCCCATCCCCTCACTACCCGTTTATCATGCAAATTAATGTCGTTAAAAGTGCGTTTGCTGTACGGAACGGCGCCACGCCAGCCCAAACAAAAGTTCATCTAATAATGAACAAAAGATGGCCCGTACAAGATGGCAACCGGCCGGGCAAAGTTACACGAGCGTTGTGGAGTGAAGGTCCTTAGGCACCTTCATCCCATCCCTCTTACCATCCCTCCCCCACGCGCAGTAGCTGGGCGAAAGGGGTGGTAGAAAGCCCAGCAGTGAAAGAGGTCACCCGTGCCCCCCCCCCCCCTTGTTATGGCCTTATAATATGCGTCCCGTAAAATCGGAACAATAAAAGTGAGCATTAAAAATTTTATTACGATTTTTAATGCCAGTGCGATTTCACGATAAACATGAAGCCATCCTGGATGGACTGCGGGTGCAACGGCGAGTACTGGGTCTCGGGGGTAGACGGTGCTGAAAGCAGCTGGTTAGCTTGTTAGCTTCTGCTCAGTTTAATAGTTTTTAGTGTTTTCGACAAAAACCTTTTCCGGTTTGGTTAATTTTGTTGGTAATGTACCTTTGTAATGTAAGAAAGCGAGTCGATTTGATCTTTTGTTTTGGGTAGAGATAGGTTCGGTATAGGCTTACAGTGGAATATTGAAATGAAATAAATTATGATATGATTATTTTTAGTTTCTTCACAATATTGAGCTTACTGTCTGATTCCTTTTTCCACTCTAAATTTCTTTTCAATTACTTTTACATCAAATATTCGATCAAAGAAACTCTCATACCCTTCACCTTAGTTCAACTGGTTGCAGTGCTTAATTTCATTACATTTGAGAACATCAATCAACTTTCGTTTTCCACTTAAACTCTCGCACACTTTCGTTGGCAGTTTTTTTATGTTTAGCAGCCCTTCTGAACTCTTGCACCCTTTTGTTGTTAAAGGCGAGCAATTGAAACGACTCCTCATGAAGTGACCCGCGACACTGACAACGTAGCAAATCCTTGCTTTAGCAATTGCATCACTTTTAACTCATAGTATTAAATTTCACTTCTTTTCTGCTAAAAAAAAACGATACAGATGATCCCATCAAACCCGCCATCGGAAGCTGCCAACCAGCCGGCGTGTCGGGTTTGACGCCACAAATTAGACGCAAGTGCGTCTGCACGAGCGTACCCTCTATTCATCGACACCGCTCAACCCTTGTTCGGCGGTTCGGCTCGCACACGTCGGAAGGACTTCATCACACACTGCAGTGCAATCGTTCTTTTACCCACCACTTCCTTACCGCCAAAGAAACGTGGCTTTATCGCACATATCGCCCCTGTACGCTGCATCCGGCCCGAAATCCGTGAGCAGTGCCACGTCGCGGCATTTAACTTGAAGCACCAACAATGGGCCGAAAAATAAATCGTTCTAATTTTATTTCCTGTCGCCGGATCATCTCTTCTGACCAGGGGGGGAGGGGGGAGGGGATGGCAACTCGCGGGTGTAAAGCCACCCGGGCACGTGTGCCAAACACATTCTGGAACCGCGGCACGTGACGGCACGGCTTTTGTGTGCGCTGCTGTTTTTCTTGGCAACTGTGGCGAGTGTGCGAAGGTGTGATAGGATATAAGAAGGAACAATGCCACCGACGGGTTAGCGAACGGGAGGGTGCAAAACCATTCGCTGAAAGCGGAGCTGGGCCTGAACCAGAGGTAGCACAGCAGTGCGTTTCCGTGCGATGGCACTTCATTTAGACTTCTCGTCGAATGGATGGAGATTATGTCGAAATTTCGTCTTTTTTATTCGATAAAAGCGTTTAATATTTCCCGAATCGCTTTTCAATAACATCATTTCTGATCTCTTTTGTAAGATGTTTTTTTTAGAAGAGATGCTCGAATTTTAATGTCAGTTTTTATTCCGTTAGAACAAACAAGCCGTGTTGCTATTTTTTTTATTGTATTATGAAGTATAACATGAATTGTTTATGTGTATGAAAAAAAATATTTTGTATTGTCTGTTATTTTGTATTGTTGTTAATGACTATGAAAAAGTTTTAGAAAAGCATACATTATACAGTGATATCGGTGTACAATGAGGGAAACTCCTATGTGGGAGAAACTTGATAGGCTACAAAATTATCATGGACAAGAACATTCTTGTAAAAGTGACATGTATGAGAAAATATTTAAGATATTAAACCAGACATATGACTCTAATTAGTAGAAACCTTCTGAAAAGAAAGTAAGCATCATAATGTGGGAATTTGGATAAAAGTCTAAATTTTACATTACAACAGGATACAACCTTTCTCGCAGAACAGAAGAAAAAGGTGATCTTATACGAACAAAACATATGTTTAACTATCTCAAAAAAAAGTTCTGGCACGTATTATGGTATTTTCTTTTTTGATACATTTTTTACATGGAATAAAAAAGTTTTTTCTGGTATCCTCTCCATAAACTCCTAAATGAAAAAATCTTAAAAGTTTTCATGAAATATTAATGTACATTATTGTTTTTTCCTTAATTACAACAATTAAAGTTCAATAATAAGCTTAGAAGCGAACATAAGATGTTTTATACAGTTGATGTCTACATCATCTAGTACTAAGCAGTAATTAATCAATTTTGAAAAAGTTAAAGTAAATTTTATTTCAAAACAAACATCGAATGATGATGCTATGCTAGTGCAAAAAAAGCAAAAAAGTAGCATTAAACATTAAATAACTTTGAAAATGAATAACACAACATATAAAAATAAATTAACTGACAAAAACCACAGGACGGAGAAGGGAAAACTGTAGCTATCTGCAACTTTCAAAGCTAGAAATTAAAAGTGAATGCACAACGACAAAAAAAGTAATAAAAATCCAAGGCATATTAACACTACCAGATTAAACCATTACCAAAACAATCCTTCAGCTAGTACACTGTACACGAGCCACAATCAAAGCATCGTTTCTGTAGCGACACACCGTAGGGTTAGGGCAATCGCTGGGTAAGGTAGGCGGACGGGTTTTACCTCGAATTGCCCCTTTTCGTACAATAAATATTACATGAAATGTATAAATTTTATTTTTATCTCCACACAATAAATACTGCATTTTTTAGCGTTGCGGGGACAACAATTTATGGCCATCGGTGCAGTATCCCATGTTCTACCTAGGAGCGGGATTTTTTGCACGTTGCCCACTGTTCGGTGGCAATGGAAATACTGTGCTTAAACGCGGCAGTGATGGAGGTTTACATGATGAATGATTAACTCGTGGCGATGAAGTGAGTTTTGTGAGGCTGGGTTTTTAGTCAGCAGAAAGCGTGTCGTTTGCTTGTTTGAAGATGATTGTTTTCGACAAGAAATTCAACAACTACTCAAACTCTTGCTGAATTGGTGAACCATTGGTAGTGCGGGTTCTTATGCAAAAAACTACACCCAACATTCAAGAGGATCACTAAATCTCTTCACCCACAAAAGGATTTTGGATTAGAAGAGGAAGAAAAGACATAAAAAAAACATATGCACTCATATCTTCGATCGCACCAAATCCTTACTTAGGAACAACGCGGCCGATGTTATCACCGGTCAGAGGTTTGCTTATTTTCCTCCTAAACTGTCACTGTAAAAAGCACTCCTCCGAAAGATGACACCATTGCCGCCGTCATAAAAGAATACCGAAGGAGCGTCTTTCCCCTCGGTGCTCTACAATCACAAGAAAACAGAAAAGATGAAACACTTTCTTTCTTTCCTAGTGCCAGGCTGCAGCATCATCCCGCACGAAATGGCGCGAGCGTGTTGTGTTGCGCCGCACTAATGATTCCAAACAAACAGCGCAGGGAAAGTGCTTGCGATGCATTTCTTTCTCCTCGATATCGGAAGCCCACTATCTAAATCCTGCCCAAAGGGATCGCCCGGCCAGATCGGGGCGCGATACGATTGAGTGTCCTCCGGTCGGAAAGCGAAGTACCCAAATGACAAACAACGGCAGGCCACCTCAATCACCTTTCGGACTGGGCGGCAATGGGAACAGCCAGCCCGTTCGGCGAAGGCAACAAAAGCCGGGCGCGGTGCGGGGTTCCTTGAACGACGAGAAAAACACTTTCTTAAGGATACAACCCGAAGAAACGAAAGGCGTCTGCAAATCTCAAATTACCAACACCACAGCACCGACAGTCGCACACAACACGAGTCATTCGAGTCAGCGGCATAGCCATCACCAAGCGCAGATACGCTCCTGCGCTTTGATTTTAGGAACTGGAGCGATTGCTTTGTGCTGTTTCGTTGTGTCGAGCGAAGCGAATGTATCTTTCTGCTGGATGCTTTTCTTTTTCCCATTCGTTTAACCCTTACTTCGGTACAGTTTGATGCAGGATGGGGAATGGGAAGAAATGCGCCCAAGATGCAGATTCATCCCGATGGATGCAATGGCCCTGTGGGTTGGTCCTAAACGTGTCGTCAACATAAGGACACGAGAAGAAATTTCCCTCCGTGAGCCTTCGAAAGATCCTTTTCTCGCTGGATGGTGTTCCTTTATGTCACCAAATGTGTACCAGATCGTGCAGCATGATCATCGGATCACCTTTTGCACTGGTCCTTCTCTGCCCTTCCCTTACCGAGCCGAGTCCTTTCCCGCTTCGTTTCTCATCTTTCTTGCCGTGTGCGCTGCGTTGTCCTCCCGGAGAACAATTAATCGTCTTACGCGGGCTTAAACCCATTGTTCCCGAAGCCTGCCGAAGCCGTGCAGAGGTCCTGGCGGAGGATTCACCTTCCCATTCGGTGGGCTACGGGATCGTTTTCTATTGTTCGTTTCAAGTACCTCAGCAGCGGATAAGCGCACTAATAGTACTCGAGAAAAACAATAGTGCATACACACTTGAGCGTGCATACACACCTACCGTCCGCCCCTCGACCCAGATTCCGTCGGCCAATGGGACCGCACGCAAAAAGTAAGCCTCCCGCTCGCATCCCTGATCCCTTCCCCATTCTCGGTGTGTAAAGGTGTGGGTGAACTTCAGCCTTCCGGGATGGGACGCTTCGGCCGTCGTCCTGCGCACTCTCGCCACAAAGGTGCAACACAAGTACCAATTTGAGCCACAATGACCAAATCTGATAATCACCGAAAACAAATCTTTGTTTGTATTGTTGAGATCTGAATGGAGTGATAATGGATTGAAGTTGGAGTGTCGTTATCGTTGTACACCTTTTTTGTGTCTCTCCGCGTTACAAAACGGCAGCAGAAGGTAATGTTTAGCATTGTTTAACGCTTCAGGGGGAATGAAAATGAAGTGAATGTTGGAGTAAATCGACATTTTACGCAATTTGCTGCTGGAGTTGGTAAAGTAGAATTCAGACGGCAGATAGGAAATTTTTTTAACGTATAATCCTTACTGTATTTTTCTCATTTATTTTGCTCAAAAATTATATACACCTTGATGATTCTAATAATGTGTTTTAACAACCAGCATCCTGCAGATTGGATAGCGTTGAAATCAAGCAAGTTGGAAGCGAGGTAGCGAGATTTGTAAAAATATTGTTTATCTAAAGCGTAGCAAACGAAGTCCAGTTGTAACAAGGATGAGCATACATTCATATTACCCTGTAATAAACAATAGTAAATAGTCTGAACTGACTAAGCATAGATAAGAAATGACAAAATACTTCATACGAAAAAACATGTAGCGGCAAATATGTGTTACTCACATTGCACACGCAAACGACATTAACTCACTTGGATTGAAGAAAATAAAGCAGGTATCGATACTTTGCTCTGTCGCAGCTAACATCACAAACAATGCCAGTGAAAGAGGGGAAAGAGTGAAGAGAGTACACCGAAAGAGGATTGCCTTAGAGCTTTCCTATTGTTTAACCCCTTTAAACCCATTCGCAGACAGAGGAACAGACGCCAGATTATCGGTACACTGTTTGTCACAGAAAAGGAACCTTTTTTTTGTATGCTGTTTGTGAAAGAATAAGAATGCAATATTTTTTTACCGTCATATAAATCATGTAGTTAGCAATACGGCCTGCCAAATAAAAAAAAATATCACGTACTAATCAAATGCATCAAATGATATTGAAGTATAATGGTGTGTTAATAATATTTCTTAGTGCCTGTTAATTTATCTCCACAGTCTCTTTTCAATGTGTTAAGGTAAGACCAAGGTTAAGTAAAAATTAGGCTAGAATTAGGTGGCTTAAAAGATTCGTTTGAGTAATTATTATACCATATCTTATTCTTGTTTGAACACGAATGAGATATTTTGTTCTATTTTGTTTCACTCAGAGCCAAAATGCTCCGAAATATGTAAAGTCATAACACAATTCTGTCCTTTTTGGCTCTTTTCGCTTATGTAAAAGCATTTTCATCTCGAGTTGTGTACTTTTGTTTTCATTTAATCTTACATTCAATACATATCTAGTTTAGTATAATTGTTTTACGGCTCTATTGATCTATTAAAAATTAAATAAAGTTAAATAAAGTTAAACATGGGTCAAGGAACAAACAGTACGGATGAAATACACCGAATACCTTTCCATCTAATTTCATTACCACCACTAGCTAAAGTGTGAGAAAACATAGCATCAAACACCAAGGATATAGGGCGTAATCAAACCATTGCCAGCAGCGGTACTCATTACAAATGAAAATTCGTCACCAGTTTTACCAATTCATCCTGCCTGCTGTAGCCGAAAGCAGCTCCCATTACAACCAAAACACCAACCCTATCACACTAATGGACCAAACTGTCCGTCGTATGGTGTGTTGCCCTTTGATGTTGTTGAATGCGAAATTTAATACATTACACGCTTTGTCGCGTTTATCGCCTTCGATCTCATTTCCTTCCACTGCTTAGAGCAAAAGGGCTGGTAGATCATGTACCTCAACCATTTGTGTCGATGGTGTGAAGCGGCGGAAGTTCGTCCAAGTTGCAGATGCTCGCCAATGAAAGGGTTAAGCTGATGCGATCGGCAAAAAACATCACCATTCTAATTTCGATGAAAGCTTTACATCCGTAACCGGGTACGAGCGCACTCGGGTAAGTTTACTGTTTTGAATTTTGAAAAGCAAAGAAAGGTGTTAGTTCTAATGGTTACTCCTACTTCTTTTTCCAACATGTGTTTCCAGCTTTACTACGTTATTTTGAAACAAATAATCAGCCCCTCTCATTGTCCTCCCATAATTGGTCTACAATCTGTCGCGTAAAGTGGCAATTACAGAGAAATAACATTGCCTCACCAACAATCTCATCAAATCTGTTAACAACTAATTTCGGGAAGCTGCTTGCGCCACCCCACGCGCTGCCTTACAATTCTGGAAGGGTCATCAAAAAGCCAAAAATCACCCGAACTAAACATACTGCCCGGCTTCCGCAAACAGCACCAATCGAACCCGGTGGTGCAGAGACAGCAAAAGTGAAACATATGAACCGCAAATAATAATAAAATAATTGTCCCTCATTGGCCACCGCATGGCGTTTGCACCGGGAGCGAGGGATGAGACAATTGTCTGGGGTAAAGTGCAACGCTTGAACGCCTGGCACGTACGGGTGTGTAAGTGGTTCAGGGAGTTTGGACAGGCAGTGCATCCGGTGGTTCGATAGCGGACCACCCGCTAGGATGACACCACACCGCTCCTTAGGGAATCGAGCCGACATGGCACGACCCCGGTGTCGAGGGAACAAGTGTTTCCGTGCGGAAGAACGAACGATCAACCGAGGCGGAAGGGGTTGTTTTGCGGTAGTCGATAGTCAAACAGTTCCGAAATTCCGGTTTTCCATTCCGGGCATCGGGTAGGTCTATTTAATTGTTAGGGGTGATGAGTTTTGTTTGATTTCATTTGCTACGCAATGTGGTTGGAATCTGTAACGATGGGGGTTTTGGAAGTTACACAATGCCATCACAGCGGGAGACGTTGGAATTGAGCAATAACCAGCAAATGGTATGATTTTGGTAACAATTTTCAAACGGGAGATTGAGATCTGCATTGGAAGAATGACGGAAGATGTTGATACTACTGGCTTTACGGCCCAAATAGTCATTAAATTGTGGAGGCACTCTGTGTAAAATAAGATGTATTATGCTAAATACAGGATGGTATAAGATTTAATTATCGGTAAAATATATCCATAAGCAAAATACAAGAAGTTCATATTTTTTACATCAATTACAAATTATGTTTTACAGCAGGGGTCGGCAAAGCCCGGCCCGTGAGCCAAATCAGGCCCGCCAGCTGATTTAATCCGACCCGCGAGAAAATAATTGTTCGAGAGTTTTGGTTGGCAGTATTGAGATTTTTTACGCAAACCTATACTTTTAATGAAAAAAAATATTAAATATTGAATAAGGATGAAATTTAGCAGCATAAGTAAAATTCCAAAACTTCGAACAAGATAACCGATTTTAAAAAAAATCTAGTTCCCAACTATTCAAAGTTTGTTTGAATATCTGACCCGCAGGTTAGGGCTTGGGTTTACCAGCTGCGAACCCTTTACGAGAAAAGTGTGCCGGTCCCTGTTCTACAGCATTCAATGCAATCAGAAGATTCTTAATTAAAAGCTATTCTCTGGTGCAGAAAATCATAAGTAAAGCTTCTGTTGTAGCATGAAAAAATCAGAGCAACAAGGTCTAAAATTAATTTGAATTCTACAATTTACCATGGTCTAAATGGAACTTACTAACTAAACTAAATGGAACTTAATACAAATATTGTAAAGCTGTGAATATCTTACAACAAAAGTGCATGTATTTTTTACCCTACGGATATACTTAAAAAATCTAAAAAACGTCTTTTTTGATACACATTTTCCACTATAATCTTTTCACTATAATGTCTAAAACCCTAGCGCACTGGTAGGCTGCTACTCCAAGTTACAAATATCAATTTATTCACAATTCAACAACTTGATGTCAAATGCTTAGAGTTATGAGTATTTTTATTTTAAAATCATTATTGTGAAATGTAAAATTATTTAAAATTTAATCCTGCGTCTAATCTGTTTGATTTTTACTTTCCCGCATCCCGTTTCCGTATGCAGCACCTCTTTCTTTGTTAGCTATAGCTTCGCCTTGTCCTTGTTTCCTTCCTTCCTGATTTTTAAATATTGTTAAATTGTAAGGCCAAGCAATCAAAATGATTAATACTAGTAATACTTCAGAGGCAATCGAATGTTTTTTTTTACAAAGGTGTAAGAGAATATGTTTCTCTCTTCTCATTGCCTCGCGGTTTAAGCAAATATCAAAGGATAAAAACGCTTTAAAATTAAAAATTCATAAACATTAGATCATTTTAGTATGTTTTGAACTACCATTTTGGTGTACATCGAATCCTTTCTAAATTCGCCTAACGCAAAACTCACAGCAAATTTTCGAACAACAACAGCCAAGGTGATAAAATGCATAAAAATGGTCCGCGACAAATTTTCCAAATACCAACAGACCTGCAGAATAAATGCAACAGAACGATCACACGATCACAGCATTCCTTCGGGGTCAGAATTCAGCGCACCACAAATTGTTCTTTCTGCACCGAAAAATAAAGACACCAACGTCAAACGAGCCGCCCGGGGAAAACGGTGACTCGACACCGAATGGGACACACTGTTGGCCAAATGTTTACCACAAACCGTAGCACCTTTCGAAAACAGACCCGATATAGATGCAATCATTAACACGCCGAGGCAGGGGCACGATCGATCGGACGGATGAAGATAGGCGAACTCTTACTTTTGTTCGGCGGGCTGGGTGCACCGAAAGCGCAGTCACACATTGCTGCTGAATGCAGAAAATATTTCCCCTTCGCACTTTATCCTTTGGGCAAAGGTTCTCGTTGCATTGTGGTTTGATAGTCGGAACCACCGACGGGTGGATTTGCGGTGTTATTGATCCTTTGAATTTGGTTTTTGCCTTGTTTTTACCTGGAACATGCCAGTGCGTTTGCTGGCCATTTGGAGGCCAATCTTCGAGGTTGTTTTGATGAGCTGCAATGGGAAGCAAACTGTGGATTCGAATTTATGTCGGAAAACGCTTCTTTGCGTATTAAAGCTCGCTTGAAGGGATTCGTAGTCTACAGGAAAATAAAATGCTTGATAAAGCGTATATCTACTGCAGCATCCATTAACCAAAATGACTGAACTAGCGGATAATCTACCATACCCAAAAGATGCAACCCATTCAATCTCAATAAATTAGGCAAAGCTGTCATTGTCAAATTAACGATCATTATCTAAAATATGGACACCATGGCATGGCATGTATCGCATTCGGGATGACGCTGAAAGGTAGCTTTGCGGAAAGCTCCAAGTCCCCACTGTGCAGGCGGTCGATTTGCATCTTTTACGCCAAACTCCACCCGTCCACTCGCCCACCCCACAACGCGCACACAGAGGCCGCACGGGCAGCATAATTATCGATGCCCGTGAGTAGCCGCGAACGGCGGCGTAATAATAAACTAATTAAATAATTATTATCAATCAATACAATCTAACGATGGGATGAAGCGGTCGGCACCGACGGGGAGCGCCGGAAAACTGGAGCGCGGTGGCTTTATTTCTGTGCAGTGCCGGTGCGCTATCAAGATGTCGATTGCTATTGGAACGGTTCGGGTTTCGGTCGGATCGATTACCGATGCGCGGGGCCATTTTTGTCGCCAGTCCGCAAACGAACTGATTTGACACACGTGATGGCGTATGTGCGAGGCACATGATTAAAATGTAAATTTGCTTGCATCGATTACCGCCGTAGAGCGCATGGCCACACCAACTCACTTCATCGCACCTCCTCATCTCAGTTCATTTCGGTTCAGTTTCAGCAGTTCACCAATGTTTGCGTTTGGGAGGGGGGAGGACGAGAAGCAAAGTGATGCTGCGCTCTACAAAGCCCCAAAAAACATACAGGGGCGTAGTTAATGTGGTGTGACTTTTTGGTTTGTTTGTTTTTGCAGTTTGCAGGGAAGCAGTGCCAAATGGCTGGGACTAATTGGAGCAACTGTTTAAGCCGCGTCGACATTATGCTTTCCATTTTGTGACCGACGATAAGCGGAATCGATTATCGCGATCGTATTGGCTATTGCGATTCGGCGGCAGAATAATTCCTTCGAGATTGATACGATCGATTTGAGTGCAGTTTTAACGGGCGGTGCAATTGAACTTAATTGCACTGGCATGACTGGTCATCAGCGAGCTATTGGCAGCTAGTATATCATAGCGGTGGGGAGAAAGATGAACGATTGGAAAAATTAATTGTCTGACGGGTACAGGAACGAGTGCGAGTATCGGACACACATTGATTTCTTAATTTAATAAGAGAAATAGGATATTTCATATAACACCACATAATAGCACAGTTTCAAAATATTTTATATATTCTATAAAATATGCAAAAAATAGAGTAATCATGCCTAGCATACCACACCGAACCGTTTCTAACAACGCTAAGCATGTAAACCCACGCTGGCCTTATAAGATTGTAGGTAACGTGTGAGAACATTTTTGATATTAAGTCCCACTCACCTGTCCTCAAGCGTATGATATTTTTAAGTGATTTGTGCATTTGCTTGATATGCACGATTCAAAATCCCTATCAATAATACAGGCTTCAAAGGCTTCAAAACATTAAAAAATAGTCCAGCGCTTATTCAACTATTAAAGCACGAATCGTTGAAAAATGTTGACGAATCGAGTCGAAACCACACGTCCGATTGTAGAACGATGCGGGCGATTGACAATTCACCGGAGACGTGTGCATGTATTTATAAGAACGTTTAGTGAACGGAACACCACGGCCAATGGAGTGAAAAGGAAACACGCGAGACCACTGACTGTTTTGCTTACCCATGAGCGAACCGTTCAATAACATGGCATAAGCGCACAGCGCTTCTCCTGCGACCGAGCACAGGTACCCGGGCTGCCCAACGGGCTCGACCTTCCTCGACGGCACGGGGGTCAAGCAGATTACAGACCAGCAGCGATCGTCTCAAAGGATACGCGTACGCTGTGAGCCGAGAGCGAAAAGTCCGTCTAATGCTGGCGCCAGACAGGATCCGGTGAAAAGCCGGCTGAAGCCTGAGGTCCGTTGCCAAAGAGGGTTAGCGTTGAGGACGAAACCAAATCTCACCTTTGCAGCATGTGACAAATGATGAGACAACTGTGTTTTGTGTGGCTCACCGAGTACCACCAACCGGACCGTTTTCCTCGTTTCCTTCCTGCCAGCCTCTGGTGGTGGATGAAAAATTAAACATCAATCAATTGCTACCCGGCTGGAGGCAGGAACATGGAACGTTACTCCACTGACCAGCATGGTGGTCAACGCAAAGGGGCAGAAGCGCATTCGACGTTTCGGTCGTCTTCTTGACAAACTAACGGCAAACATAACGTGCTATCACACACAATGTTTTCTCCCATTGATAGAAGCGAGCGAAAAATCATCTCCTCGATTGTGTTATGCCTCGAAGTGGCGGCCAGAGGTTGCCTAACGTCCCCCGTCCCAAACCCTCCGCAAACCCAACAATTAGCTCAAGTTTTTGCACAACAGCCCGCACCGTCTGTCAAGCCCTTCCTTTCATACGCGCTGGCAGGCGAACCGATGATAGTTCCCAAACAAAAGGCCCAAATCTTGCGGTACCAATCTCTGGCGATGAAAATCTCTAATAATTTCATCACAATATTCATACGTGCGTGCGTGCGTACACAGTCTAGGGTACCTGGTACCGATGTGCCCTCGTGTTTTCGAGCCTCACGCAGACCGTTAGGTGGTGCGTTTACATACGTCACCGCCCGGGAAAATGATGCCCAGCTTCATTCGCTCCGGCCGGGCCAAGCTAAACCGTACACGCCACACTCGCCAGATCGCCTGTCGAGGACAACAGTCGGCTACGGGAGGACAAATTTCAGAACGTTCTTGTTGAACCCTCACACGAACACGCATGCGAAACGCTTATCAGTTTTGGTCGATCGGTCGAGCATTTTTACAAACCACTCACCAGACTCGAAAGCTTTTGATGTTGCTGCTGCTGTTGCTGCACTATTGTAAATGGCTTTCTCCAGCGGTTGGCAATGGTTTCCCACCGTGCATCGGGGACACCCGAGGGGCGATTGAAGGATTCGTGCAGGACGTAACGTCTTTTGATCGTGTAGGGCGTAGCCTTTGTTTATCCGAGGCAGGGCTCGGTTTGTCATGGTACCAACAGCGATCAAAAGGGAGTTTAGTGCCGTGCCAGTGAACTAAGCACACTGTACAGACAGTTTTAGTCAAAAATGACAGAATTTAACCTTACTTATACAGACATTTCTTAGTTTGTAACTTGTCTCTTTGCTAACATCTGTTCTTAAAACGTGATGGTGGGCATAAAGTATTCATTTTAATTAGTAAAGTATGTAGAATGGGGCTTCAAAAACTATAGTTTTTCTATGATATGCCTATGATTTATATTCTTTGAATAAACAAACACGCTTTAAATGCCCTCTAACCGTTGGTTTCTCGTGCGTTAGATGGTTTCTTCGAGATAAATGGCCTTCAATAAGCGCTAACGAACAGGCATCGCATTGAGAAGCCAAACGCACAGGCAAACGAGGGAACAAAAACATCTGCCCATCTTTCAAACCATGGAAAAATAATGCCTGCCGAGTGAATCACAATCTTTACCGCAGCTTGATTAAAACGTTCACCAAACGTAGCACACCTCAGGCACGGACCTTCTATTAAGGTTGTCCGAGTTCGGGTCGTCAGACCCGAGTTTACCTCCCGCCTTATCGCACTCGCATGCGTGAGCAAACAGATTCCCCATGAGCCCTGTGTCCTGTGCCGTTTTGTTAGTGCCAAAAGCCGTTGCCTGTTCGGGGTTGGTTCTACGGCAACAGGACCTGCCGCAACGTTTACACCCGCAAAACAGCACGCTCCTGGTGCCGCTCGTGCGTGCCCCTTCCAGTTCCAGCTGCCGCTGCCGTAGAGACCGGTCCCCGGACGGAGCCGGTCAAGGTTGCTGTTGCGGTAGAACAAGCGTACCCAGCTCGCCATCCACATTGGCCGTTCTGTTCTGGTGACGTGCGAAACGGCGTGGGCCACAATCTTATCAGTACACGAGTTTTTCGGGTGTGCAGTTTTTCCCCCGCGGGGTCGCTTTTCGGTTTCGCATCTTTTGATTTTCAATTAAGCTAATCAGAGACGCATGTTCTAGTGCTGTTTGCGATTGCATCTTGCTGCTTTCGCGCCCTGTCCCTAAGCGCTGGCAAGCGTTAGAAGAGGTCGTGGCGTCATTGCGCGGCAGAGAAAGAGTTGCTTAGACGACTGTGTTTAAGAAGCAGCTACATGCTACTTCATTTTTGTCATTTAACATTTAATTACTTTTTGATGGGCATGAGTTTGATGGGCCCCCTTTTATGCTTTCTCAGAAAAAGTGTATTAAGACAAAGTCGCACAGCTTGCCCAGGCAGCTGAGCATCACGTGCCAGATGCAATCTTATCGTAACCACGGCACGGAACGATCACCCATCCCGGACCCATCCGAGCTATGTCCCAGCGCCAGTTGGGACATTTTCTTCTTTCCCTCTTCCACTGTCCTCTGGTTCGCTCGGATCGGCACAACTGCCTGCAGTACGGCGACGGAATGGAATCGGTATGTAACTGATAAGAGCAAACAGACGAAGGCCAAGGTGACACAAGGAAAGTGCTCTTCAAGATTTGTGTGGCCAATGTTTTTTCCTTCTCACCCTTCCACATTCTCTCTTTCCCCGGCGTCTAGCACGTAGGTAACGCACGTCCCTTCTGCTGCAGGTGCAGAGATTGGCACGAGATCTGCCTGATCTGCGCACACAATGTGCAATCGCTTGGCAGTGGTTTTGGGAATAACTTAATTGGACCACTAATTGATTATGGCTGTGATAGAATCGTTGATCGTTTATCGTGGATACGTGACAGATAGTGAGAGGGGGGATTTGTGCTCACGATAAAACGGAAGTTACCCGAAGCTTGTTGCTTGACAGAAAAGTAAACTAACGTACGAGAACGGTTCACAGCTTAGTCACGTCGCCTTTTATCAGCGAATCGTGATGAGATCACGATAAAAAGTATTTAGAGTTTAGCATTTCAAACAATTTGCGATAAAACTCGTAATGCCATGATACACAGCTCCATAGCATTTTGAAGGCCGCTTTAATTTTTAACTGATGTTATAAGTCATATTTCTGTTGTAGAACATATCACTTTGAAGCTATTACTTCACATACCATTTTTATAAAATGAAATTTACATTTGTGGGATTTTACAACAATTTAACAAATTAATATTTGATACAGTAATGTAGACTACCATCATAAAGTGAGTCCATCTAGTGTTGTAAAAACCAAGACGCGGTTTTCAATCTTTAGTGATTCATTTAATAATTTTCTAGGCAAGTTTAAAGTTTTGTAAATATTTTTCAAAACTTTCAGCACTCTGCTCTTAACGTATTTAGTGTTGCTGAAAAACAGTTGACATTGTCACGATTTCACATATCTTGGTGGATTTTTTGTATTTATACAAGTTTGTAAAAAAGCAACATTGATTGGAAAGGATGATGCATGGGCTGCAAGTTCCTGATTAAGAGTTATATCTCATAATGTGTTGAATTGATTTCTCTGAACCAAGCTTCTTATCAAAATTAAATAATAACAAAAGCTATTGGAATAATTTATAGTAAAAGCACTCTTTATGAACCATAAGTAGTTATATTTTTCATCAAAAAACATTAAATCTTATTTATGCTTCGTCAGCTTCGTTGTTTAGAGTGCGCAACATGATGAGAACAGACATTAACCTTTAAACATTATAAAAATGAAATGTTCCAAGGAGGTACTAAACCCTTAACGACATTGTTGGCTGTGTAAGGAAATACATGCACTGAACATCATTGGTTCACCTTTTACATAGCTTCCCTTTATGTTGCATATGTGTATGCCTTGCAGTTGAAAGTTGAACCGCTAACATTGTTGAAACACACGGCACAAGATTGAGATCGCGCACTGCCAACATTGACAACACAATAAAACCTTATCCAACAATAATTAATAGAAACAATCCTAGCCTTTCATTACCTCGCCTACCAACCCCGGTAGAAGCAGCGTCACCAGTGCCTGACGTATTTCGCATCGTACGGGATTTTACTCTCCAACCAACCTAATTGGGTGCTGCTGAAGTGTAAGAATCACGATGATACGATGCTGAATCAATCGGCATCAACAAATGTGAAAGTCATCTTAAGCGCGGCGTTCTACGCAACCACCGACGATGACGCAGCCAAGCTGCATCGTAGAAACCGTGCCGAGTATGTGTGTGTGTGTGTGTGTCTGCACCGTCCGAGCTGATGCCCTGCGAGATGGCGCACTGACCTAAGCCTTTTAAGGACTCGCCGTCGCAATTTGGCGCATCGTCTCGAGAGCCACTTTAGTTTCGGTTCCGAGTTTTTCCGCCTTTTGGCTAGCGGCCTTTCCGCACTCCCCCCTCCCCCTCGGTTGCCGCCAAAGATGTGGGATGGCGCTTTCGATAGTAGGCGGTTGACAGGTTGCCGTCCCGTGATTTTTGCGATTCCGACCAGCCAGCGTCCGATGCGACGGTCTTACCAGCGTGGATGCGTACGAGCGGGCTGCGCTCAATGCGCGGTAGCAGCGCGATAATGTATCTTAATGAAAAGGGTGGTTTGATGTACTAATTAATGGCCTTCAATAGGAGGTGCCGGCGGCACAACCATCGTGCGTTAGGTGACGCCGGGCCTTTTAAACACTTCGTTCGACCAGCGACAGCGGAATCGATCGTCCAGCAGAATCCGGTAGCCGGTGCCCCCGGCTTTCAGCCGTGTCTGTGGAAGCTTTGCGCGCACCAGTGTATCAACATGCTGATCGATTTTTATCAGGCGCGATTTCATCATCATTGGGCAGTTCGTTTTGCGGGAATCATGATATGGAATTAGGTTTGCTCTATATTCCGCGATGTAACTGTGCCCTCTTTTGCATTTCGGTTCGGGCCGGCAAAGGTCAGCACGGGACGACGGGCTCGAGATGAATGAGCATCAAAGCCGGTCATTTCGTTTTGACAGATTAATGATCGTCTAATAGAAATTATACATCAGCTGATGGAGCATGCAGCTTGTCTTTTCAACATTCCACTTTTTGTGGAATTCCTAACACTAACCACGACCAATTGGCTGCATTAGCAATGTGGAAGGAGGTCGTCACCAAACCATTTTGACTTTGCATTCACAACAAATCGTAATGCAAATCACCGGCAGAACGAACGGCAACTTTGGCGCTTCAGTCCGCGACACGCAAAATTTCACCATGAACCCAAAGGCAGGCAGTATCGGTTAATGAAATCTAAATTTGGCTATAAAAATTAAAATTAAAAGATTAACGACGACGGCCGGCGACGGTTGCGCCGAACCGTCCGTCGTTTCGAGTGGCACTCAATAAAACACGGCATTTCATCAGCGAAAAACACAAGACGTCATCAAAATAACGAAACGCATCTTAACAATCAATCGAACGAAGGAATAAAGTGCTGGCAGCGGGGCAGCAGGAACGCCGAACGCAACCCGCACGGTAGGACCGTTCTTGCCGGCGCGCCCACGGTGGGCTTAAATCAACAGTGCCCAACATGAGCTCGAGGTGGCCGAAGCTGCTACCGGGGACGCTGCACAGATTTGGCGGAACGGACAAGGGAAAGAAAGCTAAATCTCTTCCAGGTTTTATGAATACCCATAAAACATTATTATCATTAATTTATTTCAGGATCAAATTATTGATTTTATTGCTTTGTCTTGCCGCTCGGCACTATCGTCTTTTGGGTTGGCACGCATCAGTGCGCTTTTCCTCCAAGCTCCGAAGAACATACCACCCCTGGATACGCACGAACCAAGGCACGGTTGTTCCAGGAACGCGGTCGCAGCCGTGTTGTCTCTCCATCGCTCACTCTGCGTTATAAGATTTGTGTACAATTTTATGGCTTTTACTGCCTTTTTTTGAGTTAGTATCTGGCAGACGGGAGGGGGTGGAATGGGAAGGGGTAATGTGTCCCCATCTGCTTTATCTGCTTCTTGGCACATGGACAGAGCGCAGGCGGACACGTGTGGTACTAAAATTAATACGTATCTGCAATCGGTCGTTTTTTTTTCCGTACGCCCGCCTTGCTGGTTGTTTTTGGAAATATATGACTAAGCAGGAATCGATACCGCTTGGAACGGTGATAAAGCGCAAAACGAACAGTTTTATGCGGTTTTATGAACATGATGCACACATTAGGCAAGCACTGTGAGCGGATCAGAGTTTATATTGGAAAGAGTGGAAAGGAATACTGCAGTTATAGAATCTGATAGATGGTTTTTACACTGTTGACAAGTTTTACAGATCTCTTGCGAAATTTACACTTTAATTTTATTTACACTCATTGTAATATATACATCATTCTTTGTTCTGATGTAGTATAAAAATACTATCTCACCTAAATAAAATTGGTTTACTTTCTCTGGTGAAAACAGAAGGCTACTCTGAGTTGATAGTCTGGTTACCGAAGTTTAAGTCCCATCTAGACAATTCCCTCCGTAAAAATAAGTAAGTAACCTGCTGTAGGTTAAAATAAGTCACAGACACCCAGGACCACTTGGCCAGGACCTCTTGGCCAGGAAAAAGGTGAAGAAGGATGTTAAGAATGGTACAATATCATGCTGCCATATAACTTTCTGTTACTCTAATTTACTATTTCCGTCATCCATTCTGTAAGTATAATTTAAACTCAACAAAAGAAAAATACAGTTGCAAATAGTTTCATGGAGATACATTTGAGAGGGGCTATTGTAGCATTTTGAAGAAAAAGACAACAGGGAATTACTTCTCAAATAATTGGTGATTTTTTTTTTCAAATAATATGTTATGTTATGGTCAATTAATCCATAAAAATTTATTCAGATTTTCGATTCCCGGAGTAAAACAATTAATTTGCCTAAGCAAAGCTAACGCCTAATCTTATACTTCACCAAATTCAGAGTAATCCAAAATTTGTTAGGAGTATAAAAATTGGGTCTGAATTGAAGAATTCTCAATGGAATCGGCATAATCGGCTCAATGGAATCGGCATGTTCTAGTGTGAGTGAAAAAAGCATAAATCAAAAATATTTCCCTCCACACCAAAGCGAAATCACCTCCTGGACCACCAGGACGGTGACATCCGCTTCCGCTGTTACTATCCTGGCCGTATCCCACTCCATTCCACCTTCACCACCGCATCCTTTTGTGCAAGGTAATCAAGCGACGACGCCGAGCCTGTGCCCGACACTTCGCTGTAGGTAGAGTGGTTTTCGGCGCGTGCCTACAATCTGTTTTAACGGTAGCTAATAATTTCAATCAAAACCCCTGTTCAGGCGATCGAGTGCGGTGGCACCTCTTGAACTTCCCCCCCCCCCCCTCTCACCGATGGCTGCCCCGCTCAGCCCCTTTTGTTCCAAACCAAAAACCGAAGCACTGTGGCGGTGTGTGGCGTCCTGTGCAGGCACTCGCACTACTCTGCTGTTGTTCCACCCCATCCGAGCAAGTGCAGGCTGCAGTGTAGGTACAGGTGACGAAGAAACGAAACAAAAGTGTGTCGCACTTGTGTGCAGGCGAACGGAAAAAAGAAACTAGCACCATCCTTAGCACCACTTGCCACACAAAGCGTTTGCCCTTCTTCGCATAGCAGCGACACCGCCACATGCAAGCATGTATGCTCTCCGTGTGTCATATGCCTTTTTTTTTCCTTCTCTTGCAGTTGAAAGCATATCCTGATAGCACTGCTGCGCCCCGGCTGCGCATTGCCTTTTTCCCTCATTACTCGTTTTTGCCACTCATTCTGCCACTTTGCCCCGATCAATCTGAAGCATTTCACCTCCGCTCAAGAGTGCATCATGTGTGTGTGTGTGTGTGTGTGTGTGTGTGCATTTCCTCCCTCCTCGTGGTAGGTGGCCGCTCGTGCCGTGCCCCGAGCCGTTGGATCGTTCAACGGATTTCAAGAGCAAATTGCACCATACGCGCACCATCCTTGGTTGCACTCGAGTTGCTTTGCGGACGGCAAGGATTACTGTGGCGTGATGGCGGGAGGGGATGGAAGGAATTGGGAATGCGCATACGATACTGCCGCATGCTTCCATTATGGTTATTATTAGTTGAGGAAGCTGATCGATATCGCGCCGAGTGGAATGAACGCGTGCTCATATGAGGCTGACATGTGTGAACGGGGTTCGTACGGGGGGAGGGGGGATTCGCATTACTTTACATCGAACAAGATGCTGGAAAAGAAAACCGACCTTTACAGTATGCGCCACGCTGTTGGTACAGTGATGAATATGTTTATTAAACCCTAAACGTTAAATCAAATCGTTTAGTTGAAACCTGTTTAAATAGTTCATTATTATTGATCGGTGTGTTAGGGAAAGCAATAAAAATTTTAACATATTCTTTCCAACCACCCGGGGATGTACTGTATACTTGAACCTTTCCATACTGGGCGGTCACAACTGCTAGGGCGTGCGCGTGCTCTGCTCTGAATAATGCTTCAACAAGCACCTTGAACTACGGCACCACTTCATCAAACAGTAATTGTTTTAAATTCCACTGCATTTGACGAAACGGATGGTTTTCTTTCACATTTCAGTAACCATCATTACACCAGGCATGGGTAACCAATGTTCCAGATGCAATCAGTAGCTTAACATTAAGACATTTAACGTTCTCATAACCGAAACTCATCTCAAGCAGCACTAGAGAATCTTTACTTGAACAATACCCCCCCCCCCCCCCCAGACAGGATGAAGAGCATATTTATCAAAATCATCTAATTGATTGGAATTCATTCATATTTGTCACCTACGCCCAGATATTTTTCTCTTCCCTGTTTTCTTTCTCTCTCTCTCTCTCTCTCTTTCCCAGAATTCCAGCGCTCTGTTCACTTCCCTATCCGCAACAGCCGTCGCGTCCTGTCGCACGAAAGATGTATGCGATACGGTCGTTCAGTAAAACAGTAATTTTTCGGTCAATCATTGAACATTTTCCATCATACAGTGCCCCAAACGCCCCGGACGAAGGTGATTAAGCGAAGCACATTCCACGGCGAGTGCTTGCACCTAGTCGCTCTGGCACTGGCGTTATAAATCGTACGAGCGGTCGTCATTCCGCATGCCAGCATGCCGGTTGGAGATCGGGCACGATGCTAATGCTGATCTACCACTCCCGCCCGAAGGAGAGCTATCTTTCATCTGCGGTAAGACAGAAGCCCGGCTGGCTGATCGGGCAGGCCACTTCGCCCCGCCGTTCCCGCGGGGCCTGAGTCGAACCGTGGGCCGTCGGTGACACCGAACACATCATCGTCACCACCGTCAGAGATAGGCGAACAAAGAGAAATGAAGGAAAATTAAATGTAGTTTCTATCTCCAGTTCCACTGCACGGTGAGGATCGGGCATGGTGGTGACGGTGTGATCGGCCAACGAGTCAGCGAGGCCACCCTCGAGGGCGTACGGGCTCGCTGGTTTATGAATCTATTAAGGATTCGGTTGGCGCTTCTGGTGTTTGAATCGGTCGCATGCTTTGGCTTTGCTCTGCTGGCATGTCGCTCTGGCTGATCATGTTGGTCAAAGTCTTTGGTACAATTATTTTTGGTGATACAAGTTTTATTTTGGCACCAAACACTGTTATCCCGATGACATTTTTATGTTGAACAAAGATAGTATTTACCTTGTAGTAAAGTTTTAACAAGAAGTGCTAATTAACTACAGCAAAAATACAATTCATCCTAGGACAAGGAGGAAAAGGACAATGGAACTAACAATTCGCCCTCAGCCCTGCACCGTTCGCTAACGGTACACGAATCACAATCTTATAGCATCGTCAGTCAAACAGAGAAAAAGGATCCTTTATTTTCAAGTCCCACGCTCACCCCGCACCGTGTCAAACAAAACGTCCTGAATAGGTCGATCCTATCGTACATCAACGACGAAACCCCCCGTGTCTCGTCAGCTCCGTTCGCACACAGATACATCCTTCGGAATCGTAAAAAAAAGGATTCCCTTTCATAGATCACCACCAGCGTCCCTTTTGTTTGGTGGCCAATGTGTCAAAACAATTCACAGCTTAATGTTTCGGTCTGTAAACATGTACGCCCGCCGTACAACATTCGCAATGCCGAGTGGAGGGAAGTGTTTCGGCAGCGGACCGGGCCTCCGAGCCCGCAGGGACATCGTTCGAAATAAAAGGAAAATTAACTTCATATTATTGGTCTACCATTGAAATCGTTGATTGCTGAGGTACGGCGGTGCGGACTAAGTAGTAAGGAAGCCCCTTTTCTGCTGGCTTAGCAAATAAAATGGCAGAAACAGTGACTTGAGCAATGTGTGCAAGCGTAACAGTACTCGCACAACAGAACACCACCAAACCAGCCCGAAAAACGAAACCACACCGACCGTTAAAAGCACGCGAAGTGTGCTTCGCCCCGCCAGTTTTCCAGCCTCCTTATCGCCTCGGGTGGGCACCGGGAGTAGTTTTGGCTTTACGTTGCACGGAGGAGGGTTTTTATTTCGTTTAACAAATCAAATTCATGCTGAGATTTTTACGACCTCTCGGAAGGCATTCCGGCATGCGAGCGGGATGCCGGGTGGATGGATAGATGATAGAGATGGGTAAACAAAGCCAGCGTGGAAGCACCACACACTCCTCGGTCCCTCGGCCGGCTGGGCGATGAGTTATGTTTTCTTTTCCCGGGGTGAATGTGTGCTTTGGAACTTGTCTCGGTTCTGCGCCACGCAGAGGACATCGCGTCTTGGCTTCGGGTCATCCCAGCCCAGCCAATCATAAACGCGTTTAATGAAGAAGATAAGTAAGGAAATTACTTCTGTTTGATTCTGGGAAGCTACGGTACTTTCCATTCGTGGGGGTGAGGAAAGCTCACTTTGATGCTTTTAATTTATGACATCTTTTTAATGTTTTGTTCTGCCAGGTTCAAGTGTTTTCTTTGTTTCTGTTGATTTATCTTCACATACAACACAGCTTTCCATTTTATTTGCTGTAATTCGAGCGATACAATTCACACTTTTCACATTCTTCTAAGAGCTTCTATACTCAGCTTTAATTAAAATGTAAACCCATGAAAAACAGTGGTTACAGCGGGTGTAAACAACGGTACTAACTAATGTTCTACTTGCGCCCACAAACGCCCACAAACGATCGCCACCGCCGTGGCTGTAACAACTCCGCAACTGCAGTAGCTGCTGCCGCAAATCGGTCGGTAATAAATTATCCTGATAAATTGTATGCAAAATCCAGTGACAGTGCAGTTAATAATGAACCGCTCGCGTTTGCAACGGTTCGGGCATCGGTTGATGCATCGGTACCAGCCGGTTCGTACGTTTGGCTGGGCCGTGGCTACCCCCATAGCTGTCATTTCGATTGCACCGAGACCGGCGACTGCATGCATTGAGCTTTTTGGTGTTAATTTTTCTTCACCACACGCATCACTCACACCCGCCGCCTTTCCCTTCTCGTCACCCCGAACCACTCATCCTTCGTCTTCGTCACAGCCCTTCGTCTGCAGTTTTTCATCTGCGTGGTATCGAAACATCTTTTCTCCACCGCAGGAGGAGAGCGCGACCCCGCGGCAGCGACATAAATGGGTAGAGAATCACTGGACAGGGATCGAATTCCAAGCACTCGTCCGGATGGCTACTGAATTTTACCACTTCTATTGAAAATCATTAATTTTATTTCACAACCCCTAACGGTCATCACCACCGCCCCCTGCGGCAGGAGCGCAACTCTCCCCCGGTTGGATCACTCCGAACTTGATCGCTCGGAACGGTCCGATGGGCGAACGAAATTAAAACACCTTCACATTTCCGACACGAATCGCGATCGCACCGTTTCGATTCTCCGGCTGTGATCAGTGTTTTAATAAATATCATTATTGTTCCGTCAGTTTTCGCTCTATCTGGCATCAATCATATCACCTTCGGTACAGCCTCCAGCCATTACGCGAGGCAACCCGGTCGGCCGCTGCCGTTCCGTTGGGACGCGACGCTTGGAGCGACTTCTCGTGAACTGCGAGACAACGTCAGCAACCTGCTATCCTGCTGCGTCAGGTTCGCTTCTGTCCTAGCGAGCTGCCCGATCTAACCCTGGTGTCCGGGTGCTCGTGGCCGTTTGTCCGTAGCCCACCCTCATGTGTCGTCGCAAGTGTCGATCGGTGGAGAGGGAGCTACATCCACCTCCTCCCTCCCTCCTCAGCAGTGGACCTTTCCCGAGCGAAGAATGCTAAACAGTGATGGGGACAGGGACTGAGCACTGAAAGAAATCAATCTTGAGCGCAGTACCCCTCTACTGCTGCTCCCACAGGGCTCCCACGGAAAGGGACGCACACACCACGTCCACGAGCTAGGGGTAGCGTATCGGATTTCAAAATTAATGAACAGTCCTCGGGAGCGTTAACCATGGCTGGCCGGTGGGGACCTCTCCGGTGCACAATCGGCCCGTTGATCGAGCGCGCCCCTCTAGCGCGGGCTACCAGAAACCAGAACAACCGGAAGAGGTGTTTCACCTTTCCCTGTTCCGACGAATTCGGCGACCGCCTGCCACGGCTAATCTGACATGGTTCCTGGTTAATCGTTAGTGTTGGCTGCCGTGGTGGGCTGCGGTGCGGGCTGCGGATCGAGCCCTCAGGACGCTCGTTTCGGCCGGTTGACGGACGGAGTGGGTAGCTTAGATCGTACGTTTTAATCAATTAAACACTGACACGCCGGGGGCTCGGGAGGCACAGGGGAGATGGGGAAGAAAGAAAATATGGCAAGCAGAAACTATAAATAAAAGAAAACAATAAACCGGATCATCATAAAATTCATTCATAATTTGAGCCCGAGTTCTGGCAGGGTAAAGAAGAGCTGGAACTGTGTAGCAGACAGTTTTGTTTTATGATGTTTTGGTTCGCTTCTCTAGCTGCAAATGAGGAACCGTGCGATCATTATTGTGAGGAAGAAAATCGTCTTCACCTAACCATTTAAGTGTTCTGTAGCAAACCAAAAACACTAACAAAAACATTCCTTGAACACGATTTAAAACAGTGTCGGCAAAGGTAAATAACTTGATGTTAAACCTTTATTGCTGCTGTGGTTTTCAAGGATTCCTTTCTTTCAAAACCAATCTATTGAATTCCTCAAGCACCACACTTACAACTTCAGGGATACACTCTGTCATAGCTTTATGAAGCAAATTATGACGCAAGCTTACTTCTACAATACTGCCTGCTATTAATATTAATGAGCAGTTGTGAAGAATGTACACATGCCATCACACAGGGCCGTTGTTATAGAGGAGCTCATTCATGAAAAGAAATTATCTATCTACGCACATCGTAACACCTTCTTCAATAACAAAGAGCTATTACCGAAGCCGAAACGTCCTGCCAACATAGGGAGAACTGAGTCAGTATCTTGAATTTTGTTTTAAATATGATTCCGAGCTCAAGCGTGAGCTTGAACGGTAGCTACAGTGAAATAAACCAATCAAGTACATTTCCCTACAAAAACTAAGTTTGATAACTACACCATTAAGCTCTATAATATACTAAATAAAACCCTTACCAAATTTATTCGACTAAAAATCTTTCTCGCAATTACACTTGCTTTGAGCAAGACTGTGACCGAAGAACCACGAAGAGTTGCCTGCCTGCTTTCCCGCTGTATCATAAATCTAGCAATGTTAAACGGTGCAATCACAGCAAAAACCGTCTTGATATTAGCCAGCAGATAGCGCACCAGATTGACGAGGGGTTGTTTATTGCGAGTGCGCTCTGCGAGGCGATCTCCGACGATAGATTTCCGCCCAGCGCGCGAGGGGTACACCAGGGCCCCCTTCCTTGCTGAAGATGTTGTCCCAAGTCAACCGACGCCAACGCAGGTGCTGGTCGCACAAGAGTACGAACGCTGTCGTTCGCTGCTAGCAGCTGAAATAATCCCCCAAGTGAGAGGGAGAGTCAGTGAGTGAGGTCCTTTTTTACGCCGGACCACCGTACAAGCACCCACCACTCGCGTGTCTATCCTTATTCTCACTCTTGCGTTGTATCCTTCCGTTGGTTGAACTAGTTTGACTTTTTTGTTACTACTTTAGCCCTCCCCACGCCGATTGCCACGCAGCACGATGATGGTGTTATTTATGGTGCAAAATAAACAAAAAGGGTGTAGCGTCAGCGAACGGACGGCCGAGCGCGTGTCTTGCCGGGTTTAATCCGATTATAAATTGACTATTTAGGATCTATTTCCAGGACCGGCGAGGTGCGTGGATGTCTGTGGGAAGGAGAGCAAAAACCTCCAAACAGCCGAACCCGCTGATTCCGATTGGCGAAGTGCGTTCGGAATAATGCTTGATTTGGCCAGTAGTTGATGGATGATTTGCGGAGATGCGTATTTGCCGTTGGCTCTCGTCAACTGATTGACTGATTGACGGGGACCCTTTTAATAAACATTCGTCGACGATAACGATCCATAACTCGCTATCGAGTGCGAAAATTTGGTAACGATTCTGAACAAACTCTCTTCTCATAGTGAAACAAGAATGATCAATAAACGATTTCGTTTGTTATTGAACTGATACAGTGAGTGTTAGCAGACCGGTGTTGAAAGTTCTCCGCATAGTTCTTGCTTCTTACTTCGAAGACATGGACATTAAACACATAGAAGGGGACATCTAAAAATATAAAAGTTCATCTTGAATAATACACAATAGTCATACACAATGTAGCAAAGTGTTGTAACACTTTTATATATTCAAACATTATCATTTCATACCTGGTTTGCATGGTCCATTGTCCAACGGTTTGTAGAATTAATCCTTCTTTCATGATAAACAAAAATGAATTATTTATAAATATGTATAGAAAAATCTAAGAAACAAGCGAATGATTATCATGGTGCAGATCCTTTGCACTGTAATCATATTGTTTATTTCGCTTGTTTTCTTGTCATTAGTGTTTTACTTAAGTCTTATTTTCTGAATCTGACAAACCTTTATATTTCATACATAATTTTACACATTTGTTACAGCGCTGTTTCTTCGCTGCCATGTTCTTGGCTTCGTACATTTAAATCTCATCAATAGTAACATTGACTTGCTTGCCGTTACGACGGTACGAGTAACTTCAATGCTTCTTTTCTTCCTCTCATTCTCTCTGTCTCTCTCTCTTTCTCTTTCTTTATCTCCCTCTCTCTCCTTATATCTCTGTCTCCCCTTTTCTTTCTCTGTGCATCCTTTCCATCCTTGCAGAAAGTTTGCGATTTTTTTTTTATTATCACGTCGCCCATAAATCTTGATGTCTTGTACTTAGCGTTTATCTGCAGCTCCTCCTACTTTGGAAGGCATGCCTTAGTGTGGGTATGAGGAAAACATGTATACACCGAAGGACGCGGAGCAGTTTCGTGATACGGCCGGGATCGCGTGCTAATCCACGCTTTCGAATAATCCATCATCGCGAATCATGCCTCGAGAGGGCTTTGTGCATAAGGCTGGGCTTTAACAGGAATGAAGGTAAATTATTCAGATGATCTAATGTAGGCAAAATAAGTAATGTGTGAGACGGGCACGCAACAAGCTTTAACGATGGCAGGATGGCTCTTCTAAGGATCGCACAGTAAGCAACAGTTTTATGGTGATATTGCCAACAATATCCAAGAATCCCCAAACCCCGTCCCGATACGAGCCAATGCGTGTGTATATACAAACTTGTTGATTAATATAATTTTAAAATCCCCCTGTTTTGTTCGTTTGCGCAATATTCAGCTGAATAAAAGCAAATTTAATCTAACCATCATAACTATCTTTGATCGTGCCTCGTTTCTCGTCTGCGTAGCTCGATAAATGCTGCTTGTGCCACAGCTCGCAACCATCAAAACTTTCCCACTGCACAAAGGCACCCGAGCAACTTGAATGCTCCGGAGCTGGTTCGGCAGGGGGGGGGGGTTCGCTCGTCGTCATTCCAACTGAAACCGTCTGCAGCGCGTCAACCGAGAGACAGCCTTCGACTGGAAAGGATCTCACAAAAGGATCACCCCGTACCACGCGTACACTCTCACACGCCAACAACGACAACGACAAAAGCATCAAAAGAACGCCAGCCCAAAAACACCCAAACAAAGTGACGTTTTTTGGGCACAACAAATTCAACGAGCAGCGAGCAACGGAGTGAAAGGAGAACTCGCGTTGTCACCACCAAACGAGCGTCACCAACGAAAAGTGTACGTCCCTTTTGCCAGCGCACCACCGGGCATCCTTCTCCACCGGCGCACATCTCTGCGTGTCTGCGCGCTGGCTCGTCAAACTGTCGTCTAATGCGACACGGAGCACCACGGCCACGGTGCGCGGACAGCATAAACCCTCAGCATCAGTCGCAGGGGCGTAGCGATGTGCTGGTGAAAATGAAGACAATAGAGCCACGCTGATACGGTCCCGCTGATAAGCGCCGAAAGGGAAATGTGCGCTTTGTTCAATTTAAAAAGGATAAGAAAATGAATTGATGCTGCCGTTCGCTCGCAGGCTCGCTACACCGCTGTGGCAGCTTTACGCAGAGATGATGGCGTTTCCCCGTAGCGGTGGGTCGTCGTGGGGTGGAAATGTTTTGAGCTACTGTGCAAAGGATGGTTCTCGGTACAAGGACGCACAAAAGAAATGCTAGCCAGGGATAGCAACAAGCAGAAATCACGTCCACTGCTGGCGTTTGGTTGTTTGCCGATGGAAAAGATGGAAAATATTTTAAATTGTTGAAAATCAAAATATTCAAAAGTCACCAAAAATTTGTCGTAAGTAAAAGTTTTCCTTCTGTGTTAGAATTCGCGATGATTATTTATGGTTTTAATTGGCTAAAACGAGCTTAAAAAAATAAAACCATCGCACCATATTTATCAATCAATACACCGAAGTCGATTTGATGTATTTCACCATACATCTTTCCAGCAGCACATTCATCATACCCTAGTAGAGCCGTTTCCTGTCCCACAGAGACGGCAGAAGTGCACAGGCACAACAACAACAAAAAATCAAACCCTTTTACGAACTGACCTGTGCAAAATTTACGGCCACAGATTGGCGCACCGGACCCGAGAGGCGCATCTACCGATGGTCATAATTCCTAGCTGCTTCCGTAAATCTCTGAATGTATTGCCCGCCCGTTCGAGTTACAGCGGCAGCCTCTGTAAATCACACGACCCACGAACGGTTCTTACGCTCCGTACCTCCGCACCAGGGAGGTCCACACTAACGGAAGAAAAGATATTCCATATCTTTGGAAATGGAAGCAAACGAAAAAAAAAACAACAAGTAAGAAAGAAAAAACAATCCCCCAACCTTCTATCACTATTCGTGGCGTACGTGTGGGTCAGCTGGATGAGAAAAAATCACTTGTATTTAGATCGGAGATGACACTGGCACCTAAATCTCGTTGTACGCTTCGGAAAATCCATCGAACGGAAACGCGGGAACGCGGTGTCCGAAAATCTCCAAAGCCTTGCAATAAATAAAGCGTTTCGGGTTGAAGTTATTTTGCCTTTCCCGAGGATTCCGAGGTGCATGGCAGTTTTTTTCCCTCAATGGACGTTCACAGATTCACTGTATGTGAGCACGCATGAACGAGTGGAAAGCTCGTACGTTTCGTTTGAAGTGGCTTTGTAACGGAGGCAGCACTTTTTTTTTACGCTTGCCTTACCGAATCACACAAGGGAAAAGAATGAGTCCTTTTAACGGGTAGTGTTCGCTCGTTGCAGTGGAATGGAGATGCGCTTGGTGCATGCGGGAGCGATGTTCGTCCATAACGTAGCCATGCTGTCACAAAAAGGGAGCATCGTACAAGAGTGAAAAGATGTCAACAGTGTGCTACACAAGTTTTGACTAGTTTGCAATGTTATCTTGTCTGTATGGAGCGCATTAAAATTTATATTTACATTTTATTCTCAAACACGCTCTAACAACTCGTGTTTGAAGCGTTGGTACTAGAAGCATACTTGTAAAACAAAATTAAAGTTGTCTACTATTCCATTGCACACTTTGCAAAACTACAACTCTTAGGACTAACTGTTACAAAGATCCCAACTGCAGTGACTAGCTAGAGAGAGAAAAAAACAGCAATCCACACATCCACACGAGTCGGAAATAAAAACGGAAAAAATCTTTCATTCCCTACATCCCACAAACCCCCCCCCCCCCGTCGTAGGGACTCCCGGCCGGTGTGTGCCCGGTGTGGGTACTTTAAAGGATCTTCCCATGTCCTTTTGCACGATATCCGGCGCGGATGTGTGCACAGTTGAAATCTGTTAGTAAATCTATGTTTGTACGTTTGTCACACGAGCTGGTTGCCGGGTTGGATGGGCGTTTGAAGCAAACCGTACGAGTCATACCTACACCGGCGCACGATGTGTCCGGTTGGCTGAAAACCCGTGTATTTACCAACCGGGAAGTCGAAATCGTAAATCTTCCAGATAACGCTCTTTTATGCGAAACTGTCCGAAGAATTTTATTTTATTTTCTGCTACATTTTTATTTTTACACCGTAACTCGTTCCCTCGCCTCCTCCCCCGCCAACGCCTAATCTTCGGGCAGGGTGAGAGCGCGAACGAGAACGAACCGGAAGCCGGACCGAACATGCCAAGGCGCTACAGGACATTCGGTGGTGGTCCCGGGGAAAACAGGCATCAATGGCGTCCGCGACCTCCTGCTGATCTTGGATGGAGGTCAGCGCGGAACCGTTACAGTTACCATCTGTGCGCTACATGCTAACGGGTGTGCAGAAAGGCAAGTAATCACAATTTTGCGTTTTATTTCTTGTACCTTAATGTCGTTGAAACAAAACGATCACGGTAATGGAAACAGGTACATTACGACTTGTAATATATTTTTTGAGAACTTCAAGAGTATTACAGAAGGTAAGGCACATAGCAAAATTTAAATTAGTAAGTTACTGAACGATATAAAGATTCTACGAAAGAAAGATCTACCCAATGTTCTACAAAAACCACAGTTTGACACAATGCAATGGTTGAATAGAGAATTCTGACTGTGAGAATCTCTTTTCTGGAAGCGGTCTCTATGTGAAAGAACTTTAGCAAAGCCTCATACAGTTCATTCATTCATATATTGGGGTGAGCGAAAATTTGAAATTCATACTATGAATGTTTTTCCAGGCTGCATTTATCAAAAGATGTCATTTCATGTCATTTTAAGACATGTTTTCCTCACGTTGTTGATCCAAAAAATTTAAATCGTTCACGTTTGAAAACCTTCACGTTTTCATCGGGGCATCGACATGGACAACCATATTATAATACTATTTTAAATCATTCTTATAAATTAACGATGGTTTATTGATAATATTTTTTCAACATAAAACATAAAAAGCCAAATATTATATTTTGAGAGTTTAAGTCTATGTCTGCTTATAGTCTGTACAAAGCGAGATATAATGTAAATATTATTAATAGTTTACTTCAACGTGAATAATAAATTTTGTGTGAAATTCTTAATGGTATACTTGACATACGGAACTCCAAGTACTTCATACCAAGAAGTCATTGAAACAAAGTCGATACGAATAAACGATTTGTTTGCTTAAAACTTGGTTTTTGTAATTTTTATTACAAACATCGCTGCCTTGTCACCATTTCTTTAAAATAACTAGTTTTCCGGATTCTCTTGCACGTTTAGTGTAATAAATAAGCAAACCCCATGCTTCGAAAAGTGCTTCAAATGTTAATCATGAATAAGTTATAATATTTTTCTCGCACAATCGTAAAATCAAATCAAATTCCTCATGAATACCATTAGCTGCCGCCAACCAAAGCTGTCGCCCAACTAAACAGTAAAGTATTTTCTTCTCACGCCCATCCTTCCCGTGTAGTTTCATTAGTTAAGGCTTATTTTCTTTTACAACACACCACAATACCCGCTTTATGTCTAACGCGAGATGAGATTCTACCGCAACTAATTCTTTAATTTTCTGTAACTAATTTACTTCCAAACACTGCCACCGCCCTGCGTATAGCTCGCACGCAAAAGGACTCGGCAGAAGCCAGCGGCAGAACGACCCATGGCTAAGCCAGGGCTGGGAAGAACCATCCTAAAATGGGCAACTCGTGGCAGACCGTGAAGATTTGTCTGTCAAAACAGTTTACAGTGCTGGCGGGGGCTCTTTCTCGTTCCGACGCGCCTCATTTAGCCGGAGATAGAGAGTGAAAGAACCGCCGCCTACCGCCCAGAACCCGTGCGTGCGATCGGTGAAACCGCATCTAATCGATTGCCGAGTTATTGCCGTGAAAGCGCTCGGGCGTACACGGCGGCAACGGGCACCAAAGTAATTAAATTGTTTCAAACGATACCCAAACAAGGCAACTAGCGGCCGGTGGTGATCGGTTGGCGATGTTTATCACACGAGATGCGGGGGTCCAAAGGGACGGGCACAGGCTCACAGTGCAAACCTTTCCGGTGGTTCGGTACGCGCTGTAGCTGGTTGATTTGTGCCGATGCTAGAGCGCTATGTTTTGACAGGTTCCTTCGTCACGGCAGGGCGATAAATGTGAACAGTGTCGGGGTGTGCACCGCCGCGTAACCCTCCCGACTGCTGGCCATGGGACGGGCGGGTGTGTTAATTGCGACATGGTAAGTTTATTTGCAATAATATTGCGACAATAAAATTGGACTCGCGTATGCAAAAAGCAGTGCAGTTTTGCTGTGAGAGCCGACCGCGAGCAGAGCCACACGACATGGCCATTAAGCTGGATGGAATGGTTCCGATAGACGGACGGATGTGAATGTCGATCGAGACATTGGTGAAATTTACTACACCAAATAAATCAATGCAAACCCGACCCGGGGAATGTGACGGACAGGGGAAACCACTGTAGAATGCCTGTCTGTAGCCTGGGAAAGTGGCGATATCGTGCACTGTGACGTGCGTGAGAAAACCGTGCCCTCTTTCCCTCTCTCGAGGATGAGCTGAAGTGGTTCAAACGGAGTATCAAAGAACCCTGTTTGTTCCGTACTTCGTTTGTCACTGATGCGTAATTATTTGTCGTTGAGGGCCATTCAGTGATCTTTCGTCCTAAACAAGAAGAGTGAAAGTATTCTTACAAGCTAAAGGTTTATGATCGGCACATCAAAGACGATAAAACGACAGAGCTGAAGATCAATTTCATGACTCACCTGTTCTTGTCCATGAAACGGTGAAGTATATTAGAAAATTGACTCAACCATCAAACTTTTTTCAGACCATGCATGACGCACCGGCCATTATTATGATAAAGGCATTAAACCAAGAGGGGCTTCCTTGCACATTTTTCCACACTTCTTAGAAGCTGATTAGTGTATGTCGTAAATTTCAACTAAGGGGAAACTTAGAAAACCTTCAAAAACTTAGGACAAGTTACGTTGGACACAACTTGCAGTATTTTGAATGAAGAAAAGAACGCCTTTATCCTTTTTTGAAACTTTATCCTTTTTTATGCATCGTAACTGATACTGGTAAGAAAACATGTTCAATCATTTTTAATTAATTGTTATTAACATTAAACAATCATCAACAGCAGATCCTTGTGAGCATGAAGTTCTCGCAAGGATGGAACCAGCTTAGCATCCAAGGAGCCAATGAAGGCTATCGGTAAGGAAACCGCAACATCGGGAGCTCTAAAGTGGAAACGATACAGACTCTCGCCACGACCCAACACACTAAAACGGACCCAAACAAAACGCCACAACCACACGTGATGGAAAGATAAAGACCCTTGCTTGCATCATTGAACCTCGCAATAAGGAATGGATTTTACTGAAATGTCCAAGTACACTCGTGAAAAGCCCTTCCATATGGATTGTAGCGGCATTATTGTATGAACTTCATGACTGAATTGTAAAAAACTTAGTTTTAATCAATACGACCCGGACGTTTCTTCTGAAATAAAAAAAAAAAAAACAATAAACAACAATTTTCATATTTTAAGCGGGCAATTCGATTCGTGTGTTTTGCACAGCATGATCATCATTATGATCTAGTTTAGTCTTTTTTAAAATTGATTTGATTTGTTTAGAAGACATTACAGTGAGTACCACAGTTGTTCACATCATAAGGAATATAATGAGAAAAAATAAAACAATGAACATACCCAGAACTAAATATTGTGTTTTACAATAGTTTCTTCGTCAATTTCTTTATTCTTATCATCGATTATTTTGCGAAAAAAAAATCATTATCGAGTGAGAGCCCTCCCGAACAAGAACATGGGGTGCCGCTCTCCTCCAAACTCCAACCAACACATATTATCCCACCTATCCACCAACCTATTTATCCAATTTGTCACGTACCGCGTACCATCACGACGGAATTTATGAAAAGCTCTTTCCCACCCTCCCATCCAGCCATGATGAACATGTCGTCTCAAGGGCAAGGGACGCGAGCAGACCCTTATCACCGATTCAGGACAACCCGAAGCGACTGACCCAATCACGTCCGACTTCAGTTTTTTTTTTTTGTTGAAACACAACTCCCAAAGCAAATATATCACGTCACGGCCTGACAGTGCCCTGAATGTCCGCGAAAGTTCGGCGAGCGCCTACATTTTAAACTTGCACTTGCGTCTGTCGCTTTGACCCGCTTGACCTAGCGAAGAATTTTTGGTGCTACGGCCACCATTTTATCCACCGTTTGAAGCCGATGCAGATACGGTTTTCGTGATGAAGATTTGAAGCCGTGGCAGGCAGGAGAAAGAAAAACGGTGGACGAATTTTTCGGTTCGGTACCATCTCCCCCTCCTCCGAAAGCAAGCTTCCTTCCACCGCTCACTCCGTCTTCACGTTTCGGGCCGACGCACCGGAAGGTAAATCATGCGATTTTCGGCTAGCAGAGGCATAAATTTTCCACCGCCTTTTCTGTCAAGCGCAGGCACAATATCAGCCTCAGCATCTTTATACGTTTGCAGCAAGCTTCTTGTCTTGAGCGCGGGGCAAGAAGGGGACAGGAATTCGGTTGGAAAACTTTATCCCCTTACCATACCGCAGGCATTGCACGGGCCACACAAAGAAACTCAAAACAAGTCGCACACACACACATAAGCACACGGACAAAGATTTTCCAATCCCGACCAAACCCCCGCCCAGTCAGCTATCCAACAAGCGAGAAAACAAATGGAACCCACAATTCCTATCCCTTCGCGATGGAGGCGCATCCTCCAGGGAGAAGAGAAATTCGTCGGAAGTTCAGCGGGTAATCTTCGCTCCAAGCTTCCCTTTCCCACACCACACTCTCCACACAAACCCTTCAAGAAAAGTCATCCTAACGAGGGGAAGGAAAAAGAATATCCTCTTACCCTCTTTTGCGTCCCAACATCACCCACTCCAGCCACCCCAAAATCGGGGCGGACGGGTGAATCTTCTCCCGAGCGAACACCGGATTCCGTTTTCTATCCGTTTGATTTCGGCTTCTTTCCTGCTGCGGTACTATTTTATGCTATTTTATGCTGTTTTATTTCCACCATGCAGACCACCCCACCGTATGCTGTTGGGGTTGCATGTGTGTATGTGTGTGTGTTTGACTTTTTTTTGGCGAAATCAACTTCCTTTGCCATCGCTGCCCCGTCCCCATTCTGCTGCCTGTGTCAGTTACAGCACCTACGAGTTTGCCATTATTCTTTCATTTTCTTGTTCTGAGCGAAGCCCTTTTCCACCAGCATCACAGCACTCGTTCCTTCAGTCACCCACCCACACACACGCACACACACATACACCCACCAGGCAACATGACACGATGTTTAATGATCGCAGATAAGGCAGGATATAAATTTTATTCTCCTTTTTCTCTTGCCATGTTTCCCTTCGCACGGCTCCTTGCACAGGGCCCGGTGGATGGATCCTCATCTCGTCGTTTTGCCTCGTTTTTATTTCCACCGGACCGATGCATTAGACAAAACGCGGATACGAGAGTATCGCCAATATCGCCCGGGAGAGGATTCCCTGCAACGGAACGAATCGTAACACGGAACCGTAATCGAAGAATTTTTGCGAACCAAATCGCAACACAAAGCACTGCTGGCTGCCGTGGAAAATATGGTACGTATGGATGGAAGGGAAACGATGGGATGGCCCTTATGCTGAATTGAGTTTTCGATTTTCCCCCGGCCAACCGATTCAGGGAAAGCTGGAAAAGTTTTGTTTCCATCGGGAGATGAGCGTAGCCGTGTGGTATTTGTCGATGGACGAGGTTTGAGATGGTTTGTTTAAAAACTGGGGGATGTGCACTCTGTCACAAAAGTGCTGAGAACGGATTAAACTGTTCAAGTAATTGTTAGATTATCCAAAATTATTCTGTCTCCTTTAAAACAGGGCTATTAGAAGCAATATGCAATCTTTTGCACCAGTCAACAAATCATTGTTTTTTTTGCAGTAACTTTTTGAGCGGCATTGTTGTTTGATTTGTGTTTCGATTAATTAGGATAGTGCTATCCAGACGATTGTTGACTAGTTAGTGTGTCAAATTCATAAAACCGCCTCTCATAACTTATTATGTTGCGTGTCCAACCTAATCAAGCTTTTCGAATCCTACGTATCGTTTCATTGGACTTGATTGTGTCATTTGACATCGCTCAGACTCAAAAACTGACTTAAGTAAAACCGCCTGACCGTTTTTGGAGCGTCACAAATCTTCAACGACGGATCGGTTCCTAGCAAATGCTTAGTTCCATTAGAACGCTCGAGTTTTCAAAATAAAAATTTCATCAACATTCTTTGTTTGACACTTTTCTCTGTATAAAAATTTCCAATGACTACAATTGATATCGGATAAAATGAAATGACTAAGCCATTTAATGGAGAGCAAAACTGCAGAACCATGCTATAGAGTTCTGTGAACAGCCTACTGCAAGAATTGTGACACTTTTTAAAGACCAATACCCTTTCTTTTGTGAAAGAATGCACATATGACTATGCTACCTTCACAAAATGTCATGTTTAAATGTTTTAAATAAAATTTGAGGCAATTTGTGTCTGATAATGTTCGAATAGAAAGCTCAAATTACTATACAAAAAAACCATTAAAAGGGTCACAAAAACTATCCATAACATTCAACGTTTCCAAACCATTAAAAAGCTAATTCCGGTTCACGCAAAAAAAAAACTACCGAAAACCAAAAACTCTCAACACTTACAAATTAGACAACTTATCTGTGCTTAAAAATCGAGCATACGTGCCACCGGAGCGTGTTCTCTAAACGGTTCCCCGTCCCCATGCTTGTCAACGAGATGACCATAAAAATTACGGCCCACAGCTTTGAAACGAACTGACCGAAACACAGACGTACCAGCCGGACGAATGTGGAGGGCTTTGGCAGGGTGGATAGTCAATAAAACTTTGCCTTGCAACATGAGCCTGACCAACTTTCGGGCTCATCCCCGTTCATTCCGCCAAATGGACACCCAAGTGATCGTTAACGCCAAACCAACGGGACGGGGGCCCGAGAAAATGAAGTTCACTTTTACGAGCCAGTTAATTTGTTCTGTCGTTGTCGTTGTGGTGGGCAGCGCGCACGCTCTACCGTGCCACTAGCACCTATCGACGCATTTTACGCATTTTAAATCGAACGGATGGATGTCCATCATCGATGACCGGGCGATACCGATCGGCTGAGTTTGTGATCGAGCCGATGGGGTAGCCCATCCCGACCGACCGTTGCACTGTCGCTTTAAGCGGAAATCATTAGATCGATCACACTCGTCTTGGATGTCAGTATCGCTCAATTCGTAGAATGCATGATTCTGGTGGGTAATGATGGCCAGCTCTATTACCGATCGGATTTTTTCTTTTTCTGTGGAGCGCATGTGTTCTGAGAAGCCGTTTGAGGTGCGTTAGAGTGGAAGAATCATGAATTAGGAATCGATTTTTAATTATCAAACATTGGTGACACTTTTAAAATGATCGGTTGTATAGGTAGGTTTTCTGTGTTTCATTAAACCATCTAATATAAGGAAGAAAAACTAACATTTCAAGGTGAACACACAGATGCAAGTCTTTAGTTTGCAGCTCTCCTTGGTGACTTTTCATCCCCTATCTGGCGGGCTCAATCTTTCCTTCCCGGCCAGTGAAGAATATCTTACATTATCGTCATCGTAGATGATAATATACAATGCTGTCGCTCTCGGTGAGCGATGTTAATCGCACTTCAGCAGCAGCAGTATGCCGTCGCTACCAAAGCGCATCATTAGTCCTTCCCTCTTACGCTCAAGACAAAACCTCCCATCTTCTACACTCGGAAGCAAACAAAGACAAAGGAAACGGTAGTGAAGCTTCACTTCCCCTGTGCTGTGCGTTTCCTCCTTGAACCGTCTTTAACAAGCGATTAACAGTACGCTCACGCACATCGCACGAGACACAAAAACGTGGTACAGACACAAACACACATATCAATTCCTTGCTATTGGGGAAAGCCAAACTCGAGGCTGGGACCTGGCTAGGTGATTCCGTTTTTCTTCATTCATCAATTTGACACCGAAAACATGTAACAGCGCGGCATCTTCCATCACGAGCGGCGAAAGAAAAGCGTTCGGGTGGATTTTTCCTTTTTTGTTTTTTTTTTGTTTTTGCTCAACATAAATCTCAAAGGGCGTTGTTGAAGAAGACAGCGAGAACAAGAAACCACGACGCAGATAAAGCGAGCAAAATTGGATCATCAAACAAAACGCTTAATGAGCGTGAGTGGAACGACGCCACTGCTCAAGACATTAGGGAAAAAAAGGAAAAAGGCGACACAAACGTACAACAAAAAACGAAGCAAAGAAGAAATCACAGCATCCCAAAGAAGTGGAAATCTTCATCCAGCAGCTCCGTGCTAAACGCCACCGGTGACATTCCACGGCGTACGAAACGGTTACGCCACCAAAGCCCGAACCGTTCCGCTTTGATGATGGAAAGCTGTGGAAAAACGGGACAACCGCTTTTCGGGTTGTGGGGTAGGGTATTATGAAGGGAGGAGGAGGGGGAGGGGGGGACAGAGGTATGATTTTTCATCCGAGGTGAGAGATGGTTTTTCCCTTGCATTTTACGCGCATGCGTTCATTTTCCACCCCCTTACGTTCGTTTTCTCTTGGCTGTCTCTCATTGTTTGAGATTTTCCCTTCGCTCGGGAAAGCCAGCATCCATCCAACTGCAAAGAGGAGAAATGTTTTCCTCGAGCAGGAAAATATGAGAATCATCCCAACCTCAAATGTGGCCCGGTGGTGTCGATGTCATCGGGGCAACCCTGGTGCAACGCGCCATTTTCAAAGTGGGAGGAGCCACGGATGCAGCTGGGCCCGGGCGCTCATTGGCTGGCGATGTGCGGCGGGAAAGCATAGAGCGAAAAACGGTTGAAAACGGTCTCCCTTCAGAAACGGTTAAGCTTTGCCACTTGTGGTTCATGTTGCATTAGACCGCAGCGGCATGTCGCGCGCCTCGACTGTTGAGCGTACGGGGAAATTCGGTTGCCCAGCACCACCGGAAAATGCAGCAAAAATCGAACCGCAAGCAGTGGTAAGAAAAACTTCAAATCTTTCGACCTGGGAACGTGCTCGTTTTTTCTTGGATGCTTTTTTGTACTTTCTTCTCTCTCTCTCTCTCTCCTACACTCACGCTTTTTCTTCCCTCTTGCTCTTTCTCAGAGTTTGAAAGTTTTAGAACATTTTCCTTTGGGAGCGAAGCATCCACCGTTGCTTGAAATTATTGATTTTTCCTTTCGCGCCCACCACCTACGGACGCGCATACGCGCGGCGTTCGTGTCGTTAAAGTGTGCGTACACAGACACAAACACCATTACCAATCGATTTACCCAACACACACACGCAGATACACACGACAAGACGGGAGCATTGGAATCGCTGGAAAACTCGGGTGAAAATTCACACCATTTCAGCCGTCGATACACACGCCATATGTAGCGCACCTTTCTACTATATTGACAAACACACATACACACATCCACACCCACATACACACACACACACGCACAGAGAGACGTACGAGCCGCTTTTTATTGAAGCCCATAAGGATGTCTTTATAACCGGACGTGGCGATGGTTTTGGGCGGCAGCACATAATCACTTTAAAAGCTTCTCGGTTTTCTCGTTTCACGCTTTTCATCGCACGCCTCAATGAATTACAGACACATTCATTGAAGCTGCATAGTGCTGTGGAAGCTTCTCCTGAATGCGTGTGTGCGGGAGAATGTTGTTTTTTTTGCCTTCCATTTTCATTTACAAAGGAGCTCCTGCGAAGGTGGCGGTGCTGCAATGATGGTCGTCCGTTGGTTGAAAAGGCAAATTTGGTCGTCCTGCGTGACGCGACGGGAAAAGGTAAGGATGACACCGAGCCTGCGAGCCAGAGCCAGATGCTTCCGAGCGTGAGGGAAGAACGGGCTACTTTAAGGCGATAAAAATGTCTACACTTTTGGGACATGGCACTACCCTATGCAAACCCGTCAGGTTCAATGAACCTACGCAAGCGCTCGTAATCGTAAGAAGAAGGGTTTTATTGTTGGACCTGCTACATTCAGCCCATCTTTCATCGGTGGCAATGGGTCTGGAGCATGCGAGAGCGTTTCTGTCCGCCTTGAAGGTGTCGAGATGCGAAGGTGAATTCGCTGCCCTACTTGATGAGGTTACGGGGAAGGCGTGTGCATGTTTGGTGTAAATTATCCAGCGTACACGTTTCCCATAAGCACAGCATTGAGCTGCCCTTATCAATGTTTGTTACGATTACCAACAAAATGTTATGATTTCCTGGAGAGACTGGCAGCAGCCACAAGCACACCGACAAACCGATTGCCTCGCCGATTGATGTGAAACGGTGCGCACGATTAACGATGCACCTTTACACCCGCAAAGGTTGTGTGTGGCTGTTGCATCGGGGGTCGCCCTTCACGTTCAGTGACATTTGTATCAAGTTGGGAGACGTCCCCGTCCAACCCACGGCGCCCCGTCTCGACTAGGCGCTAGACACACGCTGGCTGAGAAAACAAACCCGGGCTGGGCAATGAATGATTGAAGCCCGGATTGACTATACGGCTACGATTCCGTTTGATGTACTGTTTGTCGGTTTTTCCTTCTAGTCCTCGACCTCGGGCAATTACTCGAAACTCCGAGATGCCGGTACCAGTGGATGTCATTTCGAATGCACTTTGTGGCTGATTGCCCTGCAGGGCGCCCTGAACACGAGCGCGTGGTACCGTGTGTGGTGCCGTCCGCACTGTACAAAGCCCGATGTCAATACCTGGTACCAGCACTCGTCATCAGACGTTTCGGTTTGCTGCTTTACCTTTTTTTTCAGAAACTCTTTTTGATGTGTGCAGGCATGGCTGGAGCTTCTTCTGCAACGCTTTTCCTGAAGATGATTATGGATTTGCGCATGTTGAAATGGAACTCCTATATTTGATTGTTTTTTCTTGTTTTACGAATAAAATGTATAAATCCATAACAATTTTGCAGAATTTCTGCAAGTTTAAATAGCATAGTTTTAGTCGAATTTGCATTCTAAAGGACATTAAGAAGTTTGAAAATATTTCCCTTGTACTTTTCAAACATTTCAACTTGCCTATGTAGTACATTTTCAGTAGATAAACAGAACTTTCAGCAACAGCAAGTTTAACTATCACGTTCAATAACTCTTAAGCAACTTTAACACGTCAAATAACAATTATAAAAATCTTTTACTGATTCATTTCAAACATGAAATCATAAGAATAATCGGTTATTTTTTTCATCTTTGACCTGTCATATATTTCTTTATAAAATATGAAATATTGGCCGGTATATTACCAAGAAAACGAAGCAACTAGTTCCTTTCGATGTTATGGACCATATGTGCAAAATAAAGCATCAATAGTTTTGGGAACATAAAGTCACATTCGCAGCTGCCTTGGAAAAATGCATAAAATAATTTTAAATGAGGTTATACAAAATCAAAAGTAAATAAGAAATCTTCATCTTCATCTTCAAGTTTCATCTAATTTACTTTATATGATTGGCGGCGCCGGCGCATTGACAATCTTTTGTCTTTAACAATCTTGAGAGACTCTTAAACAACTCTTCAGTTCCTTCAAGTACCTTGTGCATTGTTAAATTATTTCATAGTTCTTAAAAGGGTAGCTCCATTCCTTAATCTGCTACAACATCCCACCGAGCTACAATTGAAGCTTAAACAGTTAAAAATCTGCCATAAAGATCGATTCTATTTCCATTCCTCTCTAGTTGGATCCCTTTTCCATTCCAACGTTAACTCCTTTACACCGAGAACTTTTCAGAAAAAAACAAATAAAAACCACCAAAAACTAAGCGTAAGTACAAAGCAAAGCATCATTGCCAAACTGCCCAAGCCACCGTGGAGCGAACAAGGCAACGAAAACGTACACCGCAACAATCGCGCCCATACAAAAATGCAAATTTATTTCGACTCCCGATCGCTACCGAGGTGGCCAATACGACCATTGCTAATAATGTTTACCAATTTTACTTTACTCGTTCGGGTTTTTTTTTGCTCGGTTCATTTCGCTACCTTCCGCTCCCTTTTGTATCATTGTCGACATTGGCGGTGGCTTATTGTTGTATGAATTTTGGCGTAACTTTAATTTCCTTTCTGCGAGCACACCTTCTCGATCGCATCGGAAGGTGGTAGTACGTTCCCGTCCTTCCCTTTTCTTGGCGGGCGGAGTGGGTAGGTTGTTTTCGTTTCATTTTTATTTTATCCAATTTGGTTCGGTCTGGACAACCGGGAGAACGTACTTTGCTGCCGTGCGGTCGTGGCTGGTTTAATTCCTGCAGTTTTTCTGTTGATTTTTGTCTCTTTTCGTGGAAAATCGCTTCATTCGCGTATCTGCTGGCAGGATACTGTGGAAGGACACGTTGCGAGTGTATCTGCGTGTATCCCATCGTATCCCATCGGATTCGTTATTTGCAGCAGCAAACGGTCAACGACAACGAATGCTAAAGCAATAATGGAATTTGGGGCAGTTAGAGGGTTTGAGGATCGAAAAGAATGGAATTTCACTGCCCAGTGTTGAATTTGGCGGAAATTTATTTTATGCTTTACTTTGTACACCCGTTTGGGGGGGAAATAATTGAAAATTGAACACACAAAGGTGCGCTGTTTGTGATTGGTCGTTTGGACTTGTTTGTATGCAGAGCGTTAAATTTGTTCTTTAAAGATTTTTTATTTGCATTCTTTCCCGACAGGTTCATTCATTAACACTGAAATGCAAAAATAAGAAACTTCCATTACAGGGTTTTAAACTGCATGATTTAAAGCCTACCCCGTGTGTTACAACATGAACCATTACCTTCCGTTCCATTTCGCTTGTGTAGCGTATCGCAAAATTCGATGGATGCAAACGGTGACAACATTGCATCGACTGCAGCCCGGTGACAGGATCATTCGTTTGGCAAGGGATATGGCTGCACAAAAGCGAACAGGATCAGTTAAGCGCCGGTACCGATGAAAGGTACCACCGTATAACCGTAACGGGGGCAAGCATTAAAGAGCAGCTCCATGCGCTCGCAGAGTTATGAGCGACCAGTGCGACGAAGCTAATGGCTAAACGGCTGGACAAGGTTAAGCATTTGGCCGGGGCGAACCATTCGCCGCAAGCACACGACGTGCACCTTGTTCTGGTGGGGAAAGGCACATTAATTCTCTGCGCGACTGGAACCACCTCCGGCAGAAAGAAATCGGGGCAGCCAACTTCCGGTAGATGCTTGCGTCCGGGTTGCGGGCGTCCTCGCTGTGAGTACACCGGGGTGGTTACGGAGGGTTTGATGCGAATTTGCTTAACTTCCTTTTCTTTACCATCGGGCCAACCAAGTCCACGGAAGTGGACCCGATGGATGAAGTTTTTGGATGATACGTGGCTGTGGCATAAAAAAAACACACGGGAGATGCGGCGAGTGCATGTGCTTACAGTTTTGCAATAATTTACTGTCCGCCGTCAAAAGCACAACGAGCCAATCATAAACATGTTCCAGGTGCATATGTGCTTGGCTGTTCTGCCACCCCCGGGTGCCCCGGGTGTACCGTCGCGGCTTCTTTCCTTTCCCGGCAGCAAAGCGTTGGTTACGATGCTCGTCCCATGCTTGCGTCCTAAATGCGCTGCTGGCCGCTCCGGTTTGGACGGACACGGCCGAACGGATTTAGCGTTCATCGCTGAACCACCCTACCCTCCCACCCGTGAAAGCTCAGCCGGACCTGATTTAGGCGGGCTTCGGCAATGCTTTAATTATGTAAATTAGGTCATGAAAATAATGAATTACCCTTTGGCATGCACCTTTCAGCACGGCCTGGCCGCGCGAAAAACCCGCGCACACGTCACTGTTTCTTTCTGCCCCGGTTGCCTTACTTCTACCCCCCTCTTTCCCGCTTACCACCGTGGCTGGTGGTTGCCCTGTTCCGGTGCAGTGCGCTGGTCAGTTCCGGGAAGTGGAAAACCGTCGACAGCAGCAGCAGCAGCAGCAGCAGAAGCGGCAGAAGGGAAAATAAAACAAAACAACCCATAAAGACTGACGGGGGGTGGAGGGGGGCTGAAGAAAAAGAAACACACTGGTAGACATTCACGGGGCAGAAAAGTCATTCTCGGGTGGAAAAACGAAAAACCGTCAGTGGGAAAGTCAGGCAGGCCCAGCGGATCGAGATGAATAGATGGTGGCGTTACAATGGGCTGTGCTTCCACTGTGTGTATGTTGCTGGTTTAGTTTGGAAGATTTTTAAAAACAGGATGAAGTAAAAATTTTAATACTTTTTGGATCGAATTTCACTGACAAGAATGTTAAAATGTTTTCAATTTCAATGAAACATACATATTTAGTCCTGAAAGGCCATTTTGTTTACTTAAATTATTTGATATTTATAATGTCGTTTACAAAGCATGTAACAAATAGAAAAAAAATCTTTTTAATAAATGTGTCAGCGAGTTAAACAAAAAAAGCTAAGTATAAAGCTCGTACTAATGTTTTCTAGCCACAACAAAAAAAAATCGTGAAAACGACTCCTCGAAAAGCAATGCTAGGTTTATTCCTAAGGTAGTGGCTAGGCCGTAATGCATAAAATAAATTAAAAGCTAAATAAACTTAATGCTAAAAAATAATCCATTCACAAGCCGTTATTTGTATTGGAAACTTATTCTTAGCATGAAATTCTTTATCATCTTTCCTAGTCCGCCTCACTCCCTTTAATATCTACTTCAATGTGTATACAGTAGACCCTCGTATAACGGGGTCCTCCCATAACGAGGAAATGTTCATGCCATTTTCAAATTTTCAGGCAAATGCTCCTTTGAACGAGATAAATTTCGCAATGCGATCATTGTACAATTGCTTTTCTAGTTTATTTGTTTGCTTCTTGAAGGGAAATGGTTAGAAGGTTGTAGTAAACCCACAAGACGAGTGAGTCTATGGAATGAAATAAATTCGATACAAGAGGTCCCTCTGTATTAGGTTTGTATTTCGTTGCTTACTTTTTCTTCTGTTACCTTAGTTTCTTTCTTTTTCTCAGTTTTTTTCTGTTTGTATTACATTTATGGCTTCTTCCTCTTCTGCTTGGGTGACACAACAAATCTTGTAGGGTCCGGTTAACGAATTTATATGATAAAATAAATCATAAAAATAATAGATACATAAGAATATAAAAAATATTTTACGCTTAAAGCTTATTTTACGGCTTAAAGTTTGTCAATTGACTTAAGCAGTTATTTTAATATGTTTGATATGATGAAAAGCTGTAACCAAACCATTTTGTTTGCTTTCCCTGCAAAAACTTAAGATATTCTTAAAAAATGTATTATAAAAGTTCTTCTTGACGTTCAATGATGTGCTTTAAATCTACCCAGCGTTCAAGCCCATTTTCCCCCGTTTCAGACCGAAAAACTTGCACCAAAAATATAAACCATTCACACGCACACACAACGCCCAACCGCCAGTGAACTGCCCACACCCCTCTGAGCCCCGAAAACCCAAACAATGATGTGGCCAGTAATGTGTCAGTGGAACATCTGTTAATAGTCCCGATACCATCGGCACAAATCGCACATTCAAACGCATTATATCGGCACTACGGCGCGTCGAAGCACACTCTAGCAAAAGGGCACAAGTCCACATACACACACACACACTCACAAACGCAGAAGGAAAATGGAAACCCGTAGGGTCAACCCGGTGGCACTGTGGCGGGGCGGCCCTAATCGGTTTGCATCTCTTTTTCTCGCTCTTCCCCGCAGCCTGTCCCGGCCCTGCCGGGCTGCGTTTCGAGTGACAATCGAGCGATGAAATCTCAGCCTCATCCAAAACACGATGCCAAAAACTGGCCGGGTCCCTACCTCCTCCCTGGCCGGCTCCTGCCGGGGTCTTGGTGCAGCGTGTGTGTGTTGTTTTTTTTTGTGCGTTGTGGTTAAGGCACCCCCAAAACGGATCGCACTATTTAATGGTGGGACACATTAACTAAAACTTATTTCAGTGAGGTGTGAGGAAAGGGAATACAATTTCCTAACAGTTGGGGCCTTTTGGTTTTGAGCAATTTTTGGACTTTCCCAGCACAATGGCGGGAAATGGCGGTTATGGCTGCTGATTGACAGCTTTAAAGTGTAACCAGGCAGCTCGTGGGAGTGCGCGCGGTTAGTTTGAACAATTTTAGAAGGAGAACAAAACTCAAACCCTTACCAGATGCCAAGCCCAAATGTCTAAAAGCATAACGCGACGGCATGCAGCGGACGAGAACCACACCGAAGACAAACGAAAGTTGATCAAAGTGGAAGTTATTTTATTATTTTGATGTCATCTTCATGGTTTGCGAGCGTTGCAAAGTAGGCGCCCAAGCAGCCGAGGATGGATTTGCTTTGCCCAAAATGTCACAGGACACTACCACAGCAGGACGGGCTTTTGCGAAAGCAAACGCAGCGACTTCGGGGGGGTGGGGGCGCAAAAACAGTGTCAAAAACAATGCTGGCTGGCAAGGGAAACTATTGCTGGAAAAACTTAAACCACCCAGCACAACACTTTAATGCAGTGGGTGGAGGAGAGGGCACAGCAGCGTGAGCAACAGCATAATGGGAGAAGCGGAGAGAAGAAGCCAAATAAGACAACGACAGGCTCCATGCACGAGCACAGCACAGAATTGCATTCTTCTCGCCTGGGGGATTTCTGCTTTCTTCTTTACTCATACATCATGAGGCCTCTTCGATCTCGCTCGAACGCGATGCGAGAGAAAGATAACAGCGCCAACGCGAGAGAGAAACGCAAAAGTGCACCCGCTAGCGAGATGTTCGTGAGAGAGTGAGTGAGTAGAAAAAGTTGTTCCCTTGCTCACTCTTTCCTGTGCACGCTCAACGCTCATTGGTCACGCCTCTTCCATCACGTTAGCCACACCTCCCGCGGAGAGTCACAAGCGCTAGAGCAGGAAGGATGCTTTCCACTTCATCGGTAAGAGCGAGCCAACCGGCCGTCACCGGGAAGCGTTAGCATGAATTTGAACCATCGCGCCGCTTCATCTATTCCTTCTTTTGAAGCAGTTCTTCGAAAACCGTTGGCTGGCGTGGTTGCGCGCGCGCGTGTTTCACGATACTCTTGGGTGCGTGCGGGAAAATCGTGTGCTGTCTGTACGATCGTACCAGCCGGGGTGCTGGATTTTGGATTCGGTTTAGGCAGTAGTAGCGTGCCCGATCCGGTACGGTTGCTTACAGTACGCTTAATTTTGAACGTGAGCCTCACACCCACCCACGCCAAAGGCGTAGGCTTTAGTGACCCTTTCACAAAACAAAACAAAACAAGTGTGTGAATTTGTGCGAGGTGCGTGGTACGACAGGAAAAGTGTGTGCGTGTACGACAAACAGTACCAAGCCGTGAGCGTGCGAAAAGTTCTTACAACCTAGGAACTAAGGGAAGGATTGAGGATCATTGCCAAAGAGCGTATTCCGTTTCGAACGTCTGACAAGATTGTGTGAAAAATAGTTTGGCAAACTGGGAAAAAATTGCGTGCATTCAGTGTTGTTGGTGTTGTGGGTGCGTGCCACTGTGATGGTGTGACAGGGCTAAGAAGTGTGAGAGAGAGAGAGAGAAGGATCCATTCTTGTTGATTGATTGCACCGGGGCAACACGGGCGACAACGTGATCGGAAATAACGCATTTCATCATTTGCCTAACACGCCCGTTGCTGGCACCATCAATTGCGCCTTTTGTTCGTATGCACACTATCTGCATGTGTCACTTGTGGAATTAAATAATTATCACTGCGCAGCCCATTCAGGTGTGCCAATCTCAATCTGGAATTGTTCCAACCTGCGGACGGTTTCACCGTTCACCACCTCAGACCGGATTTGTGTATTCTTCTGTGCCCGCGAGTGTGCGTGTGAGTGTATGTGTGTGTTCATAAAAGGATTATAAGTTTGTGCTCAGCAAGGTGCATAAGAAAAGTTCCACAAAGCATACGTACAAAGTGAAGTGGAGGTACAAAGGCGTGAACCAAAATACTGCGTGTGCGTGTGTACGCCGAGGCAAGTTGCATCAGTAGCGTCGGCAGTTCCGGCTTGCACCAGGAATCAAGTGTGATATCGAGTGAGTAAATGTTAAGAAGTAGGGGTTTGGTTGGGCTTTCCTAAGATCTTCAGCCTTGCGCCACCGCGTGTTCAAGATACGGGCCATCAGGCCCAAGTTTCCAAGCGATGGGGCCATTGCGAAGAAGTGGTTCAATATTTTGAGAGGACTGTAATAAAACAATTACAAGCAATCGAGAGCCACAAGCGCGCAGCACAGAGTTTCTCTGGAGGAATAGCTGGCCGAAAGGTGTGTGTGTGTGTGTGTGTTCCATCTGAGAGCAGAACCTATTCGCGGTACCGTGCACTACCATCCCCGAACTATGTTATCGGTGTCGTAAATTGGTAATAAATTTAAAAATTTTGACACTTGAGTGCTTTTGATAACGGTTTCGATAATTGAGCGAACCGCAACCACACCGGACGTTACCTTTTACAGTGAGTGTGTGTGTGCAAGTGTTTTCCATGCACGGAGACACGTACTTGGAGGTGTCTTTTTTTTTTGGAGGGGCTTCCTTCTAATCAAATCGGTCATTCTTATCGGCCGTGTCGATTTATTGAGTACCCCTATCAAAACCAATTCCGATGGCGATAACAGGGGTGTAACATGAGCACTTCAGCCCATCAGATCATCAGATCACTGGCCCTTTATTTGATTTGATTTGCATACCGGACACATGTTTGTTTGTTCAAACCATGTACATAGATTTCGGTTTGAGACGAGAAAAAAAACCCGCATTTTTCCCTTGGTGAGTTTACCTTTATAGGTAAAGGCGCGCGATTGTCGATCACAACCATCGATCGATCGATTCGCAGCACACATCGTTCACACGCCTGAGCTTGACCGGCCGACCGACAGTCGCTGCCCCGCTTCTTATCTAATCAAATCAAACGCCACCAAACACATCGGGAAATAAAAAAGGTAGAGCAAACCTTACGAAATGTGCCATCCCGAATGCGGTCCGGCAGTAAGGGAATCGGGAAGGTAGCAGCAAACCTCTATAAAGAAGTACACATTTATCAGGCACTGGACGAGATGGCAGAGAGGCCACCATCGGCACCAGATTGACAAGCTGGTCGAGTTTTGTCTTGTATCACACACTCACTTCCGTTATCAGCCCTCGTCCAGTCGAGCGTGAGGTATCAGGTGCGCCACACGGCCAGGCTTTCCCACCCGGCCGTACCGATGCCGATGTACTTTTCACCGTCGGCATGGTGGACGCGCCGTCGCTGAAGACCCTGGTGTGTGGTCTACTTGTTCTTGTGTTTGTACAGCACTTCCTTTGCTTTCGGCTCGATAAAGCACGGTATGTTGTGATGATTGTGATGTCCGCAAAGGTGACGCTCAGCACATCACATTTACATTACAGCTCCAAGACCTCCTCCCGGCTCACCGTGCTCCTGGCGCAAAACAAAATGCTTTCGTTTGTTGACGTGAGTGCAGCTCAGGTGGCGGACCGATTCCACGTCCAAAAACTACATTGCCTGTTCAGAGTTGCATGTCATCAAATAAATGGATTTAAATTAGGCATCGAACACCACCAACCGCTACGGAAGTGAAATTTGTTTATTTGAACGGCAGTACGGTACGCGACCAGAGCGCCGAAAAAGCGTCCCCACTACAAATTGCTGCTAATTAAGATGGTCAAAATATTGAACAACTTTGCTGCATCTTCCATCCCGTGGCTCTTGCATGGTCCCGGCATCACATTTGATTTCGGGAATAATTTACAAGCACGGCTTCACGCTCCTTCCTCGCGGTGGCAGGTTTGAGGAAAGTAAAGTTTAATTAATTCTCTTAATTGACCATGATTTGTTTGTAGAGTCTGGGCGAAGCCGTGAGCCGTCTTCCGCCAATATCACCGCAAATTCGGAAACCATCCAAACACCGACGGCATTGTGCACGGTTCGAAGCGCAGGACACAGTTATCGGAAAGTAATTTTTCTTCGCTTCGTTCGATCGAACGGATCGAGTTGATCGGGGCGGGTGCTGGTCCTTCCCCAGCGGGATGAGCACTTGAGCACAAACAAAAGCAAGTCGAAAAAACTCGCTGCACACGGGAGGAGCGCAAGCAAAAGAAGAAATAAATCAATAAATCAAAACACCAACCCAAAAAGCACTGCAATTGACCACCTCTGCCACACCGCACCGGCGCATCCTGATCGATCGTGTTCGTACTTCTGGACACATATAGGCACAAGCACACAGGCACATACACCATAAGGAACGGACCCGGGAGAATGGGTGTTGTAAAAACCAAACCCTCCCCGAAGCTGTCTTCACCGTGGTGGCAAGCATTTCGGTGGCAAGAAAAATGACTTCATGACACCCGGTGCTCCGAACAGCCGTAAGAAACCAACATTGTGGTGGTGTACCGCGTGTGTTACGGTGTTTGTGTAGTTGCAATGCAGAGAGACTCGATCAGTGATTGTTTCCTGCCTCTGCTAGAACTCCTGCGGCTTACGAAAATAGTGACCAAAATAGTGGAGGGTCTTAAGAGAACAAAAAAACAGCACCTCTAGACTAAGGTTGCCCCGTGATTCCTTCCGCGTTAATTTCAATTTAAGATTTTGACGCCCGTTCCACCCTGTCCGTGTTATCGGGTAGCAAGACACCCGCAGCAGAGCAAATGATTGCCAAGTGAACTACGAGTGCGTGCGCACTGGGGTTCTACTCATTTATCATCCTCCTAATAGGCACTCCGGAGGCTTCTTTGGAGGTCTACGCTGCCCTAGCGTTCCGAGAAATTCTTCCGCACCCATGGGATCACCCACTGGGAAAGAGCTTTCCACAGGACGGTGAAGCCTCCACCGTTTTCTCTCGGTGTGTGTGTGTGCGTGTCTGCTTGTATATTAATTAATTACTCAAATACTTCCAAATGCTTCCCCGAAACAAAGCTAAGGGATTCTGCTGGAGGATCATGTTCGATCGTTCGTGCATCTCGGCCACAGCGGAAGAAAGTTATTGATTGTTGTTTTTGAGGCTTTGTGTAACCTTGTTTCTTACCCTGCCCGCAGGCTGGGGGCAGCATCGTTGCACACATTAGGCGTATAGAGCTTGTGCTACACCCCAGCAGGTTGTGTGTTTGCCACCGCGCTGCTCCTTTCAGCCGGTTGTCTAATCAGGTTGCGTTTGATGCGAGAGCTGTTGAAATATTGAAACTGCCAACAGTTACCGTCCCGCTGCGGCACGGTGAAGTATCGCTGGGCGCGGAACAATTTATCACCATAAATTGGACCCCCACCAATTATGCTGCAAATGGAGGCTAGAACCATGTGCACCCCGGGAAGGTACGGGAATCGTATCATTCGTAAGGGAGGCTTTGCCCGATTTGTAGATTTGTCAGTGTTTGGCTCCAAGTTCCGGGGTCACAGCAGATCGATCGGGCATGATCGATGGAACGGCCGCCAAGTGGGGAGGTTGTTTTCGCACCCCAAAACACAGCCGGTGGTCCTGCCCGGTGGTGATGGTGGTAGTCGCGTCGCGTGCATTCGGGTTTCGGCGCGATCGTGTGAAAGATAGCCGCGGCCGAAACGGCAAACGACCCGATCGACAGACAATGGGGTAGGCTGACTGATGCGATAAGTGATTGAGATTTATTGAGACTGACCAGCGTGTGGTGCTGGCACGGTCAGGTTTCGGCGGTGGTCAGCCTCGCTACATTGTGTGCCAGGTTTTGCACACTCTTTACACTAACTAACAGAACATAATTATGCGCCGCTCTGATCGAGAGCCGAACGAACTGTGGTTCATTTTTCATTTCACCTTACCCTCCAGCCAGTTGCGAAGGGAGGGTGTTGGATGGTGGCGGGTCTGGAGGAAAGTCTTCAAATCGGGGCTCGAAAATTATACACCAATCAACAATCACAATGGTAGATAAATTTCCACTCCCATTGCAATTATTCAAATTAATCTACCGTTTCGCTGCACTTTCGCGTTTGCTCTAATTTTGGAGGGAGGGGGCGGATGGGGAGGGGAGAGGGGAGGGGGGTGGACTTCTCGGCTAAAAAGAAGACACCATCCAGTGCCGCCACGTAAACGACACCATCAGTTCTGGCCGGGGCGTTTTCGCTTCGCTGCACCGTCACCGCCACACTATGGGCCTTCTTCGGGCGCAATCGTCACCTCGAAAATCGTCCACCGTAACGATCGCCACTTTTTCACAGGATGATGGCACACCGCCGAAAGGAAGCAACAGCCCATGTTGGTGCCAACGCAGCTAAGCGGCTTTCAAAGACAAAACCCCTTGGACCCCTTGGACAACCTTCCAGCGGAGCATTTGGGAGCGCTGGAATCGCGAGTCCGTCTACTAAGTCTACCCGCTCACCAGCCTGAACCCACACAGCAAACAGTGAGTGGCCGGCATAAATCCCGAAACCTTTCTCGCAGCTGTCAGCCGACGATTAAGACGGGCGCGGCATTTTATGGGCTTCCCACCATACGGTTGCCGTGGAAAGGGAAGGAGAGGGGCCTTGCCTGGGCGAGAATTGATTGTAACGGTTGCGACAAAGGCACCCACTACAGAAAGTTACCACCCAGCCACCACTCTGCCAGCGTTCGTCAGCCGCAAGACGTTAGGGCTGTGCGCAAGTAAGTTGTCACTGTGTGCGAGCCGGCTCGTGATTTGTGCGCACGATTCGGTCAGGTGGGCATTTTTGGGCTGCTTCACCACGTAGGCAGGGGGGTGGGGTGATGTTTTAAATTTTTCCACCCTCGATCGCCCAAAAAAGAGGTAAAGGGAAATGTAAAGGAAAGGGGGGGAAACGTAAGCTTTTACATACGCATCGGAGTATTCGTTTCTTTTTTGAGATTTTCCACACGGTTTGGCACTTGGAGCCGTTCGGTGTGGAAATATCTTCCCGTGTGGGAAAACAAAAACTACTAAAAATTACAACCTAGCCATTGAGCTAACAGCCATCACATCAAGCTTGGCCAGAGTGAAAGGAAAACTAGGCGCGAATCGGGCACCATTTGCATTCGTTTGGTCTAGGCTGACCGTTATCTAGCGTTCGCCTGCAACCAGAAGCATCATTATGTTAATGCCACCCTGACCGTTTAACACTCATTTGCGCGGGTTTGTTTGGGATTCGAGTTGAGCGATTTCATAAACAGACCGTTTCCATCAATCCCGATGCTCACGGCGGTGATGAGTTGTGACAACATTGCGCTAGAAGCTGTATGGAAAACTGCGTCTAGTGAACCGTGTGGATCGTTTGGCGGGGCAATAATTACAAACTTCAATAATGTGTAATTCACAAACAATGCGCCAAAAGTGGTGATCTGCCTCCCTTGGGGGTGCAACCGCTCATTATGGAACATTTCTAATTAATGTGCAAGCTTGCTTCCCGCCGCGTTAGCAAACCCTTTCCTTTACTCCAGTAAAGGCAAACGTTCAAAAGTAAGGCTAAACAATTAGCCAGGCCTAACCGCACCTGGTTGGCTCGATTTTAATTAGTAAGAAGCACAAGACCGAACACTTTCCTGTCGCCGCGCTTTGACAAGATCTTAATGCACGGCTGAAGAGGAACGTCGAGCATTCTGCCAAAGCAAACCCGAAATTGCACTCAGCAAAGGTGTCTAGTCCGGGACCGGGGAGGGTGGGTGAGAGTAAAAAAACAGCTTCTCGACTCTGTGGGGTTGAGTGACCACTATCGGGTGGGAAATTTACCACCTCGTTTTTTTCCTAAACGATCAACCGCATCCGGACGTGAAGATGCCGTCTTCTCATTACCAGAGGGGGGGGGGGGGGCGGAGGGTTTACATTTACTAGTCCAGCGAAGGGTAAGGTGTGGTGGCATCCCGGTGAGTCCCCATCCTCAGTTGTTCTGTTGTTAATCATTTGTAGCTTTATACGTTTAACGATCGGTTGGTTTCTTCGCTCTCGTAAAGAAGAGAACAAGGAAGAGTCCCCCGTTTCCCGCCGACCACCTGTGTAGTTGTACAATCGTGTAATAGGAATTAACGACAGTAACGAACAAAACCGAATAATGATTAAATGGGCTAGCTGAGCAACAGCCTTAAAAAGAGTGAAGCGTTTGATGTAAAACATAAAACCCTTGCTGGCGGATGGACAACGGCTGGAAAACAGGTCGACTAATTGCGATCGGCATGGCGGCTGCCCGCGTGTATCAGTGACGCTAGCCATGACCGGATCGAAATGCTCGGGGATGGTGCGGTTTTGTTACCTTGTCCGTATCTCGTATCACCCCCAATCGCCCCATTCAATCCTATCGCTGGGTAGTGCAATCAAAGATAGAACAGACAGCATCAGCTTTCGATTTCAGTGCCTTCCATGCAGCCACAGCTCAGCCTCTATCGCAGACACTTTGGCAAAAGGGAAGTGTCGTCCGTAATCGGTTTGCATGGGTAGATTTCTGCACCTCATCTCGGACCCCTCCTTGCCCCCTTTTTCGATGCTTTGAAGGGCATAAACTACAGCACGATGAATGGCTGGGTGAAGTAGTTTTATTAGTGCCACCGCCCTTTCCAGATGCCCACAACCCGTTTGCCAATAACCGGGCAGCAGGGCTTTCGCGTGCGTTTCATTTCTTTTACGACACCGTCATGATTTTGATGGGCACATATAACATGCATAAATGGGGGCCCTATTAGGCTGACACACTACCGAAAGTGAACCCGTTTGCCGGGTGACGTGCGCCCTCTTGGACTTTCTTTGAACCACCAACCTTCCCGGTGCCCGGTGGAGATTTTTATTGTTGAGCTTCAACGACGTTTCATTTTATTAGAATCATGGCGAATGTGAGTGTGAGCTCCGTTTTTATTCTGCTTAATTCTTGTTTTCATTCTTTACGACGCTCCCACTATCAAGATTGCCAACCTGGCGTGGAGTGGAGCAGTGGTGGAAGTACTATAAATGTTATTATTTCACTTACTACTGTACTTTTTTTTTGTTGGCCTACTGTTAGGCCTCTCCCGCTCTCGGACATTAATGAGTCGGAAAAGGTTTCAGCAGTACGCGTGTAGTTATGGGAGCGGACGGGGGGAGTCACTCGAGTTCCAGGCATGAAAAACCCGGTGGCCGTCGTAAAGGAGGTGGGCACTATAAAATTACAGTACCAATTGTCGTCGTAAAACAGTGACAGGAGCCCTTGGGTTGGAATGATCTTCGTAAAAACGGGGAATGGTTTACAGGACACTGGCCACCAAAATGGCGGTCCGGGGCTTCCGGGGTTGAGAAGGACATGAGACATATTTTTATTATGATGTTGTTGCTGTTTGTTGTCACACGCCGGGCACTTTGAACCAACACGCAGATGGTGAAGCAGTGCCGAGTGCAGTTCACGTCCGGTAGTTTGCGAGTTTTATGGCTGGGAAGTAAGAAATTCTGTTGCTACCAGTTTGGTGACAGTTGCCTTCAGACTTCCGCCCGTGCCTTCATGGGGGTTTGTTTGGGCGGTGGACTGTACGGCGAGGGCACACTGTTACTACCGAAAGATGCTTTTGGTCTGGGTCGTGCCTTTCCTGTCCCAGCGGGCACCTCTTACACCACTGTAGCTTAATCAGTGAGCGTTCTCGCGTAGTGTGATGGAGAGAGTGGTGTACGACTGTTTGGCGCTTCGTTAGGAGTTCGTGATTTAATTACACTCGTCACCATTCTGCTACCGAATGGTGGCGCGATGCGACAAATCAAGTGTGACTCGTGTGATGACACCTTCCAAAATTGACAGTAGCGATGGCGCTTTTCGTTAGCCGGTGCCATGTTTCGCTTTAAGCGTGTCGTTTGTTGAAGCGCAAACGAAGCAGTTCTTGCTGGGGTGGTGGAGTGCCATCGATTGATTAGAATGTCGTTGGCACGCAAGCACGGTTGGACGGTTGAATTATTCAATCGGTATCGGTAACTCCTAATTCATCGATTACGTGATGGTAGGGAGTCGTTCGGTCGATGGCCTATGCAATATAAAATACTGCAAGTAACAAGGCACTAAGAAAGTTTCGAAATAATTCTCATTGAGTTTTTTTATATGAAAAAAAAAAATGTGTAAAATTAAAAATGATTTTTACAATTTTTCTTTTCCTATAATAATGCACATCTAAAGAGACATATCATCCATAACGCCCTATGAGCTCAGATTTGCAATGGGTTGTTACATTGTTTCAATATCCTAATGGTGCCGCCTCTAACTTTTTTTTCCCGCTGCAGTGTGCCAGCTGTGCGGCGACAGTAATGTGATATCCTTCCAGCCATCCACTTTACCGCTCACGGTCGGTACCGTTTACGACCCTTAGCGCACCGAGGAATTGTTACATTTTCCACGTCCTGTAGCTTTTCCTTCCGACACACCCTTCCCAGTGCAGCTCAAGCTCAAGGGTTCTACGTGTCCACCCAAGGGCAACCTTGGGAGCGGAAAACGCCAGTCGCCGGGGAAAACGAGATTGCTGGTGATGATTCGAGCCCTGATATCGATTACCAGGCGCAAGCGCCCAGCACTTACATTCTGCGCAAACAGCGTTCTAAACAGCTTCATTGTTGCGCACAGCGGTAGAGAGCTGACGCTGTTTTTTTTGTGTGTGCCCTCGATGCAACAATAAAAGAATAAAGATTGCCACGAATTGAAAGGCTGTGAACACAAAAAAAAAAAACGGAATGGCACACTCAAGCAGCCAGAACGATTTTCAAGAGGGGCGTGCTTTTCCAAAACGGATCACATCGATCGACAAGCCGACTGCTGTTCGTACTTAAGGGGAAAGAAAGAATGGAACCGTAAGCGTTAGTACCGTAGGACCGACAGTCGGTTTTCTGCCGCTCTTTCCGTTCCGCTCGCAATCTCGATCGATTGGCGAATAGGTTTATAGACAGTGACACACGCTGCGCGAATCGATTGTTAGTGTTCCTGCGCCATTTTATGCTGGCGACGTTACCGTTTTCCCTTCGTTTCCCCTAGCGTTTTCCCTTGCGTTCCGAAGGGATGTGGTGCGGTACCACGGGTGGCGGCACTCATCATTTACTGACAACAACTGTCAGCTTTGTTAAGCCGTTTGTTCGCCGCAGTTTGATTGGTTTTCCGCGGACACTCATTTCGGTAACGCATTGGACACGGGCACGGACCGGTCGGCCGCGGAGTGGAAAGAAAATGGACACGGTACCGGCCGCCCTGTCCCGGTAGGGTCCTTGAGCGATCCATTAGCACGGTACACGGTCGCCGTCGGTTCGATTCGCCCGACGAGACGTGGACATCATTTCAATGTCACAAATTACGCGAATAAACGTTTACCGCACGGCCGCACGGTTGCCTTTCGAGTGCGATCATGTCGGATGGACGATAGCAATCGCCGAGCCTATCGGCTACGGTGTATTACATGCTGATAGCATCCGTTGCGACTGGTGACTGCCGAAAAGGGCGCCTCGCAAAAAAAACCAGTGACACCAGCGCTATCACTAAGGGGACCAGCGCCAGGAGACAGGAGGGACTGGGACACCCGGGTGTGAAGGTGCTGTTATCAGTCGTTTTTCCCGTCCACAGCGAATTGTTCTTGGATGGGAACGGGTTGCAGCGAGATGATAACGATCCCGCGATAAGGTTCGTTCTGCCAAAGGGTGGCGCTGCAACAGGGTGTATGGGGCCTTTTTGGTGCTGCTCTTGGCATCGTAAACTTCGTATTGCCTGATTGGGGATAAAGATTTCAGAGCTCGTCCAGACCCACGTGGGGTTGGAGCAACGAAAGATTTAATAGGTTAGTGTGCTAGAGGAGAGGAAGCATTTTGTGGGTTAGAGGTGTGTCGGAAAACATTAGTTTCTACTGCTTGTCTAATAGTCTGTACGCAGTACCGTACAATGAAAGGGAGCCTACAATTTTCCACCTTATTTAAGCGACTGATTGCTGACGTATAATGACGATTTTTGTTTTCCCTGCTGAACGTCTCTCATCATCCCTTCCTTCTTTCCAGTTTTTGCAGATCGCACAACAGACCGAACCGGAGGCAGAAACCGGAGGAAACAATTTGTTTCACTGACTGAGCAACACAATTCGGTGTGTATAAATTACAACCCCAAATCGAGGAGGGCTCGCGGTTGGGTAAAAGTGCATCGCCGACAGCACGCGAACCCGCCCGAAGAAGCAAAGCGGAATGATATTCATCGCTCACCGTGGCCCTCGCACAGATGACGAATGAACAAAGGCGAGCAGCAGCAGCGTGATAAATAAGAGGTATCGCTCTCCGCGGGGCGAACTGGCGTTCTGCCGTGATCGTCGTCGATCCGAGCGACGAATCGGATTTTCGCTGCCCTGTGCGGAGAAGGAAGGCACGTACGTTCGCCACAGATATCCACCATTTTGTGTCGCGGTGTGACGTTGCCCGTGCTTGTACCGGTGGTCCGGCAATGTGTGTGAGACATGGTCGCTGTACCGCGCTGGTACCACCGCAATGACGAGCGAATAGACGGTTCGCGGTGGACGAGGAATTGCTAATATACGAAAGCGAAGCACACATAAAAATGTCCCTGCCCGGCGAAACTTTTGACAACTGAGCGAGTGTGTGACAGAGAGAGAGAGAGAGAGTGTGTTTATGAGAAGATAACCGGAACAACGGCAACAAGAACAGCTTACATTCGAAACGGTTCCTGTTCAAAAGTGAGTGAAATCAGTGCATCAGCGGTGTGTGATTGTGTGCCCGCGCGTGTGGGTGAATACAAGAATCGGGTGTAGAGTAATAAGCCACGGTTACACCCCAAAAACAGACGGCCCACCACGATGGATATGACGTCGGCAGCGGAGGCACGGAGCTGGTACGACAACCAGCGGCTCGGTGGCTCGCCGGGCACATCGGCCGCCCTCGGCCACCAGACGGCCGCGGTCGATCCGTCCGAAATGAACCCATTCTACCCGCTGGAAAATGGCTCCCATCGACGCTACTACCCGACCAGCTACGGACCACACGGTAAGCGGTTTTCCACCAAAATAAAAAAAAGAGAAACATATTTATTTCATTTGCCGTCTTTGTGTAGCGAAATTTTGTAGTTTTTTTTCCACCCGTTAAGTGGAAAAGTTTTCACCCGCCTTCAGCGCAGATTGTTTCCAGACAATCTTCGAAAACATCATCCAGACAAAATCCAGAACCTCGGCTCGTCGCTCGGCCCGTCGTGCGGTGCTGTGGCGTGCCGTCGCTGTTACTTCAATTTCAATTACATAAAAAAGTAATTAACAATAATTACACTACCGACCGCGAGCGAACGGTCCCTGGGGAGGGTGGAGAGGGGGGGCACTGAGTGTTAACAACCCCGGTGCGATGGCGCACTGCACGCTGCAATTGAGATTTCCATCAAAGCACGGCGAGAGACGCTTGGACGCGTCGCGGAAATGTAATTATCGCACGCCAAAATAACAACGAGAAAAGCCCCGTCCCACGATTCCGATACCGCTCCACCACTCTGTGCACTGCGAAGCATTTGTGTAGAATGTGGCGGACCGTTGCCGCGTGGATGTCCAAAAATTGAAGGCAACATGAATGGCGCTTTACAAGATACGATGGTAATTACTTTATCATTGAACATTTTTGGCCCTCACCGTCAAATGAGTAAGCGCTGTGGCCGATGACAGACTAAACGCATTCCCCCCCCCCCCCCACTTCTTTTCCCTTGTTTCCAGCCACCGTCGAAGGCTTTAATGCATCGCCGCCGCAGCGTTTTGTTTTCGGCGTGCGCGGCGGCAATAGAGTTGCGAGGGGGTTCGCCGCTTGCGGAGACATTGAAGTTTTTCGTTTCGTTTTTGGCGTTTGGTGCGCACACAAAATTTGCGCGCGCGTTGCATGTCGCAAATGAAGACGACGCGCGGTTTCCGTGCCTAAATGCAATTCCCCCCAGCGGAAAACCCCTCTCCGTTACCCCCTTCTCCAGTGCTCCTCGGTCGTTTCGGTTGGCTCCATGGGAATTAGCCCTTGACTTGAGTGGTTCGTTTTTAAATAGCTGTGCAGCGCAGTTTTAAAATTGCTTACTGTCCCGTGGGTTGGTGTACGCGAGACGAAGAATTCGTCTTGTCTTCCACTTCCTCAGCCGCCCCCCGTGCCGGGTTGTAATTAAAAGATGCTTAATCGGAATGGGTCACACGAGGTTGGCTGTTGTGTAGTGTAAAATAGAGAAACATATTCTAGTATGTGTTTTCTATACCGCATGATTAAGGGTAAGGGCGGGCAAGGTTAACAACGAATCCCTGTTTTCTAGCCAGATTTGATGATTGGCAAGGTTTTTATCCCACCGATCAGCCTGCGAGCGTGTTTTTGTTATGTTGCGATGAAAATTAATCCACGGCCTTCGGCGGATCCGTGCAACGCTTCCTAGAACCGTTTCACTCGCGGACAGGAGTGCCACAGACCATTGGTCAAAAAATTGTTTTATTGCCTAGCACACGAATCAATCACTCGTCTGCGCTTCGTCTGCATTGACAGCGAAAGCACCCTTCCAGCTGGTTCACCAAATTTCTACTACCATTTGATTGGGTTTGATGCGCAATAAATATCACGATCGCGTTTCACAATCACGATCGGGTGCTCCGGCCTGGAAGGCCCAATTCGTTCGTTAGCTTCGGCTGCCCTGCCGCAAACATTCCCAGAGCGAGCGGATGGTAGGATGGTGATTTTTAATTTAAATATTTGATTTACTTCCCGCTACCAGACGCACATTAAACCGGGTGCTCTGGGTGCTCGGCTGACCTGTGTGTTTGGGGATGCGTTACAAGTCGATGGCCGATCTAGCAGGAGGATCATGTTACCCGATGGTGGTGGAGTGAAAGGCACGCACAGCCGGAGGAGCATCAAACCTATTGATCAACTGGAGGCTGTCCCGTTGCCTTCGCGAGATCGTGAATAGATCGTCAGCCCATATTTGTTGTTGTGTGGAGGAGCACTAGGAGTCAATTTAATGGTTCCCGGGAGGTGGTAAATGTTTTATGGCTTCTGTCTCGTAAAACTTCCCCCCCCCCCTCCTCTCACGCAACCATACTCGAGCGTCCCACAATCAAATTGCGCCAATGAAAATGATAAAACAAATCAACCAAATTTCGACGACCTGGCAAAGAGGCACAGACGCACTACCGGGCCAGCCTAACGTGTCACCACCGGCAACAGGTTAGCCGTTGGCAGCGGTACGGGACACACTCCACTCAGGACCGTGATTGATTGATATCTCACCGTTCTACCGGCCTGAGCTATGTGTGAGTGTGAGAGGGTTTTTTTGTTGCTGGTTGCCAAAAAACAAAAAAAAAACCCGGATAGATCTATCAGCTCACGGTGGGGCGTTGTATTTTTATTAGCAAAAGCAGCAACATTAGACCTCGTTGGTGGGGTCTCATAAAATAATCGATAACATGATACGCGTCGTTCACCTGCCTCCCCCAAACCGCAGCACATTAGCATTCGGAGTGATTCCAGGCTTCCGTCCGTGTTGCCCCTTTTTTTGTGGAAGGGCAACCACATCCTAGACAGCGCACGTCGCTCAATCGCTTTATTAGAGGCCTAAAGATTTTAAGCGATTTTTATTGCTTTCCCCCACCGTGGGGAACGCCACAAGCCAGTTGGCAAGCAGCTGAGGAGACCGAACTCCGTCCAAGAGCTTGCTAGAAAAAGGTCACCTTCTGCTCCTTAGTGCCAGCGGGCAGGCCACTCTCGCTGGGAAGTGGTCTACCTACGTAAAAGGTATCCTATAAATGTGTTTTAATCACCGAAAATTCATCGTCACGAACGGCGTCGTGCGCGTCGTGACACTTTGGCTCTGGCCCGACCACCACAGGCAGGACTTCCCGAGACATTCCGCGCAAACGTGGAGTGGAATGGTCCACTCTGCGACGCTAATTCAATCAGTCCTCCCGATCCCAGCCCCCGGAGCTGCATAATGAGATCGCTAGACGACCGGTCACGGAAGAAAGTGTCGCAGAATGCTTCTGGCGATGGTTTTTTAAAAATCGTAGACGATACGCTCTTCGAGCCCGTCCGAATACTACGAGGAGTGCGGGCAGGAGCTGAGCGTCTCCAAAACAGCGAGAGCTTTCAATTGCCAGAGTGTATGCAATTAATTGCTACTTTCCGTGGTTCCACCGCCGGCGGGCGCATTAATCTGCAAAAATTAATCTGTCATCTCGTGGCTGTGATGTCTTAATTGAAGCTAATTACCACATTTGTGTCGACCGGTGGTGACCTCTCTCGCTCCCGCGGCAGCTGACACTGCGGTAGGCTCCTTTCGCGATACGCACGCCCGCCTGCATTAAGATCCTTTTTGGTGTGCCGGGAGCAGCGGTACCGCCGCAAACAGTGGAACTCCGCCTTCCACGTGTCTGGCCCGATGCCGGTCACTAGAGCGCCACTTAAAATTCCAACCATCTATCCATCTATCCATCCATCCATTCCTGCTGTCCAGTGGTCCGGTCTTCGATATTTCGCCCGCACCGATCGCCACCGGTTTGCGGCCGGCATCTTCGGCCCCTTTTGCCAACCGTTCCTTTCTCTTTCGCTGGCTCACCTCCCCTGAAAATAAAAAAAAAAAAACCCCACTTCCACTCCTGGCCAGTGTCTCGCGCGGGCGACGATTGGTGGCTCGTACCGCGGCCACAACACAATCAAACTGTCATAATTCAATTTAGCGTTCCGGCTACCAGGCGCACCGTGGGCTTCTGTTTCCATTTCGCGCTGAACGAAACCACATGTGCGCGTACGGCGGCCGGGCCACAAACACTCGCTCTGCCCGAAAAAGCGTTCCGCGCATGATTCAGCGGCATAAACAAACGCGGCACTGTGCCGCCGCCAAACGGTTTCCCCTTTCTACTGCTCCGGTTTTTCGTGGTCGTAGGACACGATCATATTTCGATGATCGCACCTTACAGCCGATCACTCAAGCTTCGCGGACCGACCGAACCGGGCGACCGAGCTGCAACGGGAGCGTGTGTGAGACCGGGCGAGGGATTGGAAAACGCGGAGAAAGGTAAAATTAAAGGCTTTTCTTAATAAACACATTAAAACAAATAAGTGCACCGCAGCCTTGTTGCCCTGTTGCTCGTTGCTGTTGAGGAGAAAATGACCATCATCTTTGGGTTTCTCCGCCTTCGGTCTCGCGCGCGCCAGAGTGCGCTTCTCTAGTTAAAGATCCGACGTGCTCTAGATATAACCAGGCTGAGCGAGAGGTGGGAGGACCATTAAGGGGAAACACCGCCACGGTCGCAGGTTAATCCATTAAAAGGTTTTCCCTCCGTGCTGAGCCACGAGTTTTTCGGTGTGACCGGACAGATACGTCCGGGGATCGGGTCGAAGGAGGTTGTTTTTTTGTGTTTCTATTTCTTTTTTCGAGACAGAGCGATCTTCCCTGGACCCTAGGCGGGTCTTTCTCCCGTGTTTGAGCTGGCAAGGCGTAACGTCCTTTGCGAGGGGAATTAGGCGCGCGAGGGGCTGACGGTACACGGAATGCTTGACACAGCTCGAACAGATTGTTGTGGCGGTGGTTGGCTGGCTGGCTCGCTCGCTCGGAAATTGCAAGCTCATGCTAAATAAAATCAAATTATGTTGCTACATGTTGCCCAACTGGCGGCGGTGCCGATGCTGTTCGGTTTTTTTTTTCGTGGAAAAGGCCTTGTGGTATGTGTGGCATGTGCGCAAGTATTTTTAAAAAAGGCTTTAAAATCCAACTGTTGTGTTTGCTGGAGTTTGAAATAGTTTCTCCGTCAGCTGAAGCATGCGACGAAAAAGGACACTGCTGAAACTGGCAGTTTCTTGTTGCTTCCTCACTATTTTACACAACGAATTAAATTAGGAACAAACCTTCAACAGTTCTTTTCGTTTATACTTTCGATTAAACGCTGTTAACGATGGCTCACAGTGTTGGTTTTACGATTTGAGCGTGTTCCACTTTCCGACCTATCAGACCTACACTTCCATTAAGCAAACTATGAAAACGCTATTTCAAGCTACCCAACCACCCTTTTTGATTTTTTTGTGAGTAGCCCTTCCTACAGCCTGTTTAAAACGTTCTTAGAAACAGCAGCATTTTATCGGCATTGATTGTGAGCACTTTCGGGCTCGGCTAATAAAAATCAAATCTCCTAACGATTGTACGAGCGTACGAGGTTTCGGTTTGCTACAACCGGTTGATCGTTGGTGGTTGTTTATTTTATTAACTTTGTTTTATTCTCTTCATCAGCGCACAAGGCTGATCAGTCCTGCTGGTGCGCTTGTCTTATCTACAGGGGGAAGGCGTGCGATGGGGTTGAAGGGATGCGTCGTTAATTAAGCTTCACCTGCCGTAAAACGGTGACGCTTACGATCATCCCCTAGAAATCCTGCGAGAGGGCGAAAGATCGATTGTTTGACCAGAGGTCACTTGGGATGTTTGAAACATACTTTAAAAACTTTTTAGAGAGCTTCAAAAATTGATTGCTCTACTTGCGAATGCTAATGAACAAAGCGTACTTACTTGGTGTCTTTTCGAACGCACCTATTTAAACGCACAGACCTCACAAGTAGACGTGGCCGTGAGCTAAAGTCACTAAAGTATAGTGGGCGTTGTCTCCACTGCCGAGCCTTAACCTCGCTCAAAATCAAACGCATTGTCATGTAAGCTGAGCCATAAAGAATAAAGCAATGTCCAAAGTGGTTCAGTTGTTGCAAACTTGGAACATTCAGATTTGATCTAAATCTCGGTACAAAATAACGCCATTCACTGAGGTCATGATTAAGTGTCCACAGTCCAAAGAATGACGTGCTATATAAGCTCACATACGTGAGTGAAGGTGGAATGGTTGTTTTATGCGTGTTTAATGGAGAGTAATGCATACACAATTCCCGAAAGCTTGCACTATTAAAGCTACACCTTCACGTGTGCAGTGATACTGTTGGCTTACAGCACATGCATCAATGCGTAGCTAATGCATAAGTACCGGAAGCACTGATCCCATCTCGAACCACCACCTCCATTGCACCGGTGGTAGTCGCGGTAAGATAATCCGCATCAGATCAGATCGGATGTATCTCTTACCGCAGGTCGGATTTGAGATCCGTCCCTGCTTGACACGGGTTGACCGGATCGGGTTAGCTCGCAGAAGGGGCTATAGCTTGCAGAAACACTTCACCCTGCAGAGAGTGTGTGTTGAGTTTGCAATTAAGCCTCTCTGGAGCCAGCCAGCGGTGCATCTCCCGGTGTGCTGGCGCCACTCGTTCAGCAATCCTTTTGACCACGAACCCATCCACTGCCTAAGCCAATCCGGGCTGTTCGTGGCATTCGAGAAGATCGCAGACAGACGCTTGACTACCGGTTGCGGATTTGACCCTACCGGCGTTGGGAGAGTCTGACTCCGGAAAGACTGACGCCAGCAAGGATCAGCTGACCATGAGCCAGGGGCCACTGAGCCGATCTGCTACTAGCTTATGTTTCTTCGCACTTCACTCTCGAACGTAAAGGGCTCTGAAGGGCAAAAGCAGGGTATGCGGGTACCTGCGCCGGGAAAGGATCGCACCATACCTGCCGGATGGTCGGGTTGAGGCAATCCGTTTTGTTTTGACCATACCGTGGTGTGCGATAACATAGTGCAAAACGGGGTAATGTATATGGGCGCTTGTAGAACATGCCGGGCAGGAACCGGTGAGGGGGAAAAAAGGGCTGGAGCAAGACAGATTGCCATTGAAGCAATTCAAATGGACGCGATCGAGATGCGAAGAGGAACGCAAGAACCGCAAACCGGTAAAGCAAGATTCACTTGGAGTTCAGGCACTGAGCAGCGTCGAAGCAGAAAGTGGGATGGAACGAATGCATACTACGTTCCGTTTCTTTAAAGTCATCCAATAAGGAAGGAATATGAAGAAAAAAGTTTGACAACAAATAAAGTAAACGGTAAAGTGTGTTGAAACTTCAACGAAGCTGCTTCAAATCATTAATTCGTTTACTGCTACTTTGGCCAAGAGTGTTCCAAACAAATTCCAAACAACCGTGAAACTTTGTGAAATTACCATATGTTTGTACACAACCCTGACCCTGTGTACATTCGACGAAAGCATGATCGTGCTTTCGTTAAGTTAGGACACTCGCGCAGTCAGTGTTCGGGTTGAGCGCAGGTGCTCTCACCCGAATATGAAGCTATTAAATATAAGTGCATTTGTTAAAATAAACTCTCTTACCTGCGAACTACAAAACACAAACGACGGTAAATATTAATCAGCGCATAAAAATAAAAACCACATCCGAAAACTCCCGCGAACGAACACCATATTTTATGCCAGATGTGCTCAAGGAGGCCTATAAGCCTCCACAGGACGAAAGAGGGGTGGGAGGGAGGAAGCGTGAGCCACGAGTGCGACATTGTGTACAACATACCTACAGAAACAGTACCAAACCAAAGGTATAGAGTTATAAAACAAGATAAACACGACGCAGATCGCACTCGTTCTTGCCCGAGCCGAGAGTTTCTTCGCAGCCTTCGTTGTAAAACATCGCTCGTTCGCCGTGTTCTTCAGCTCTGGGCCCGTGTACCTTGTTCAAACCTTTTGCCGTCCCGTCTTATCCACCACGGATTAGGGCTGTTCGTGGTGGCTGCTGCTCATTTATTCCATTCGTGGAGTACAGTCGTTTTTTTGTGGCTGGGTATGATTATCATTTTAATAAACTTTTTTGTCCTCCTGCGATTGGTCTTTGCTGCGATGGAGCTTTCAGCCTAGCGGTCTTATCGTGAGTCTCATTACAGCACAGGTAATCCTGGGTGAAATTGGTTGCGTTTTGCTTTCTAACTTCTTCCGGGCGGGCAAATCCTGACAAAACAAAATGAGCTTCCTCTTTCCAACCAGGTGTTGGTGACGACGCGCAAACAAATAGATAGTGCTGGCTGAGGTATCAACGATTCTCAAAAATTCTCCTTGCGGGAAAAAATAAACTAAACTCTAAATTGCAAGCTCAGAATGAACTCATCACTCAACTGCCACCAGGTGCCTTCTAAAATTGACCCTCAAGGCATGCAACTGAATGTGGAGCGGAATAGAATAGAATACACACAAGTGGAGGAAAAAAAGAAACACTTCCGAAATTGAGAGTCAAGCAGTCAACCCCTCCAGCAACCAGGGCCACAGAAGAGGAACAGGCCTTCAGCGTGCCGACGAGCAAACGAACAAGAAAAAAAGGACAAGGGTCTCCGTGGGAGTACCTCCGGTACAGGTGAAATTGGTTGTAATTATGTAAAATGATTATTATAAATAATAATTACATCCAATCCTCGATGAGGGCTAGATAAGCCGTACGAGATATTGCTGTGGCTGTGGCTGTGGTAGACATGCTTCCAGGAACTTCCTCAAACGCTGCTGTCCGTGTTTCTTGAACGCGAAAAAGGCATGGCAGCGGAAAATTGGTGCACACATTTTTCTTTCCCGCTATCTTCCGCTTGTTGACAGGGCGAATGGGTGTTTGGAAAATTGAACTTAAAACACATACACAAAAAAAAAATGTTCGAGCTCGGGGGATAAAAACAAAACACTTCCGAAACAAAGTTGAACAATTTCTGTAACGCGATGGGCTTATCGCGATGGCTGCCGGGCACTGATTTAGATTAGGCGCACGTGAACAAATCGTGCCCGCGGATGCTTGCGGAAGTGATTACCGCCAGTTGGGGTTGGGTTGCAACAAGGTGGTGGAGATGTTGGGGGGGAGGGGAGGCAAAATAATTTGATTTTCCCATCAAGCGCACCCATCGTTGGCAGGTGTGTAAAGGAAGATCGTTGAAAAAAAAAACCTGGAAGAAACAAAACCTAAGGACATTGTATTTGGTTCAAGAATCCCTTGAAGCCTAGAAAACTGAACCAAACTAAAAAAAGCGCAATATTTACATTCCATATTGTGGCGATCAATAGCTATTGAACCAGTTGCTCGTGTTACCCATTTTGAGTTGTCACAAAAAGGTCAACCTCCAATGCACGGAAATCAGACAAAAGTTTTGTTCCAATTTCAATAACAAAACAGCGTAACGCCTTAGAAATATGGCGTTTCTACCAAACAAAGCCGTTCAGCAGTAGGTAACCTTTCCTTTTTTTTCGCTTTGGGACGACAACGCTTCCCGAAAATTGAACAAAAGACCTAATGGAATAAATCAGTAAAATAGAAAAAAACTTCGATACACTCCGCGACGGAGAATCCTTTTAGCTTTTTCCCCAGGTGCCTAAATGTGCCGAGGATGTGTGAACTCTTTACCCCTTTCTTTCTGCCCGTGAAAAGCCTGTAACGGTGTGAAAAGAGGTGAAGTTAAACCATTCAAAACTAGATTTCCAATGCACTCGCGACAGCACAGAAAAGAAAGAAGCTGTAACAGTGAGCTGCCCGGGAAACAATGGTGCAGCAGCATATTTTAAAGCCCATCATTCCCGTTTTGTGCGTCATTCTCGACAATTGACACATCATTTGAAATGGGCATTTGGAAGTGGCGACCCCTGGTTGACTGTGGGCGCCCGGACTGGTTGAACTTTTCCCTGCCCCGATTACGGGTGGAACTGTGTCCAGCGTTTCCGCCATCTTTTGGTGGCCATTGTTCGCCCCCCCACGGTACGGGGTTTACGCACCGCAAGAGCTCTACATTTAAAATGCCGTTCGGTGCCTTGTGCTCAAGCTATAAATTAGTAACCCACCAGTAGGAGTACGCGTTTGCAAGCGTTTCGTTCGGTATGACGCAGGAAAAGGGTTAGGTTAGGAGGCTTTTTATTCGCCCATCAAGACCCCCAGTTGCGAAACGAGAGGGAGAGGGATGGCAAAATTCATAACCAGGTGCTACGGGGTGCAGTCGCCACCTCGGGCCACCGGGTCCATTTATATCTCCACCGTTGTATGGCCCGTGTGCAGAGAGTAACAAAAAAAAAGGAAGCCCAGCATTTGATGTCCCCTGCTGTGATCGTATTATATTGAAAAATTTATCGTTATTTCACGTTCTTTCAGTTAAGTTCTTCGCGCGCGGCGGTGGTGGTAGCCGGCTGTGGGGGGTTTGTGTAAGCTTGGCCTGTTTGTTTGTTTAGTTAGCGTGATCAAAACTGTCCCGTTGTGCGAGCGTTCTCCGTGCATTCAAAAAAAAAAAACAACCGTCCATTGCCTACCAGCGACTTTAGCATTTATTAATGCAAGCGTTCCGAAGGCGCAGTCACTGTTCAATGGCGAACGTGGATGCGCTTTGCGCTCGGTGAAGAGAAGGAAGAGGAATATCATATTTTGCTGCCCTTTTTTTGCTTCTGCTTTACAACTGTGGCAAAAGCACATAACGATACAGAAGTTATGATTGTTGCCTGTTGTCTATCTGCAAACCAACCCCCCCAGCGCTTTGTATTTCGCCATTTTGCCCAAAAAATCAAGTCATTGACATGCAGGGAGGACTTCCGAAACTGCCCGCCGGGATGCGGGCTGCTGGATGGCGTATGTGTTTGGTAATATTTCTTCATTTTTCTCACGCTTCTCGGTTGGTAATGCTGAAAGCGGAGGACTGTGAAGCTTTCTTTCCCCGCCGTTCTTTGCTGGACATCTTCTCGCGAAAACGGTTTCGTTCACCCAACGCCCAATCAGTGCGACGAAATCTGCCGCCCAAAAAAAAGGTCCAGCCGTCGCAGGATGGATTTCATAGCCGTTGGTTCGCTCATTCGCACCTTTTTTGTTGCCGGAGAGCAGTGAAGAAGAAAAAAGCGGAAAGGGGGGGGGGACACAACATATAACAGCGCAAAACAGCGGCCTCAAAGACCAGGGCGAGTAATAATGCGGGAAAGAAACATAATTCATAAATCAAGCACACGTAATGAATACGCAACCCGACTGGGGGCGGGTGGAAAAGGTTTTGCCCCGTGTGTCTTGCGGTCTTCATTTTAGTTTTCAGCGTCCCGCGAAAGCTGCCGACATGTATGGCGGTTGTAATATTTGGCACCTACGAGATGTCAAAGCCTCGCAGCACCGAAACGGCCCCGAAGCGGAGGGGGGGAGAAAAAAAAAGGCAAAGAATAAAAATCCCATAAGTCACCACCAAACAGTAACACCCCCTTTGCTCCCGCGTGGAGCACCGGGAAGGACCCGTGGGAGCTGCCGCGGGAATTCGCAGTCGGAATGGTACAGTATGGGAAAGGGAAAACCATACACCGGGGGCTCGCACGCTCGAACGGGCCGGTAGAGAACGTGCGTGAAGCTCTCATAATTTATCAATAATTTATTATTGGTCTCGCGTACCGACTGGACCCGGTCCGAAATGTACCGGGCAGTACCACCGTGGGCAACTTCCAGGACTTCCCTTCACGCGCGGGCTCGGCTCGCCAAATGTCGAACGGAATAAATTTGCCGCCGGCCGAGTGCGACTTGTACTGTTTTCGCGCTCCCTTTCGTGGTGAAGTAAATTTTCGACTGTGGATCGAGTGGGAAAAAGGTAGAGATAACTGTGTGTGTGTATTATTACAAGAGCTGCGAGGAAATGTGTGGATGGTTATCGAATTTAAAGTAACATCTCTAATCCGCACACACGTACCAGTTGCGAGACTGCGAAAGGGAAGGTGTCAATTGATGGTTTTGGTGATGAATTTTAATGCCCTACTGATCTGCGAGCTTCAGCAACTCGCACGGAATGTCACAACCTTTAGACGAGCGGAGTCACATCCGTCGTTTCGCGACAAACGCTCAACCAAACGTTCGTGGAAAACAAATTTAAAAGCCATTAATTGAAATCTTTCTCCCGGCGGCTTCAGGGGCGGAAAAATGCCTCAAACATCAAAACAGGCATTCTGAGAAATTTTCGGTACATCTTTCAACTGGAATGTTGCAGTGTGCGCCAGCAGTGCAACCCGTTAGCGGTTTGATTGATTAACTCTTGCAGGCCAACCTTTTTTGCAATGCCGAACGGCCAACACACACTCTGTTCAAAAGAGCGCGCGAATAAAGGGACTCTTAAGGGTTAATTTCCCCAAAACCCCAGCGCGTTCCTCAGCATGCGATTCCTGAAGCGGCCAGCCGAGCCGCTTACACACCGTACACCCTGTATTTTTTTTGTTTGAAGGATTGCGCGCTCATTTTTCATCTTCATTAATTAGTTTCGTGCCGCTCGCCTGCAACCGCATAAGCCACACTCATAACGCCATTGGCCGCGGGTGCGGGGAGGGGGCGAGCAAGAGGTGCAAAACAAAAAAAAAGGAGGCCACCACCGAATGGCACCGCAGGCCGGGCCGACAAAGGCGACAGAACATAATCTCCCCGATGTCTGGCGCTCAATTAATTCATTAAAATATTTACATAATACTGCGATGCGCTGCGCTGCGCCCTCCGCGAAAGAATGCGTGCGCGCGCGCCCGTACGCTGGATGGCAGGGCGTGTGCGGCGGGCGTGCAGGCGCAAACGGTCTGGCGCTTGCATCGCTGCACTATGGCTGACCATCAATTGATGGCCTGGACCGCATTCGTGCGCATTTTGCCTCCGCAGCATCGCCGCCGCGTGCACGCGCACATTGTGCTGCACTGTCTTGAACCCCTCCCCACCCGCCAGCTCCCCCTCACCCCCCCCCCCTCGCCCCCGGTCTCCTTCATCTTAGGGTCCTCCTAAGCTGGTGCTGACCCAGGCCGCCTGCTTGGCGTGGACGGGCGCGTGTGACCTCCCGCGTGGCCGCAAACTTGCATACGGCGTGCGTGCGTGAGTGAAATAAAGCCAGCAACCGAGGGAGGAGGAGGAGGAGGAAAGGGGTGGATGGGAAGCAGGGTGGTGAGGCCTATTATTTTATTAGCTTCATTTCGGGTATTTATTTTATAATAACATACACACAGATGTTTATTGCTTAATGTGCGGTTTGGTGCGTCGTAGTACCGCGCCGTTCGCACCTACACTTGGCGCGCGTTTCCACCGACGCGCGGATCGATAGCGTGACGCCGTGTGCGTGGAGGATGGGACCAAGAAAGGGGAGTGCGGGGGAGAGTGCAAAATTGCAATGTTTCTTGCCCACCCCACTGGAGGCGGGAAAAGTGAACAGAGGCAGCAGCAGCAGCAGCAAAAAAAAAGGACGCCAAACGAGGTTCGCTTTACCATTTGCATCGTTTGTGGAGGCACATCCACACGCAATGCAACGGCAAACCCCGTGCATCTTGCAGTGCTTGTGTGTCTGTGTATGTGTGTCTATTCCGCGGTACATTCAGCCCTCAATGTCGAATAGCCCATCCCGTCCTGTAGCTTCACACACAATTGCAGTAATTGTCAATTGTGTGCTGCTATGCATAATATCCGCAGATGTTGCTGTGGTGTGGCGTGGTGCAACGTATCCAACCACCGCACAAAGTTGCTGTTAGAACTGTTTGGCCGCGAAACAAAATGGGGCCAGCTGTGTCGGGGCGTAGCGAGGGACCGAACAACCATCGGGTACAGAATGGTATGCCTCCAGCCCACCCGCGAGGACGTGTTGAATGATGATTGCAAATAAATATTGTTGATCGGTTTGGGTGTTGTAGAAGGAGTTGGTCTAAACGGTGAACAATCAGGAAATCTTATCCTTTTCTAGTGGAGTGTACAAGGACAAGGGTAGCTTCCGAATGTCCGGAGCAGCGGTTTCGGGTTGTAAACATTCCACCACCCGCCTATCGCGTACCGCAGTAGTGGAAGGAACGCTAAAAGATACTCCATTTAAAGTCTCTCGATCGACACGCTACTTCACACCTGCGTACACGAACGTTAGCAAAGGGTGGCAGTGGAACGTCCAACGGGGGAAAGATTGAGTGGTCATTTTCCGTAATGAATCAAAACTTTCCGAACGCCGTCGCTGCCCTCCGGCAGTACTTTCATTTCTGGATCGTTTGGGACGGCCTCACGTGGGTAGAGGGTCGTCCCACAGGTGCACTCCGAACGGTTTGGAGGTGCGCAAAACACCGAGCTGCTCCGGACCGGGCCCGTGTGTTGCATAACGAGAGCAGGCTGCACCCCGTTGCATCGTGCATTTGGGCCGGGTGTGAGTCTCTCTCCTCTAACGGCGTCGTAATACGCACTACCCGCCCGCCCAGGGAAAAGTCAAATTCCATTTGCGTTTACGGCCGTCACCTTCCTTAGCTGCTGGCAGTGGTTGCGTGCAGTGGTACGGTTTTGCGGGTTCTCATTATAATAAATGTTTGGCAAGGTGTTTGATTTTTGAGCTGCATGCGATGCGACGGGGGCACCGCTGCAAGCTGACAACCCAACCAGGCTCTGCACGCTAGACAATCGTTTCGGCGGCAGGGCAGGAAGGACGGCACGGCACAGCACAACATCTCTCGGACACAACGAACCGGATGAGCCGGAGAAGCGTCCAAATCTAGCAATCTCACCCCCAAGCGATGATTGCTCACCGTTTGGTGCCCGTCCTAGAAGCACCATACCGTGGGCCGCCATTTGTCTATTATTAGGGCTTTTATTACTTAATTCCACCTCGCCTACGGCGTGGGGAGGCACTGAAGCTGATGCGAAAATTCGCGGTCAGATGCGGTTTCGCAAAAACCGGCCGCGGACCCTACAGAGCCCATCGCCGCAAAATGGCACTTTTCGCTTCGGGGGAAGGGACGCACCTTTCGGTCATCATGCCATGTAATGGCGGCTCGTGGTGCCGGGCGTTGGGTGTCTAGGACCGTTGGGCCGGATTGGGTGTTGTAACCGTGCGCTCGGGCCCAAATCTGCCCTTTTGGTGGGTGCTGCCGTTGCAAAAACCCGATCTCTCGGGCTTGCATTGAATTATTGTTTAATTAGACAGCCTCGGGGCGCTGCCGCTCCGGTGTGCCGTCCGTTACATGAGGCATTCCTGTTGGGCTGGAGGCCGCAGTTGTGCAAACAGTTGGTTACGGTGTTGTGGCGACGGGTTTGATGCAACCACTTCCACGCGGGGCAGGCTGAACAGTCGTTAGAAGGACATTTCTAGCGGAGTTTCCGAGTGTACAGTAACACACAGAGGACTCTCTGTCTATTATTTGGTCACCCGGGCCTGGTTAATCGATTTTTGTTAATGTATTCCATCCATAATTCAACTTCTCACAACTGCGCATGCCTCTGCCACAGGCAATGTCCACAAAGGATCCACAACGAGAATAAAAAAAAAAACAGACATTAAATGTTGTAGCTCATTGCAGCGTACACACACACACACACCAGCTCTCTCACACACACCGTCAGCGAAGCGCCAGCCGTGGCCGAATTTATGGGCAACGGAAGGAACACTTCCATCTCACGACAACCGATAGAAATGTGCTGACGATGACGATGGCCCAGGCGCGCAGTCAACGACGGTGGAGAATGGGTTTGGAATTAACAAGCAAACCCCGAACGCATTAAACGGCCACGGGTGGTACACTTCGTTCTGCTCCAATAGCTCCAAATGGACGGGCAGAGGGAGGGTGCAGAATGGATTATTTATGCTTATGAACAGAACGACATCCTCCTGTTATGTTGATTTGATGTCTGAATTGTGACCTGCTTCCGTCCGGCCGGACCTGCACTCGTTAGCCGGTGGCTCCCTCACGGTCTGGCCGGTCCTTGCCGGAAGATGGGTCTGCGTTAAACCAAACCCGGCTCCTGCATGGCTGGGGGCTGCAGGAATCGGTGGAAAGTAACACCGATTCTGCTATCCACGGACGCTCTGCCGCTCCATCTGCTGGTAACACGTCGAGCCCTGCGCTACGAACAAGAAACGAAATAAATAAAATAAATCAAACGCGATTCGATCGCGATGAAATCAAGCTGATTAAAGTGATTATCACGTGAGACACACGCCACCCCGAAGATCCCTCCCCGGTGGAGTCTGCGGCTGCATCTACATCTTATCCCAGCAACAAACAGACAGGAAACCGGTAGGGAAACGAACGCCCCAAGTGCGATGGAATAATTCAATCGCCCAGCGCTTCTTCTCCCGCAACTGTTGCCAAACTCGATCGAGCTTTATTGACTGAAAAGCAAACAGAGCTGTTTCTTCTTGCTATCGGCCTTTCGCCCTCTCGCTAACTCCTAAATCATTCTCGTAAGTGCATGTTTTAGAAGTAGCGTAAATAACAGCAGAAGAAGTTGAAAAGCAACCTCCACTCTACCACCCCTCCCCCACCACCGGGCGGCTTTCAGTTCTGTTCTGCAGGCGGGCAGCGAAACGGGCAAATGATAATTATTCATCATTATCGTATCGCTCATGTCGCGGAGCATTTTCAGATCAGAGCTTCCCAACCTGCCCAACCCGTCCCGCCTGCCCGACCGTCAGTACCGTTGCGTCTCGAGATCGCGATCCCGCAAGATTATTGCTATTATTATAAGCTACTTATGAATGAATATCTGAGATGACGAACAGTCTCTTCGATCTGCCTCTTCGCTGAGCGTGCGCGCGCGCGAGTGTAGTGCAGCAGTTCCAAAACATTCGGTCGGTTCGGTTCGGCCTTTGCTTCCTCTTTTTTGTTTACCTTCATCATTGTAGTGCCTTCCTTTTCCAACAACATCAACGAAAAAAAAACACCCAAACTTTAAAGCCAGATGTGATAATTGAGCCTGATTTGAGGTGGTAATTGATTTAAATTGTAAGACGATTAAATGGTTCCTTCCGAAGCGTGTGCAGCACCGTCCGCGTCCTGGGCGGCTGTCCGTCTTCTTGGTGCGCTTGCTTCGTAAACGAAAATCGATGTGGAGTGGAGACGGTGCGGCGGAACACGAAGCGCACGGTAAGAGATTGTCAATGAACGCGGGAAGGAACCGGTGCGAAGCGGTTTAACAAATTCATTCATCGAAATTTCGATTGGAACGAAAGCTAATTTGATTAACCGCAACGCTCGAACAGAATACTTTGGGGCTTACAGGGGATTCGAATGCTTTCCGTTTGCTTTCCCTCCTGCTCCCAATCGCGTTGATCCAATTCTGGTGCCATCGGGGCATACGATCATCGTCGTCGTCATCCTCATGCCAGTTGCCAGTGTTATATCTTAACTTCCCAATTCACCACCGGAACCCGGCCCGTTCGACCACGTTCGGGTAACACGTGGTTAAGTATCATTAAATAATTGACTTACCCGGTGCCTGAACGAGCCATGTAATTTGTGACGATGTGTTGTGCGTGGTTGATGCGGTTGCTGTAAGGTTTGCGGTTTCGTTGCCCCACCGGCTGTGAGGTTTGTCTCCGTCGGTTCGGTAAGCTTGTGCCGTGTGCGGTAGATGCTGGAAGCCGATTAATCTGACACCGGGTCTGATGAGGAGCGCATATCGATCGTCGGGTATCTCATGAAGCCTACCACAAGGGTCGGAAAGGATCGAACGGACGTGAATAGTGAGGCGTGAGGTTGAATGGGAAATGTATGAATGATGCTTAGGTTTACAGCTACACTGCCCGGTACGCGTCATTTACTGTTGATTCCAATCATCCAGATTCCAACAATTATTTGTACCGCGCTTCGTAATTGAGCAGATGGTAAAGGGTCCGAGTTGAAGACTTTTTCACTGAATAAGATTTCAGGAATGTAAGTTGGCGTTTATTTTCGATTTCCGGTGCTAACCGGTTGACTGCGATCTATTTTTTATGCTCCAGAAGAGTATGCCTTTTGTCAGAATGAATTTATTATCCTCACCATTAAGTATTCCCATATCAAACTTCAACGCCTCCAAAGACCAGTCCCACTCAAGTGCGAAAAGCCCCTAATAGCTCAGCTGGATGATGCAGTGCGTTGCGTGTGTGACAAACAGTTTGCCACTCGCATGAATCATTGCATCCTAATTCAATTCAAATCAGTCGAGTGACCGGGCTCGTTCCAGCTATCGATGCCTGATCGGTGCGATCACATCAATCAAAATTGCGGCAACGGCAGTGTTTCCCTCCTTCCTGCTGGCTTCCCATTTTACCATTTTTAACCACTCCAAGGCGCATCCATTGACGAGCTTGTCGCAAGTCTCGCAAGGGGAAATCGGAATCGGCAATGGCACACACATCAAGCAAGTGCTGGCCGTTTCTGTTTTGCTTCGGTTTTTGCCTTTACTCTCACCACCAAACCGGCCACAGCGTCCCGGTTGTCAATGGAAGCAGTTCACAGAATTTCCCCTCTCCCCCCTTTCTTGCTCGATCACTTTTCACTCCATTATTTATTGGATTTTAATAATTCATAAATAAAATCAATAAATCTGCGAGTCGCACAGCATCTTTCCACCTCGCGGACTTTTCGCTGTTGCTGCTGGACGGCCACCCCGAAACCCGAACCTCGGGGCACGGCCAAGAACGAGAAATCATAATGTAATAAATTCAAGAATTCCAGGAGGTCGTCCCTGTCCGCCGCCGCCCTCCGTGTGCGCTACGGTGTGGCGTATAGTGCGAAAAGGCACGGGATTTGCACGCGGCTGCTGGCAGGCTTTGTCAACAAACAGGCCGCGGAAGGTGCGATCGAGGGAAAAGGGCCCGCGCATACGCCGGCCGAACGGTTGGCTGAGTTTTCCGGGAAGCAGACGGCGTCGCTTCGGCTGCCAAAGTCATGTTTGACGCATGGCGGGATTTTTTCTCTCTCGCTTCGTGGCCGCTGCCATAAATCGGGACACAGACACCGTGGCTGGGCCGGTTGCGTTCCGTGCGGACCACACACACAAGCGCACAGCAACACAAAAAAAACGCGCTTCCTACTCCTGGCGGTGCCCTTGAGGTAGGGGGAAGAGAGTCCCGCACATAAACGATCCGTTAAAGTGAACTGGACAAACATTACGCCGCGCGCCTCAGCAGTGGGATGCGAAGGAAAAAAAAAATTGGCAAACAACCAGCAATGACAAACCGAAACAATTCCTACATAACCTACGGCATATCTTGCATTGTAAAGGATGCTGGAGAGGGGGCGAGGAAAAAGACACACACACACACACATCGGAACGGAGTAAAACAAACAGATAAGACAAACGCATGGCGTGAACGCCAACATAAAAGCCGTCTTATGATGTTGGCAAACAGGGCCACACACAAAAAGCAATGCAAAAAAGCAAAAGTAGAGAAGAGAAACTGCAACAAAACAAAAAAATGCAACAAACCTCAACGGAAGGGCTGCACGAATAAACAACAATGCAGTCGCGCGAATCATATGAAATGTAATAAATAAATAATAAATTAAATAACTGACCGCCGACGCGGGTAAGGCTGGTCGGATGCTGGCAAAAAGAACTGGCACCATGAAGCAGGGGTACCACTCCCCCCCCCACCCTCCTGAAAAGGTACAATGATAACGACACTTCTGCGCCGGGAAGGAGCGGAAAAACGGTTTTGGGGGGGGGGGGGGCATGGCCACGAGGAATCGCGGCTGCTGCAGTGACCGCATGATCCAACTCCGGCTTGCTGTGAAACCAACAAAAGAAATGATCAACGAGATGAATTTTTGATTTGATTTCACAGGACGCGCGAAACATACCGGACATTTGAGCACCGGTGTGCCGCGCTGGTCAGGGATGAGGGAGAGGGAGAGAGAGAGAAAAAGAACAAGACGAAGCAATCTGACAACACATCCTTCCCAGGCAAGAACGCGAGACGAGCGCACACGATGCAGGGAGGAGAATTATGCATCAAAATTTATGATGCGATTTCTCCGCGTGCCGATTCACCGGCGTAGAGGTGATGTGTTCAAACGTGGCGTGGCAGAGATGTGAACAACAATCACACAATCAAAGGAAAGGAGCCACAACGAAAGAGAAGAAAAAAAAAACGGCACGCCACCAGCCTCGACGCGGTGAAGGGGGAAAGAAAAACGACATACCATTCGCCTGATCGCCTGCCTTGATCGGAATCGATCTCATCGCACATAATACATGTGTAAGCGATAGGGTTTATTGTTAACGAGACAGGTCCGCCGATAGGGAGAGCCTCCTCGGTCTCCCTGTGTCGCGCCGTTGAACCGTGCAGCGGGCGACTACTATTTTAGCTCTGCCTGCGATGATCATCGCAGCGGGCTTTATGATCGATATCGAAGCACGGCGATGACGATCGGAGGTGTACTTCTGGTCGCGCCTCGAAGTGCAGTGTTTTTTGGCGCGGCACGGAAGCGCACACACGCGCGCGCGGTGCTTCTGGTGCCGGTGAAGTTGCAGCCAATCGCGCAGTCCATTTATCACGAGCGCGTCCTAACGAGCGAGACAAAGTTTTCTGTGCAACTGCTGCGGCAAGGGTTGACGATGAGAAGAAAAGAACTGTTTGGAGTTGATTATGGTTTCCTATTTCCTAACCGGACCCGTTTGTTCTGAGATGTTCTGGCGCATTCGGCGCTCTTCCAGCGATGGAAGGTGACAGGAGCGCGAAGACGCCTTACAGTTTTCGTTGTTTGCTTCTTGTTGTGTTTGATGTTGTGCGGTTTTTGCGACAAACGCTCGTCGATGTAGAAGGAAACGGGGAATTTTCATGAGACACGTTTATAAATATTTTGGCCCACTATCACCGAACGCTAGCGGCTGCGCTTTGCGCAAACTTTTGTGCCAAAAAGTGGCATAAATTTTTTGACATGCGATTTCATACCCACCTCACAGCCCTCTTCTCCCCGCCGGAAGGATGGAAGTGTTAGGATTGGGAAAAATTTATGAATTCCAGCAATTCTTTCGCTGCCCTCCCGTATTGGGAGCGATATTGTTGAAAAATCGATTTTTGTTTTCCCTGCGCAAACGGCACCAGCGGCTGAATGAAGCGATCGATGAGAACCAATTGCTGTTGGGTAACAGGGGGAAAGAGAGGGAAGCGGGGGAAGGGCGGTAAAGGGCAGTAAATGCGTCCACCATCCCATTCCCAGCCAACTGTCCAAAAAAGGGGTGACCAAACGGACGCATCACGAAATGGCGTCGGAATGACACGCAGATCGTTGCTCTAGATAGGCCCATCGTGGACTAAACACTCGCCTTCACGCCTTGGGCCCGGTCCGGGAGGGAGGACTTCACCGAAAAGGTTAGAGGGAAAAAGGCATCCTTTTGTTAAAGGTAAAAGCAGGCAAGATCACGAGCATGAATCGCTGTTCATCATCAACTGGCAGCATGAGCACGACCGGCCCAAAAGTGTTCTCAGCATCGATCAAGGTGGAGATGGCTCATGAGCTAATTTATTCCAATTCAACAAAACTGTTCCAATTTGAAATGTTTGATCACGAAGAATCAAATCTATACCCCACAGAACGGTTCCAAGCGCCCGATCAGCAAACGGAAGAAAAGCATCTTCATTCCGCCTCTTCCGTTGGTCACAAAACCGTGGCGCGCCGTCTAACGTTCGTGTCTAACGAGCTGCGTACATTGTTCCTCTTCCGATCAATTTGTTAATTTCCGGCGAGCGACAGTTATCTTAAAAATGCGTTAAATATCCTTCCTACTCACGGTCCGACGGGGGTATCGCTGCAATCGCCGTTACGCCGTTAAGGGAACGGTGTTAGAGAATTGAGAAAAGTGAGGAAACAAAGAGCGGAATAGACCGGTGGAAAGGGAGGTGGATTTTGGGGCGAAAGGCGTAGAAAGTTTTTTCACCACCGTACACGAAAACGGAAAAGGTATGGCTAAACGTGAACGCACACAGTAACAGCGCGCGTGAGCCGAGTTCATCTACATATTTCGGTAATAATCAACTCGCCCGCTCAGGGTCGAGGGAAAACCTGGCCATCCGAAAAACAAAAAACCCTAGCCCTGGTGAGTGACCGCCGTTTGGTGAATCGATAAACAGCGTCCACTATCACATCATTTGTTTGTTGGTTGGAAAATGCCCCCCCCCCCACTCCCCACCCTCCTTGTCGGCCCCATTCGCTGTGCACAGGGAAAGCAGGGAAAGGAATGAAAATGTATACCACCGTTGCCATTGCGCACCATCGGAATGGGAGTAAAACATAACCTATTACAAATTGATACCCAGCGGTCACCGTGGGTCCAACCAATGGGGTGCCGGGCGCTGCCGGGGACAACAATGTGCTGGACACAAACATTAAAGCCCTTACTGCTTCTCCGCGATGGAGAGAGATAGAGAGAGAGAGAGAGAGAAACAAAGAGAGATCGAAGGAAGCAAGAAGAGTAAAGCAAGCGATGTCCAACAGGGCGATAGGGCTCTACTCCATACGCTTTCTCATTCCCATGTCGCAATGAACGTAATACAATTTCCATGCATGGTGCGTGACGTTTTTGTTTCTTTTTATGATTTTCGGCATCACAAGAAAGGGGTGGGAGGGAGAAGGGAGGGGATGTATTTTTTTTTACTGTCCACAGGGGCGGACCCTTCTGCTACAAGCTCCCACCGCTACCGATCCTTCACGCGAAAGGCTAGCGGCACCCGGTACGTAACGCTTCGGTACGTTTTGCTTTCGTGCGTTCGGTCGATCCTTTGCACAGGGGGTAAGGAAAATTGTGATAATTATCACACCAATACACACTCACAGAGCAGGGAAAACGCTAATGAAAGCCCTTTTGCCGTTGGAGCAAGGTAAAGCTTCCGGCGAACTTCTCGCACCGTTTCTCACTTCTCCTAATGCGCTGTATTTACTAATTGTATCAATCGCAATGTAAGGCCAAAACTTGTTGTGTTACATGTTTCAATGTAACCGACGCTCGGGAGGTGAAAAATTCAAGCTTTGAAGCAAGTATCAGCGATCAGGAAAAGCTTCCACCTTCTAACCTCTTTTTGGTTTTGATTCTAGCCGTACTCGCTTCCTATTACCATAAATTAAAGTAAATAATGTAATGCATATCAGTTTCGACTGGCTTCCCTGGACGCACATACATACGCGAAAGTTTTCCGCCGACGGAGAAATGCGTGCACTCCTAAGGGCCCCCTAGCTTAAGGTTCCTTCTTGTTTGGCCTAGTTTTGTGCGTCTGCCACTCCGAAACGCAACCGGAAAGGCACCGTCTGTCTCGCCAGCACGAGCACGGTTACATGGCGTTCCGTTTGCGTTGTACGTACCCGAGCGGGTATAGTCATTATTATTAATCTTGCTCCTGGTGTTGAGCAACATTTTTCACCTTGGGTTGCTTGCGGCTTGGTTGTTTCTTTTTTTTTTTTATTAATGTGTCGCCCACCATCTCGGCAGCACGCGACGTGGTGAGTTGCCCTATCTTGCCCGAGCAGGAGGCATGTGTGTGAGTGTAAAACAGTTACGGCCGGCTTTATCAGCGATGGGTATAAAATTTTTAACTAAAACAAACAAACAACCATTCATTTACCGCATGCCATTTTCCCCTTTCGGGGGTTTCCACGCCGACGGAGTGTTGGGAGCTGGTGTACTCGAGATTGATGGCATTGTTTTGGTACTTGTTTTAGCCTCACCCAAGAGTGCTGGGAAGGAGACTGGCTTGTTTACGGGTATGAGACGTATTTAAAAATCTGAAAGTTTTTCTCGCAAATCAGAACTGAGCGACAATCACGCAATTCCTTCCATAACGCTTCATTTAACACATTATACCCCTAAGCTTATAGTGGTTCGTTTCCTCTGTTGAGGGGTGATTTGATTTCCTCCGTTTTCCGTGCACGGGAAGAGTGAAACAAGTCACCACCACCCCTTGCTGGAAACAGTTCTTATCGCTGACGATCAGAGAATCGGGAAGCGAAGCGTTTAGATTGTCGCTTATCTATTTTCTATCGCTTCTTTACCAGCTTTCCACCGCTCGCTGGCCAGGAAATCCCTGCCGGTGTGATTGTTCCGGTCTAATCGAATACCCGCCACGAATGTCCCTTTGGCCACAAGGATATTGCAGCAGTCGCTTTAGGCTGTAGAGCCAACCGCCGGGGCTACTACTTTTCACAGCTTGAACCTAGCGATGGTCCCTATCAAATTGAAACATATTTTCGACGCCATCTTTCCCTTGCTTCGTCACACATATCGCCCAATCGTGCATGTGCGTCCCCTCTCTCCGTATACGAGGCAGTTCCCTCCGGCCCACATTTGGGGTGAAAAACAAACTCAACCACGATACCGGGTACGGGCTTTTCCCTCGTCGTACGCTGCTTCCGAGTGGTTCTTTTTTTTAATTCCCGTGCGTTAAAGCGACGATTTCTGGTCGCTTATCTTACCCGTCCCGATCGGTTCGGCTGTCAATCGGCTTAGGAGCGGCTAAGCCACCGCATTCTTCCCCGTTCCCCTCTCTGGCGGGCCGATCCGGGAGGGTTGCGCGGTGAATCCTTTCGGGGCGATGAGCTGGTATAGCAATTGCTGATGCAATTGCCGTCCATAGAGAGAGGGTCTCTGTTCTGTTCAATGTCAACCGTGATGCACCAAAATGCACAAGAGGAAAAGTGACAAACAAATTCACTCACGGTCACTCGGTCTGACTCACACGGCGTCCGTGCGGAGGGAGCGATTGCTCTAAGCAGCCTGTACAAACAGACGCCGATCCGTCGTTTAGCGGAAGGGTCTCACAATGAATGGTTTTGCGCCCCAAATCATTAACCACCCGGTGTGGTTGAAGTGTGTGTATTATGTGTATAAAAAAGGAAGAAAAGCATTAAGAACGAAAAAAAAACCAGTTGGTGGATATGTATCCGGTGGCAAAGCATCAGCGATCCTTATCTTCGTTGCTCCCGTTCCATATGGAATTACGGGAGGAAAAATCCTCTATCCCGTACGGCTCCTTTAGTACCTACGGATATGGGGCAGCTGCCAGCTTCGGTTGCAGCGTGCTAAACCATTAGGCTAGCAGGAACTGGTAACATAACAAAAAAAAATGCGTCCAAAAGATGGCCGATGGAGGGATGTGTTTAGGTTATGCGTTTCCCATTCCCTTACCCATCGCCCGTTTCTTTTCACCATTGGGAGTGCGAGTTCCCCCTAGCAGCGGGTAGGAGTGACTAAACAATAAATCGACGACAAAAACAGGAGATACCGAACGCAAAGCCCCCACTACGCGAAAAGGATAATGGTTTAGGTGGTAATGATGTTGTTTTTTCTCTCCCCCGATTTCCCACTATTATGCTGCCCGGCAGCTAAAAGCGGTCCCGTGCCGCGCTTCAATGCCCCACATAATTCACGTGCCGGGCAAAGGGATATACAACACATACATCATAATTGCTGTACGCCCTCTGTGTCCGTCCGTCGCTAGGGTGGACGAAAGGTGCAGTAGCTGCGTTACGGACAGTCCCTGTCCAATCGTTCATTTTGTCCATCAAACAGTCCCGCGCAAATGGTGCTGCAAGCAAGTACGCAATCCATTATTTTATTGTGCTTCTATTGAAATGTGAGCGCCATCAGCACACACACACACCTAAAAACCCTTGATGTGATGGTTTTTTTGTTTTGTTTTGTTTGCATTTGTCGGAAAATGTTGAAGCGCCTGAGTTGAAAACTGTGCGTTTGCAAAGCATTGAAGCAAAAGCTAAAAGGAACCTTTTTATTCGTGAAAGACTAAACAGCGGGGGGGAAATGAGCGTTTGTGCTCGTGCATGTGCCTCCAGCAAGCACAGAATAAAGAATAAAACCCTTCTCATTCAATTGAGCATGGACAAAATGGAAGCATTTAGCCGAACTGACCGTACTGTTGCCCGTTGTGTACGGGTCTACCCGGGCTGGCTGTTACTTGGCTTGTTCGTCGTTATTTTGCAAATGTAGCTTCCCACTTCCGGTTGCGAAACTGCGTCGGTACGCGCAAAGAGGGGTTCAATAAAAAAAAACGGACCCTTGGCGAGTAGCCAAGAATTCGAATGGGAAGGTTTGGGTGTGTCTAATTAGACTGTTATATGTAAATTCGTGTCGTCGTACTTCTGCTTGAGGCATTGGTACATTGTAGCTGAATTGGCTTATTGATGGAATTGTTTGGGAAGAAAAAGGGATTTGTTTTTGGTTTCGCCTTAAATCCTATTGCACAATTATGTCTTGAAGATGGTCGAATTAAAATGATTCCCTAAATCTCACCTCCATACAAAGTTAACCCTCACGTTGCAAGGGCTTACCCACTGATTCGAAGAGTGATTAAACCTGCCAAAACAGAAACGTATTCAGACGCTGACGGCGACGAAACGTTCATCCACGTGAAGCTTCTTAGGCACAACAAGTTCGTCCCCAAGACGGCTGCCAAACCGAGACAGCCTTACGAAACGAAACACATTCACCTGCTCTCGGTCCCTAATGTGCTTCAGCTGATAATAAATACATATTTTCGTGTCGTGAAACGTGTCTGGGGCGTCCGAGCAATGAGCTCGTGTCTGGCCGGTGGTGATCTGCCTTCGATTCATGAGCCGTTTTTTTTTATTATTACTCCACTTTTCCCTCTCACTTTTACTCACTTCCCGTCGGCATAGAACGACTTGCACATGTAGCAATGTAATGGGCTTTCCGTTCAATAAAAAAAAAACAGAAAAAAAGGAAATAAAGTGAAACAGAATCAGCGGCTCCGGCGGGGTGGAAAGAAAAAAAAGGACCAAGTTCCCCAAGGATCAGAGACTTCTAAGGGGTTTCCCGTTTGTGCGGCCAGGATCGGTAGTCCTGGTAGTGCGGTGTTGCCGAGCAGTGCTAGCCATAAATTAAGGGACCCAGCAACCGGCAGCAGCAACAACACAAAGAAAACCTGTCTCCCAGGTTCGAACGTGTATCGTGTGTGCGGTTCCTTCCTTTCGTTTTTATTTCTCGTTACAATCCGGCAAGTGTTTTCGGGCGCCCGGGGTTCGATTTAGAGCGCCCGCTTTTTTGGCCAGGTGAAGGCAGGTGATTTGTACTTGGCTGCTCCGCTAAAGGTGCGGTTGTTTTTTTTGTTTGATGTGCTTGACCCTCCCGAGAATCCCTCAGCTGACCGGGTGTGCTTTAGCACGGTTGTAGACAGTTTTGCGCGCCAAGAAGGAGCCTTTTAATGGGGGAAAGGAAGAGCATAATTTCGTTGCGTTCGTTAACGTTGTCTTTCAAGGGACGTTGCGGCTAATCGAACCGTTTTATGATGTGTTTTGATGGCTCAAATCATACGATGTGTTAGATATGAGCGGTCATGCCATCTAGGGGCAACGCAGGTGAATTTCAGGTGCCATGCTCATTTCGCTACGTCTACTTGATTCAACAAACGCTGAAAACGGTATCGTGAGACCCGGAACAGAAGAAAAGAACTCCACCAAAACGTATCGAGATATTTATCTTCAGATGGGTAGATATCAAACCAAAGGAGGGTGAAGGGTGACAATCTTGGCGGAAAAACTGTCCACCATAAATATGGGCGCCTTCATTCCAGCGCTGCCCGTGTCGTGATTTTTCATACGCTTTTTGCCAAACTTTCTCACTCAACGAGACAGAGCCAAAACCACAGAAGAAACAACAGACTGTCAACGAATGGGAAACACTTTAATGTGCTTTAAATGTTACCCATCCATCCAGCCCGTTGTAGGTGGGAAAGCAAACAATCTCGAATCGTTCTATTTTTCGGGACGGTCCAAAACCTGCAAGAAGAATGTTGTCGGCTAAAGGTTTTTGTTTTCATTCCCTTCCGGCTTAAAACTACTCGTGTGTTTTTTTTTGGGGGTGACAACTGAAGGTTTTGTTTTTTTGATTCCATGAGACTTGCCGTTGCCAGCAGCATTGTTTCCATTTTAGACAGCTTAAGTATATCGCACTCCATTGAGGGGCCACGTGCCACACAAAGCTTTCAAGGAAATTAAAAGAAGCGTTCCTGACAGACGGCCTAAGTTCTGGAGCTTTATTCGCCCTGAACCCTGCCATGACCGTTGCTCACGGACGGTCGACCAACTAACGTGCAGATAGGGGCGCATAATGAGACAACTCCCACACTTGGCAGTGCTATTGCGAGAGGGAAAGCACAAAAAAAATGAAGCATTTGCACAAAGATATGCGATCGAATGACCATAAATGAAGAAATTAACTGCATTTCACGACACTCTGCGTTTTGATTGTGGCAGCGTGAATGCATGGCGCATTACTTATTGCGCACATTAGTGTCCGCGCGCTGCGCAACTCTTTCTGGGTCCTGCGGCGACGCGGTTGGTGCACGTGCAAACCGCTACGTGACGCTGTGCCAGCACAGAGCGCGCCATTTGCAGTAGCGAGGCATGCGGAACCGTTTTGCAAAATGGCATCACCATTTCTTAATTAAGATTCATCATAGCCGTGCGCCGCACTCAGTCCACTCTTCCATCGTGGATGAAGTTTTTCCCTAGCTGCAAGAGTCCCTGGTAAACTTGGAAGCGACTGTGCAGTTCCCCCACGAGCTTCGAGTGTCGCAGTACTTGGCAATCGTCGCGTAAGTGTCGTGCGATCTGCATCGATTTTCAGTCTGAAAACCGGAACGGTCGCTTCCAGGGTACGGGAAAAGTATGCGAAGAATTTCAACTTCCTCTCTCCTGGATGACCTCCCTAGGGTTGCTAGCTGAATCCGTTCCCGCCGATCGTACGATCGGAATGGAAAACATCCTTTAATTGGTAGTGCGTGAACGTTCGAACAAAAAAAACGAAAAATCCATAACGGCGCTGCAGTTCTGCACGTAAAAAGGAGCATAAGTTGCCAATGGCAAACCTACTTAACGCAGTCCCATTACCGACGATTCGTAACGTTAATTAATCATATGTTGAACGTTAAAACGCGTGGCTCGCACAAGGCTACATCGTACAGCAGGAACCACTCCTTTTGTTGCACTGTTTTTGGTGCTGATCGGCGCAGTTAATTAATCCATTTTCACACCTTGAGCTTTTAACATGGTCATCGAACCATATTATTGGTGCGGTACGGTCCCCGGATAGTGCCCACCGATGGTACATGTACGGGCACGACGCAGCGCATGGGAATTGTGCGCTGGTAAACATTAAACGGGCTCCGTTTAAGGATGTTTCTACGGAAGGAAAAGCTAGACAAAAACGCTATGCGATGCAAGGAATGTGATTCATGGGAACGCATGATTTCACTTCTAATTGGATGAGTTAATTATTGAATATTGATGCGTTTGTAATTTAGTTTCAAGTTTTTCACTAGTATGCTTTCAATTACATTTGAGTTTCGTTTTTTCTTTGGCACAACGCGATTTGAAGCAGAAAAAGAAATGTTTCAACAAAATCAATGTGTCGATTAACGTCCCACCGCCAAGGCACAAACACAACCAACTGCGTTTTCCCACTCGTTGGCGGTAGGATCAATCAATCGACCCGGAGGCAAGTTTTGGTTTTTTCCCCCTCTATGTTCCAACCGCAAACGAGCGCAACATTTCCGCCTTCCGCTTTCGCGGTGCATTCTAATCGTGGTCAATTACATGTTTTTAATGCTTCAATTATATTGTTTCACGAGTGCTTACACACACACAAACGCGCAAAAAAAACAGACGAAACTCAAAGAAAAACGAACCATTCAGACGAACAGCGCTGTCTCGGCTGCGGGTCGATGCTCCACGACACACCGGCCTACCCAAAAACCACGGTGAAGATGCAGCGTCTTTTTGTTTTAAATTTCAAAGTTTTTGCCGTGCTGTGGCAAAGGCGCTTTTTACGACCGCACGATACGTTTTTGCGGGTAGCGAGGCAGAGAGAAAACAGCAGCGGAACCATCTGAAAGGCCCAGCTGCAGGTGAAGCTTTGGTGCATCCACGCACACCAGACCGCCAGTTCCCTTTGGTGGAGCGGAGGGAAAAGTGCTTGCGAGACGCAACGTAGCGAAAACAAACGAGACATATCGTTAAAGCCTGCATCCCAGGCTATGCTACGGTTGCCGAACAATGGTTTCTTGCCCCGTGCCCCGCTTCGCTAATCCATCCCGCCTGATTGAATGTCCATCCGCATGCCCAAATGGCCAAACCCGACCACCAACCCGCTCCCCTCCCTGGAAACGGTTGGTGGCAGCGTCCTGTGCCAGCGTTCTCGTCAAACCGGATGCTTAAACCGCCTGCCGATCAACGGCGCACATTTCGTCCTTTGGGCTTGACAAAAAGCCCGAAAAGTCGACTCCCAAAATCGGGCCCGAGGTTGAATTGAATAGCCCCGTAGGTGACATCCTCGTGCGCCACAGCTTCCAGCTTCCGTTCCCACCGGGGCAAGCAACATTGGTGCACGGTGACAGTGGGCTCTTTTCGGAATAAAATTTACACAGCTTGACAGGCTGGAGGATGCGGTTCGGGTGGAGTCCGGCGGTCTGGCTGCTCACCGAACATCCCTTTTCGGCGGCCAGAGAACGATCGACGAGGTCCAAGCCTCCAAAATGTGAGGTGGTTAACAATGTTTTTGCCAGCTTCGGTACACAGTGCAAACCAGGACAGTGAAAGGGACGTGAAGGATGCGCTACGGGGCCGTGATAGTCGGGCGCAATCGATTGCCGATTGTGACAAAAATCACATTGTATACAAACTGAGGAAGGCATGTTTTAATGGGCCATTGGAATGTATAAGATAAGCCCGCCTGATCCGCCCGAAGTTCTGGCCGGGAAGGAGAGCGAGAAGATGGCAAAAACAAAAAACAAACTGGGAGAGAGAAGATGATTCCAGTGTCGATAAATTCTGGGTGGCGCTGTTGGCGCTTGCTCGTTCGCAACAAGCTTTTGAAACGCTGTTTTGCTTTGGAAAAGGGTTTTTCGATGTCTACGAGCCTGAAGTACAATGTCTACGAGTAATGTTTCTATGCTTTAACGACTAACTAACTAGAAGGGAGCTACGTTGGAGCACCCTTGGACGCTCTAATCGAAACGGCCCTTCTGCCTTCCAACGTTCCGATGAACCGGTACGGTAGTTCCCAGTTTCTGGGACGTCTTGTTTCCAGGAAATTCTGTCCCAGAAATACCCGCGGACGCGCTGCAGAGGAACGATTAGAGGCTGCACGTTTTATGATCGTTTTTCTTGGTGTTTGCTATGCCCTCGTATTCGTCGCTTAATTTTCGGCTTGTCCCCAGCACACGTCGCGATTAGAACAACTTGTTCTCTGCCACGTAATCTGATACCGGCGATGAGATCGGCCGGAGCGCTCTTGCTCAGCGTTCGGAGCTCGGTGAGGTGAGGCAGGTTCGGAAGAAAAGGGAGAATAAACATTGAATTAATTAAACGATTCCAACTGGATTCAAAATCCCGATCGGAGCTAGTCGCGGGAAGCGAGGCATACCGTAGAACAGCGAGCAACAGAGCCACCGAGTTGCCACTCGATACACGCGGGAACGAACGAATGGGGATGACAGCTTCTCGCTGGTCACTGTCCGCGCATGAGGAGCATCCCCCCCCCCCGCTCCGATGGCATGCGTAGATTTATAGATTTCGATCGTAATCGAGCTGATAGGAGTGGGTTCCCTCTGCTTCCCTCCGGCCGGGTAGCGCCCGGGGGGACGGAAGGTGAAAGCTGATCGAAGCGAAGCGGTGATCGGTGGCCGATCGGGATCGACTTGATCGGACATCGCGATCTCGCTTCCCAAATTAATCGTTGACACTTTGCCGATGCCGTTTGGCCGGCTGGGCGTGCGTGTGGGAAAACCGAAACCCATCGCATTCTGTCTCGCGATGATGAAGAAGTTTAGCCATGCGCTAAGCGCGCGCACCCCTTCGTTACCTACCGCCATGGCTCCAATTTCCACGATGCGACGTTGATACGCGATCGCGCGGCGTTTTGTTCGACAGCTGTTCGGGTGGGGATTCTGCGACAAGAAGTTTCCGGAGTGTGAGAAGTGACCGAGATGCGCGTTCGATTTGTGGTCATAAAACTCTCGTAAAAATGCTCCCAGGTGAAGCAGCGAGCTCACCGTACCGTACCGGAGCGCACTGAAGGGCTGATAATTTATCCTCGTTGAAGGAATGCCATCCATTGCCGGGGAATTCTTCATAACTGCACCGAGAACATAAACGCGATGCTGTAGCCATAATAAAATGAACAATAATTCGACGATCACTGGCGAGAGCGGGCGCGCGCGCCCGGTAATCAACTGCCATCGCAAGATCATAATCATAAATAATGATAAGCATGAGCATCCGGGATTATGGATACCAAAAACAAAAAAAAAAAAGAATTGAAACAATCCACCCAAATAGGTCCCCATCTAATCGAGCGTACTGACCATTACAGTGGAAATTATCATGCTCGTGATCCTTAGCCCCATCCGCGTACCCAATTTATTGTCTGCCGAAAGGATGGTAGCGATCCTACGCCCAGGCGTGGACATTTCACGGATACAATATGATCGTGATTTGTGTGATTGTTTGGCATCTTGCATCGCACCCCTTGTCACTGCACGAAGAACAGGGGTAGGGTAGTAAAGATCTAACAAGAGAGATATCATCCGGAAGATGTAACATGGTGTCTTCAACATTTTTTTTTTCAAAAAGACACAAAACAATGAAACGGAACGGGGCGCAAAATAATATCTAAGCAAAATCCAGGCCATCCCGGGCACTATTCAACCAGGTCGATCTCCAATCTGATGCGCCGGTTGATTCAGCTCCGGTGGAAAGATGCTGATAGTAATAAATTGTACGTACGTGCCCGTTCGTCTCGGGGCGCGCGCACGGGCTCGATACCAGGCGCGGCGTTGAGGCGAGATCGGCCGATTCCGTGTGGACCCGTGTCCGACCGCTGTACGGGATAAATCATAACGACTGTAATGTCTGCGCACGTATGATTGGAGCACCGTCCCCAGCACTTGCTGGCCTGGGACGGTGACGGGAAAACAAACTAACGTTAAAAAAGGCACGAATTGGACAGTTATAAAAAGGAGGCATCCCTGGTATCCCTCAACCCTGGGTCCGACATCACTCGGCATGGGGGGGGGAGGAAATCTCGGCTCTAGTTTTCGGTCCCAATGTTCCGGACTTACCACGCTGACAGGGGCAACACGGAGTGAATTAAAATGAAAATGAAGCTAAAGAAAAAAAAACGAGTGCAGAAAGAATGGCTCGTTCGTGCTCCGAATCAAATCCGAGCAGCTTCACTCCTCTTCTGTGCTGTGCTGAGGAAAGGAGTACCGCGTAATGTTTGCTTCTCTCAGCCTCTTCACTAGTTGGGCTTGAGCGTACTCTTAACTACTCCCTCTGCCGTTCTGCACTTTATCGCTGCTACACTCGTTCTACACGCTACACGCTTTCGTCCCGTGTTCGTTGCTTCAATCGTTCGTACGTTGTATTAATGTTATTACAGGTATTTATCATTTGTTTTCTTCTATTACCCACCATTCGGCGGGCACACGGTATTCACCCATTTCCTCTCCTTCTGCCCGTTTGCATTGCCCTTTTATCGAGCGAGAGTTTATGTTCTGGCAACGAGGAACGGGAAGCTCGCTCGCTGTGTGAGCATTATAAATTTTATGATTTCATTGTTGTGTTTGTGCTTGTTAGACATGATGTGATGCTGTAAAATATGTGTTGGTTTGTAGCACAGGTTGATGTGCGGGGAGGAAGGAAACGAACGTTCCTATTCGCCTGTACGCTATAAGCCAATAAGGGAGGAGACGTTGAATGAAGCATCCGTCTCTTAGCAGCTATCAAAAAAGGAGAAATAGTTTAGCAACTTGCCTATAGGCGTACATTAAGTAATCGCATTTCTACACCGCTTGTGAAGAAGTGTTTGGCCTAGAAAATGTGAACTTAAGGAATGTGTCGTACGATCGTCATCGGGGCAAGTGGAACGAGGATCCCTAAAATGCCTCATTTCCTCAAACGCATTCATGATCGATTACCCTTCGCATTGAGAGTGGGAGATAGTCTGTACCTGTTTTACATCTCTGGCACGATTTAATGGGTTAGAACTGCAGCACCCGCCGGTTTGCATTGTCTCAGTCCGGGGCTAGCCACACTCGCCGGTGCAACCGTGGCTACTAGCGACACATCCAAATCCCGAACGGTGTATTCGTTCGACTGAAAAGGGCAGCGCGGGTCGCCGTTTTTTAATCCCCCAACCAACCCGGTGGAAACCCGGGCAGATCGATCGATCATCTTAACGCACATAAATCAATGAATCACGCCAATGTGCCAGGGATGGGAAAGGGAGAGAAGGGATGGTGGGAGGAGAAGTAACAACCGGGCATGGTTCAAACTCGGCCGTACACCGAGATCGAAACGAATCTCGCACGCTCTCCATCATCCATCCATCCGTCCATTCATCCATCGGTCATAATTCTTACGCTCGGTTCGGTTTGGTTTTCGTAGCAGAATGGATCCTTCACTTCCTTCTCGCACTTCTGTTGTGCGTGTTTGGTAAATAGGAACGTACAAGCTTGGGTATAAAAAAATCCAAAATCAATCTGACGAGGAGCTAAGTCGACCTGTCTTGACGTATCCCACTGGACGCTCGTAACCGTCAGTACTGGTGGAGCGGTACGGAACCGGGGGCAATCATTGGTCGAATCCCTTCCGGGCCGTAAACGGACGAGGTGGAGGGGCCCGAGCGTCATGCGAATGCGAATCATAACATTATTATTATTATTATGATAATTATTTATTATTTATTATTATCGGAGGCTTCGAAGTTCCGAGCTCGGGACGCTTTCTCGCGGACGCCCTGCAGCACCGGGATCTTTGCATCTTCGACACCGTGCTCGTCACGTTTGTAACGTTTTGCTGCCGCTGCTGCTGCCGGTTTCGATTCGATTCCGGTACCGCTCGGCACGGAACGTATGCGGCAGAGCGGCCGATTGTTGACCCGTGGCCGTGGAACAATCTGCAGCCTGCAATTGCCGCCAGTGTTTCGCTCGGATCACTTACACACACTTCAAACGGTGAGTTGGCCGAGTCGGTTTGAGTGATTTACGAGCATTACGATCGGCGCTCTGCCGGTTGGTGCAATGTTTTAATAAGCTTTGAATTACATTTAATTGAAACATAACCTCGAGCGAACGATAGCGGGCAGCTTTACAGCTGTAAGCCGGACGTACTTAAAGGTTGCATTACAAAGAATAAAAAAATATTCATGTCTAGAAACACCATGACGGTAAGCGTTCTGCTTCTAAGGAGGGTTTTTTTTAATAGTTTCAACTCGAAAAGTGATCGATCTATGCCTGATCTATTACCCTGCCAAAGATCTCCGATCAGTTTCATAGTTTTCTATACACTGAGCGGTACTTCGTCTTTATATTCTTCCATCTATAACACCTGTCCTTACATTACATTAATCCGATTAACACGAGCGTTTGCCGCACACTGGCACGCTCCAATCGGGTTCGATCGATCATCCATCCGTTCGTCTTCTCGCGAACTGCTCCCCGAGCAGCAGCATTATTATAATATTCAAATCCACTCTACCGCACCAAATGAAGAGCTTCACCGCCACGCTTGCGGAAGGGCTGGAAGCTGTGCTGGCTTCCCTATCGGCTCGAAGAGATCATTGCTTCTCCAATCACGCTCAGATCTACGTACTTGAAGCTCCAAAAACGGCCCTAGATGCTATCCGCGCTGCAGTAAGATAAATTTCAATCGCTCTATTTTGACAACTGCATGGGGAGCTGCGGGGACGCTCTGCCGCATGCACAAACTTGGCAAACGCCGCAAAAACGGGTGTACGGGTAGGAATTTATGACTTTTCCTACCGATCAATCTCCATGACACCTGGGGGCATACGGTGTGTCCGTAACGAAAACAAAAAAAAAAAAACGAAACACCAGTGAAAACAGTTGTCGGACGCGTTGGAAATGTTTCATTTTAACTTCCCATCCCGTTCGGGGCAACCGTGCTGGTGCACTTGCTATTTAATAATTATAATCATTTATTATTATTGTACATAAATTTTTATTCCACCCAACACCGCGTTGCCCGCTCGTGGTGCTCCCCGCAAAAAGCGTTCAATCTTTACCATCAAATCCCGGTTTTGATTTCCGGCTCGAATCCCTGTGCGATCTGGTTGCTGCTGGTGGTGGTAAAACTTTACGACACTTGCATTGCAGCCACCATCACTTCCCTCCTTGGCACACGGGTTGTGCTACTCAACGAAAACGCTCGGCGGCAAATAGCTGTCAGCTTGGATGGCAGGTTTTATGGGTCTGGGCTGGCTTGCCGCGTGGTATGCAGCAGGAAAGGTGCGCTACCACCTTGGCACTCCCATGCTTCTGCCCTCTCCCCCACCTCCCATCCCCCCCCCCCCCCCCTCCTCTCTCAGTGACAGAAGCCATTGGTAGGCGAAATCCGTACGGTAAGCCTTGCACCATCTTTAAGGCCCCATTGTATCCGTGGCGAATCGCGCACAACCGAAATGTTCCCTCCAGGCCAGCATTCCAGCGCGCAGCAGGGCCGGGTGATGTATGGGTCCAGCCCCGGTTTTGGCAGCGAGAGGGGCAGCGAGCCGATCACCCCGTTTGCTGACCGGCGTTGGTTGGCGTTTTCTGCCTTCTGCCTTTGCTTTCGCTCATTTTCTCGCGCACCTCGCGCAACCGATCCGTTTTTATGGCGATCGGTGCCTTGGGGGATTCGGTGTCCTTCTGCTACGGCTACGGCCGCATCCAACCGGCTGCGTACCGATGCATAATAAAACAATGTCCCAGTGAAGGTGCAGCATTTTTCATAATTCCACCTATTAAGGGTACTGTTATGGCGAAAAATTATACTCTTACACACAGCCACACTGTTTGGCACACATACAGCGGAAAACGTGTATGTAGTGTGGCCGTGTGTAAGAAGAACCTCGGAATGAAGTCACTTCACAGTCACCAGGCTCAACGTACTTGTTTTTTTTTTTTTTGCCTGTCCGTAATGGTTTGCCACAAGCAATAGAAGATGATAAAAAGAATCCCTTGAAGAATCTTGCACTATACGAAGAAGGGTCAGTGTTAGAGGAGTCTTTTAAGTCTCGTCTTTCAATATCTATAGTGTGCATTTTGTAATTTCCTGTGTTTCTTGAACAGTGCAAAGAGCTGTTTTACACTGATGCTGGCTGTTCAAAATCAAATGCATAAAACCCTCAAAAACAACCCTTGCTTATCGGTTCTCTCTTTCTCCTTCCCATTTGCAGCATCCCGCATGACGACGTCGCACGTGTCACCGCAAGTCTGCCGGCCCCACTTTCACGGCCCACTGTCCTGGCTGAGCGATCCGCCCAAGCCGATCGCGTCCGGCAGCGCGTGGGGCAACCCGTTCGCCTGCCCGCAGGACCCGCAGGACAAGCTGGCCCAGGTGCAGACGGGCCAGTCCGGTCAGCATCTGTTCTCGTTTCCGCCCACCCCACCGAAGGACTCGACGCCCGACTCGGTGCAGACGGCACCGGCCGAGTATCAGGCCACGATCAACGCGTTCATGCACCAGGCCCAGGTCGGCTCGAGCAATGCGCTCGGGGGCGGCGGTAGTGTAGGGGCCGGGCTCGGCAGTGGAACCGGCGGCCAGACGGCGGACGGCTGCGGGCTCGACGTGAAGCCCTGCCTCACCGGGGGCAACGGATCGAGTGGCAGCGGTGGCGGCGGTAGCGGTGGCGGCGGAGGCGGCCAGAACCAACCAAAGCAGCGCGAAGGTACGGGCCAGAGCGGTGGAACGGTGGGCAACGGTAGCAGTGGCCCGGCCAGTCACGGCAACGGTGGCCAGCCGACCGGAAGTGGGCTCGGCGGTGTGCAGCAGCACGGCGGGCAAAGCGGCGCCCCGACCGGTCACACTTCCGGCGGGGGTGGTGGAGGTGGTGGACTGTTTGACGGGACGGGGCAGTCGGCGTACGGTGGGGGGTACGATACGAGCGGGTATGGGTATCACCATCAGCATGCCGCGGCGGCGGCCGCCTCGTTCGGACAGTCCAACCCGCGCCCCACCATGAACAGCCCGCACATGAAGCCGCAGCGGACGAAAGCGCGCACGAGTGCCGGTAAGAGATGGACACGGTGGTGTTTGTGGAATCTTTTGTTTTCTCTCTCTCTCTGTTTTATTTCTGTTCTAAACATGTTTTTGTTTTGTTTCATTTTTGCTTTTATATTGTTTGCTTTCCTTTCGTTATTTGTAATAATCTGTTTATTTTTTAAAGTTGTTTTATTTATTGTAAATATGTACATCAAGTTGTTTTGGGTGGAGTGCTTTCAATGTCTTTGCTTCTGTGTATCACCAAAAGTGGGCGTTTAGGACGAAAGACTGTACAAACAAAATAACTTTAGGAGAGAATGCCATTTTCGTAAACGCAACGAGAACAGACATTAATAAAAAGGTTTCAAATGTGGATGTGTGTTTGTAAAAGTTAATTCTGTAGTACACCTTTTGCTGTATGGGTACACACACATACTCTCACTTGATGTTTGTTGCATTTTTTGTTTTTGGCTTACTCGAGCACCAACCGCACGGGCAGCTCAGTTTGCCGTAGGCCAACACTGCACCTTCTGTCACGGCCACGGTGTTACCTGCACTATGTCGCAAATAAGCTTTTATAAGTGTTGTACATCTTGTGATTACGGGTGGATCGATGGTTCGAGAGGTAATGGCAATACGCGTTCAACAGAGAAACGTAAGGACACGACGTGGTTCGAATCCCAAATCCCTTTACTGATTATCGTTTTAAGGGGGTGTCACAAGAAAATCACAGAAAAGCTTTTTGAGTCTCTAAGCTTTTTTAAGAAGTTTTAGAAGCGATCGCCGTAGGCTTTTGACCAATTATGGGTAACTTATTTCCAAATCATACTCCAAAATAAAAAAAAAGATTTAATAGTCTTATTATGCTAAACGGTTTCAAACATACTACGGAAACTAAAAAAGCTAAGTTACACAGTTTGTTTGCTATTTCCCTTTGCATGAAAATGTGCGCTTGGAATGGCAAGCCATTTTTCAGCAGCTCAGCTTAAACTACGCGCTGCGCAAAAGGCTACGATCAGCAGAGCTATTGCTTCCTGCGTGTCAGTGCCACCGGCCCTAACGCGTTACAGATGCATTGTTTAGAGTTACATAAACAAAACACACTCGACTACTTGCGCTTCTTCCTCAACTGACGGTGCTGATGGGTGTTTGTGGCTCTCTCTCTGTCTTTCCGTCTCTCTCTATCTCTATCTCCATTACACCGAAAGTGGAGTTTGTTTATTTCTTCCAACCGGCAAAAAGTGCATTTTGCTGCATGCACAACCACACAAACCCAGGCACAAACACACATACACACAGCGAGGGTCGTGTGCACGCTCGCACTGCTCGCGCATCGATTTGCATCTTCTCATTACCGATGCGTTACCTTACCGAGGCAGCAAACCCGGGTCCGCCCCAGGTTTTCAGCCGGAGCACGGCGGCCGGGACAGAGACAGAGTGGTTTGCAAAAACGGCAAAAGCGAAACACAACAAAAGTTGCAACGCATCGAGCCCGGCTGGCTGATTTTATGCACCAAGGGCAACAAACAACAATGGCCAAACAAAAACGAACTCCAAACGATCTCCGCTTTTGCCACTGGGAGCGGAGAGTGGAGCAAACGGGGCTCATCAGCGGCCAAGGAAATGCCGCGTACCTGGGTGAAAAATGAAGTTGAGAAGCAAAAACGCACCAACACACAGGCGCACAAGCTGGGACTGGCCGGGTTTGCAAGGAAATGCTACTGCTGCCGCCCTGCGTACCGTTGCGGTCGGCGCTATAACAATGGAGAAAATGGAAAACTGAGAGCACATAATGAAGGGAGGGAGTATGGTAGGATAGAGGGCAGCTGTTTTGTTGCTGTCTTGGTTGGTTTTTAATAAAAAATTGCCACAATTAAATAAAACGAAACTTGCACTGGCTGGATGATCGCCATCGTCCCATGGACGGGCTGCGTAATGCAAGCGATGGCAAAGTAGGATGGGCTTGCTATTAGCTCGTAAGATGCACTAAGGGATGCACAGCAAGCCTTTCGGTATGTTTTATTGAACAAGGAGGAAGGAAAGGCATTTTACAAACCACTTTCCCATGTGTGCTCGATGAGAAGCAAGCAGGCTGGGACAATGCTTAACCAGATATTGTTCTCACTGCACTTGCTTTCGATTGATTACTATTTAAATCGCCCATCGTAGCCTTGATGTTCACTAGTACTACACAAAAAAAGTAAAACTATGCGGAAAAGTAAATTAACGCCCGCTCCCAGGCTTGTCCGGGATGGGCGCGAGTACAATATGATGCGTGTACTTTGTGCATCGAACGAGCTGATTGCAGTGTAATGCATCGTTCAGTTGTCTCAAGACAAATAGTGAAACATTTTACTGGATGCGAGTTGCTTTTCAATTTCGAAAGCGATAAATTTTTGACGCACAGTTGACATAGTTCTACCCCCGACGTTGGAGCAGCTTCTAACAAATGTACTACACCCTCGGTCACACTTGCCCTTTGCGTTGCCTCAGGGCGGGAAAGCAGAACAGCGCCCGAGTGACTGGGCCACCCCGCACGCCATTCCGGTGACTGTTATATAAGCAGCACATTATTTATTTCCACTCTCCGTGCATAATGCCCTTCGCGTTCGCATGCCATCCCTCCAGCGAGTAATATTCGCACTCGCTATTGTTCCTACACCGGCCGGGAGGAGGTTATACTGCCACCAATAAATGGCACACGGGCGGCCCGTAATGGCCATTAAATGGAAACAGAAACAATATTACAATCAAACACCATCACTGGTCCACTGCACTGCAGTCCGTTCCGTTCCGATCGTCTCAACGGCCGGACGCCGAGAAGCGTGTCTCTCGGAAGAAGACGAATGCAACGCGCAGTTCGATTTGATTTAAACCTTCTCTCCACCGGTTAATGGAACACGCTCGTAAAGCAATAAAAATCATACCGCGCAAACTGATGATGATAATGATGGCCGGAGCATATAAACCGCCGCCGAAATCCGCTACCGCTCTGTTCTAAGCGCTAACCTGCAGCGGTGTAAGGCTGGTGGAAGCATTGAAGATCGGGCCAGAGAAAAAAGGGAAGATTGGCACGTTCCGAACGCTCGTGCGCGTTTTTAAGCTTTTCGGCGAACTAAATTTATTAGGACCACTTAAACGTCCACTAACGGTACGGTCGAAAGGGCGTACGGGAGGAAGAGAGAGGGAGAAGGGGAGCCGGACGGCAATTACGCGGATTTTTTGCGAAGCCAAAACGAAAACTCCTCCAAGACACCTGCCCACACCGTTTGGCGGCTTGGCCCGGTGTTGCTGTATGATCTCACGTACCCAACCTGTGCCGGGATGAAGCTTCGCCGATCGATTCAATCTCCGGCTCGTCCAAGACTTTTTCGGAACTCGTAAAACGCACACCTCCCCGGACCACACCACACCAACCGGAGGGAGAGGATGGAGGGAAAAACGGCTTTCAAAAACGCAATCGCACACAGAACACTGGTAGCCAAGGGTCAGCCACTCGGACGTACCGCTCAAGGACGTACTCAGCGTGAAGTGTTGCACTTGTGCCGGCAACTCGTGTCTGCGCGGAAGCTACGGGGCGGCATCGCGGCTTTGACGGACTTTTGAAGAACTTTTGAACCGAACGAAACTAAAATCAAAACACGCAGACGGCCGCGCCGGGGATTGAACCGCGAACCTAGACACGGGCACACACGATCATGAAGTGTTTCGACCCGGCGAGAAGAGTCGATTTTTTAATGAGGTCAACAAAATGCTGGGAGGCTGGTTTTTAGGAGTTTTCGAGCGTGTCTAGGCGGAGGCACAGTTCCTGGAACTGTCCTCTCGCCCGAAGATGGACGTCAGGCATCTCCCCCCCCACCTCCCCCTATCCGGTGCGGATTATGTCATCGCCGTGCCGCGAATCAGGGTAAGCCGGGTAGCCCGCTACCTGTCTTGGCAACGAGATCAGTATCGCGCTGTGGGTAAAGAGATCCGAATAGAAACAGTGGAAAAGCAAGCATTTAGTGTAATGGAGGAAGGTGAATGTTGTTCACAGCATCGTCAAGTTAGTAAAAATGCTTAGCACAGTTTCAAACAGGGTGTACCATACTCTCAGCGGTTAAAACTTTCACGGACACGAATTACGGACCACATCTGCAGAAATGTTCAAAATATGGCACGTTGGAACATTTCGATTGCAAGATGTACCAAGAAATGCTGTAAATTCTCACTCACGCTCTCTCTCTCTCTTTTTTGTTTTCGTTAAACCAACTGCTCCCCTCGGCAGCCTGAAGCGACTGTCGAAATGTTAATCAGTATGCAAACGGCAAAACTCGATGTACCTTTGCGTCGTTTCCAACGCGCTCAGCAGAAATAAAGTAGATTTATGTGATTTTATAATTACACCTTTACAGCTTATTTTGAGGATACGAGGGCCAACAAAGAATTGTACCATCCGTGGTACAATAATTTAACACCCTACGGAATGGAACTGCTGCAGCCTTCGAATGCAGCTGCAACCTCGTTGCCGTTGCTGGAAGTCGCTTAACCGTGCAATGCAAATCATCTGCTCCGGTCAGACTGCTCCGGTGTGTGTGTGTGTGTGTGTCCGGTGAAATAATGTTACAGTTTCCAACTCACAAGTGCCCTTTTATGCAGGCCGACCATAACTTCTGGGGTGGGTGAGTCACACAGGTAGCAAACATTGGGATATTTGACCCAAAACCGGAACGCTTCCTTGTGCACCAAAGTAATTGCACCGGAAAAACGCATCCATCGCGTTCGATCGATCGTTATGTGATGTGCATCCGCCGCTAGAAGCGGCTTACGGGGCCGTGGCAGTGAAGAAGGCCCCGAGCGGGTTCCGACCGGTTAGTTGCAAGTTTCGAAACGGCCCATTTCTAGCGGTAGCAACCTGCTTGCCAACGCTTACAAAGTACTTGTCGGCCGGCGGTTTCGTGTACGGTACGGGAGTCCTCGAGAGTTTGCTGCCCAATTGCACTTTCGGACGGTGGCTGAAGTACCGGTCTCCAGCCGCAGTGTCTGCCACTGAAGCACCGACCGATACCGTGGTCCCGGCTGATGAAGCAAAGCAGCGAGGAAGCAAACAACAACGGCACTGGAAAGCATTAGAAACAACGTGCACCCGTGATTGTAGCAATTGAAGCCGTTCGCATAAATTAAGATGAGAGACCGGGTGCGGTGTCGGTGGGAAGAGGCTATATAGATATTTTGCTGCCGCCTCTTGCCACAGCCTACCGCTTAGCAGCCTGAACCTGAAATCAGTGTAGTGTAAAACAACGCACTTGAAAAATTAAAACAAAAACAAAAAAACAAAGCGGAGCACACCTCTAGGACCACCCTGGACGGTGGCGCAGATGGCTGAGCGCGAGATGGGAGGCGGCTGGAGAGGTGGTAAACTCTCTCACAGTCATAAATTAAATCTCAATGCTCCATTGGCGAATGCCTCACCCCCCCCCCCCCCCCCTCCCCCCTTTTACTGTGAAGGGTCAATCGTGCGAAGGCATCCGAGCCGCTGAGTGAGGAAGCGTTCGCGCTGAAGGGCGGGTCGTGCGTTTTTCACGGTTAAGACCATCGCCGCCGTCATCGGCTGCCGTTGCAACGCCGTTCACACATTCATAATAGGAAACTCAAACTTGAACACGAAGTTAATTGTTGAAAAACAGTTCGAGCTTCGAGCCACCGGGGGCAAGGGCGAATGGGGCGGAAGTGATGCACGATTCGTTTAACACGTGTAGCGCTTTTGTACGCCAGCGATGTGCTACTGCCCCTAGATGGGGGAGTTTGAAAAAAAAGGCTCATTGCAACCGTTTCGCTTTGTTCGCACATGCACCAGCATGCACCGTCGAAGCGTGTGCTCGGAAAATGATGTCATATAATGCGGGAGAGAATGAAGCCAGAAGCATCATCCACGGTGCACGGCGGAAAACCGGCACACAATAGAGGTGCGCTCTCTCGAACCTGGAGTGCATATTTGAATTAAGAAGTTTTGCTGGCATAGCGGCGAGAAAACATGTTAGCTTATTGTTTTCGATGTTGCTGCTCGTCTCGATGGAAAGTTAATTAAAAATCCACTTCAGCAAACGAGACACCCCGAAAGGGGACGTGACATCGAGCCGATGAGGGCGCGCAGGCGGTGGAAAACATGCTCGAACACATGAAAACCGATAGCCGTGGAAAGCTGCGGCAGTGATTCGGGTGGAAAAATTGTGCAAACGCCGGTGTTGTTGCAAGCGTGCTGAAACGTTGCGAAAAATAAAAATTAACCCATAGGGAAGCAGCGGCAGGAAGGAGCAGTAGGCGCCTGGCCCGATGACACGTCGCTTCCAAAAACGCAATCCAATTAGCCACCTGAGTCGGGCGACCTGATCCTGCTGGAAGCTGACGGTGCAAAACGCTAACGCTCCCGATCCTATACGGCCCAAAACACTTCCCGAACAAGGCGAGCAGAACAAAAACCCAAAAACAAAAAACCAACACTCGAAGACATAACATAAATCTAACCAAAAAACATTCACAAGAGGTCCGGGCTTCGAGTTGTTGGGTGCCAGAAGTGGTGTTGAACTACTTCTACCTAGTTATCGCCCGTGGGTATTCGCCAGATTGAGGCCTTGCTCGTCCTCGGCAGGACGTGGAACCAGCTGGTGTCAGGTGCGGTAAGGTGCGCGAAGGTGGACGAGAGAGAGAGAGAGAGTTGAAGAAACGCAGCATCATCCACAGAGGCAGGCAGCAGAGGTACGCAGGCAGGCAAGCGGACGAAGGGAAACGGATTCCTAAAATCCATATATTTTCCCCGGCGTGACAGTTTTTGGAATTCTGTGCTGTCGTTTGTCGTTTTTTGGGAGTTCTGAAATGTCCATCCCTGAGCATTGCCTCTGCCCAGCATTGGAACCTTTCCGGGAGCTTTAGCTGGCGTTTGTAGCAGCAGCTTGCGTTTGGCTGTTCCCTGGCTTCGGTTGAGCTGTACGGTTGCGGACACTCTGCCGCATGAAGTTTGCTAGTTTGATCCTTTTGGTCCAAGGGAATCTCTAGAAGCGCTTGTTAGTGAGAAGCTTTTGGCATTCACCCGCAAACAGATGATCGTTTGTTGACGATCGCAACCGGGTGATGTTGGGCAAAGTTTAGTTTGTATCTCGTACTTTCGCCAAACTTCTCTGAAATTAGGGCAAAACTGAAATTGGTTCCCAAAATGCAATACAATAGGGGAAGGTTTTGCGTATGCAGCTACGCAGAGACACTTTCGTGAGCGTGGGAGAATTACACACTGCACACCGTATGCTACCTTGGGCGGAGATCACGCAACTCTTGGAAGGATAAGGAACCATAGAAGCCACAAGAAGGACATAAAAAAGGGGAAAACGACAACATAGGACTCAAAAGAAACAAGAAAAAAAGATAAACAAAACAAGGAGTGAGAAAACTCTGTATGCTCTTGAGTAGCATGTAGGTAAAATACAGCATCCCCCCCCCCACACACACACACAAAAAGGTTAAATTTATTGTGCAATAAATTAAACTTAAGTACTTCAAGAAAAAAAACATGCAACTCTCAGACCTAACTGCCCGACCCGTGCAGGCACTCCTGCGATCCACCCTGGCTATTTCTGTGCAATTCAGGTGGTGACACCTGATTCTACCTGACCCGGCCCTGGCGCTCACCGTATCGATCGGTCTTCGGATGGCCTCGTTCAATAGCGTGTTTCCGTTCGAACGGCCCACCATCGCAAACGCGCATGGGAAATTGTCTAGTGCCTTTGTTTCGATTTGCTGCCCGTTATTGTTATGTATTACATTTTCTTTACTTATCCGTTACGTTGCGTTGTTGTACTGATTTTTGGTTCGTTCCAGTTATCGTTTGCCTTTGTTTCCTATCCATTGCAGTTTGTTTGATATTGTGTTTCACCACTACACGGCGTGTCTATGTCTTACTCGCAAAGCGAAGGGAAGTTTGCTTTTGCGATCGAAAACCAACCTCTCCACCAATCAGTGTTATCTGTTTGCCAATTTTGTCTATTTTCAGAGTTGTTGTAGTTCGTTGCAAAAGCTTCTTTCAAACGGAGCATAAACAGTTTAATTGCATCCCCTAATAGCTATTATGACCCGATTATATTATATAGTTTAAAATTTCACCTCAAAAACCGGATCACAGCAGTGTTATCACTTCTTAAGCAAAACAAACACTTTGCAAATCCAAAATTAACCTTACTTGCTGAAAACCTTCCCAAAATAGTTCCAATCGATGTGTTGCACCGCTATGCAGTGTTCAGTGACCGGATGGTTGCATAATGGTGTGCTGCTCGCCGACCCGAGAAGGTGCATTGATCGACGATTAGCAGAGCATTAAAATTAATTCATTCTAGTCGAATGCCACGACGCGCGTGTACCGGCGTCCGCCGAGCCGAACAGTTCCGGGCTGCGGGCGCGGGTTAAAGTAATTAAGAATTTTGCATAAAATTATCGCCGCCTCACTGTCAAGGCCGGTGGTGCGTGCTGACCTTCGGGTGGGCATCATGCAAAGCCGTGTACATTTTTGCTTCATTAGCGTTTTGCAGCTCTGATTCGATTGCAGCAGGAAGTGTTTGGAAATGTTTAGAGTAATAATGTTAGATCACTTCATTTCAGTGATTTTTTTTTAGTGAGGTGCAAAGAAGCAGCAGAATTGTAATTCACAATTAATTGGACCGATGTGATGCGAACACTTTCCCACATTTTTACATCTTGCAAGAGCAAATTACAATCAAAAGATGTTGTACAGAGATGCATGCTTCGTTCACCCTGACTCACACACCGAAGAGAACGGTTTCACGGAACCAATTTAGTCACCAGCGCTGTACTGGCACCCGAACGGACTCATCCCACCTGGAAGAACGTGGTGGATGGAGAGCAACAACAACGAAACGATCGCAAAAGATGGGAAAAAGGAAGCATGGAATGTTTAAATACCTGTAACTTGTCCTCAACACATTGTTTATACGAGTTAAACAAAACATTAGTCAATCGGACGGGACGCGGACGTTCTTCTCCCAGCTTGCGTTTGCGCCTATCAGCGTTACGCCCCGGGACGACCGAGCAGGACTTGGGCCAGACTTGGGCAACTCCTTGGAGGCAAACGGAGGTGAGCCGTGGATGCCTGCTGGATTTGGTTAACAACAGTGTATCCAGCGCCGTAATCCTACGCCACGCCGTTTAAAGCCACCGAGTACCGAGTCAAGCGACAACGACAGCGATCCTCTCGCATTCGTTCGTGCGTTTCGTGCCTGGACTCCTGGCTTCCCTTTTTCGGGAGCCTTCTCCTGAGCGCAGGGTCGCACAGATAGCCAGGCAGCCCAACCAGCCCGACACGGTGGCTACGATGGCAGCGATTTATTTAGGAATGATCATTAAGTAACTGATTTATTATCGGTCACCAGCGCTGGACCGGTGGACCGGCGCGTCTGAAAGGGAGAAAGGGACGGTCCACTCCGTGGTGTCTCCCGTCGGGTCTCGGACGTTGCTGCTCGAGCGTTTTGTCTCCCGAGGTTTTGGTTTTTCGGGTGATTACTTCCCTGCCACTGGCACCGGGTATGGGCTGAGCGAAAAAAATACAGCCGGGACATCGGGTCGCGCCTGTGTCCCACGAGCCAGAGCAGTGCCGTGTTGCGGTGGCGCTGGTGGCTTATTTTTTCTCGGAAAACAGAAGCAAGTCCGGGCAACAGCACGGGCAGAACCGAACATCCAAACACGGGATAAAGCAAACGGTACGAGAAGTGGGAAGCGAAAGAAAGCGTACCGTTGCGCTGTGGGCAACCGGCAGAAGATGTGCGCCGTTGAGAAAGCTTCACGAAATATAAATGAATAAAATTTTTAATTTATATCATCGCTACCGAAAATATGTACGCCTCCGGTTCGGGGCACGAAAGAATGGAGTGAAAAATGACGATCATCGCACCGTTCGGGCCCGTTCTCGTGTTTCTATGGCTCCACCGGTGTACCATAGTTTTCCATTTCCTATGGTTATAATTGGATATCATCGTATCGAAAATGAACCTTCGCCAGCCGTAGCAGACATAGACGATGGCAATTTATGTGCGAGGATGTCGTGTCGTTGGCTGGCTTACGCAGGGCCCAGATTCATTCCCAAACGGAAACCAATAAAACACTGCAGAGGTTCCAGCGAATCCACACCTGATCGCTTGGGTGAGGTCTGGAAATTTGCTTCCCGCGCAAACAACCCACTTGGCCTTTGGGCAAGTGTGCAAATGTGACGCGATTAGACCAGAGACAAACGCTCCCGTAAGGCTACCAGACCGTGCCGTCAAATTGAATAACACCGCACGTTTTACGGCTATTTTCCTGTTTCGGTGACAACGGAACGGACGAATAATTTGACAACAAATTGGACGTAGCTCTTGCCCAGAAGCTCTTTCACAACGAAAAGAGCATTCATTTTAAAGTCTCCTGTTGAACGAATCGCGCTGTATCTTGAAGCGATAGAAGTCACATCGACAAGATAACGATGATTAAACAAACCCATGTATGCTTCGCGCACGGTTTTAGTTCAGTCCTGGAGGCTGGGAAAAAAAATGCGTAGCGTCTAGAAGAGGAACTCCAAAACAATCTTTTCTTCACCTCGCTCCTAACGGAACCGCGCAGAATTAAACGTTATTCTACGAATCGCCTATTCTGCACCTGATATTACACCCTTCGCCCGGCCCGTATTATACGCGCAACGCTGGATCGATGCGATTTATGAAGGTTAGGCCAACGACGCCCCGAACTCGCAAGATCCAATTAGTTCCCATGAGCATCCCTAATGGGCGAAACTGTCCCGGGAATCGTCTGCGAACGACTGTGAACCTTATAAAGCAAGCATCGTACCAACCCCCCCCCCCCCACTAACGAACAGAATGAAATATGGCAAATACCTGTGATTATGATGTTATGGATGATGATTATTAGAAGGAATCGATTTGATTTCCGTTCCCAGCCCTTCCCAGCGAATGGGACGGATCTTTAACGATCCGCTGCATACAGATCATCATCACTCGAAGTGGCGTGTCCTCGCGAGAATGGGGATGCGAGAACTCCTCCGACCCAATCCATGCCTGCCTTTTTAGTTGCGGGCACACGGGCAGAGTACGGGTTGAAACAAATGGCTCAACTTCTGGACCGGCAGCCACACCGATCTTTCCATAATGCCCTGGCCCCGGCAGCAAAACTTAATAAATTAAATAAAATGTTAACAGTGAAAGCCAAACCCAAAACAAACAATCTGCCGGGCAGGAGACGGCCAGCCGAAAATGCTGCGCACCGTCACAGGGTAGCCGAGGTGATCGAGGAAATAACATTTTTCTTAATAGACTCCACTGCTCCCGCCCGGCAAGCGGCCCGATGAATGGGGGTCCCCGGGCAGAAACAAACAATGTCTTATAAAAATTAACAAGAACAAGATACTTAAAAGCCAACCGGGGCGCGATTTCTGTCCCCCCCCCCCCCCCCCTCCGCCCCATTCCTCACAGCTCGCGACACCACCGAAGAAAATCACATAAATATCGAAATAAAAATGTTGTTCTCTCTGAATAAAATTATCTCTCCGCCGTGCTAGCTCCCGATCCCCTCCAGAGATCCCCTCCGGAGAGCTCCAGAGCTGCCCAAAGCTTTACCTTTGCAGCGGCCCCCGGGGTGGAAGCTAGCTTGCTGGGAAGAATCGCGGAAGCTAAGCGAATCAACCGCACGACCTAACTCGCTGCCTCCAAATGCCCACCCATTCAGGCCCACTCTCCACGACGCAAACGACGTGTTCTGTTGACGTGATTCTGGTTGTGCGTGTGTGTGTGTGTTGAAATGTCGAAAGCGAAATCGAGACTAATTTATTCCATAACTTGTTAAACGGTTAACTAATATTTGATAGTGGGCAGCACAGCACAGCACCCGGGGTGACTAAAGCCACCTCCGTTTTTTCTTCGATCCTCAATTCTTTCTATCCGGTTCGGTTTTGGCATCGAACCGTACAAGGGTACGGAGCTGTGGGAAAAAAATGTTTTCCCGGCCGATCGAACGACCCTCGTTGCGTGCAGTTCGGTGTGTGTGTGTGTCACCACAAGATGAGACAGAGCACACGACCCAAATGCTGGTGGCTTCGTGGTTCGTCCTTGTCGTCTAGTGCCGGGGCAGCATAAAAAATGATGCCCCGGTTTTGTTGCATGCCCGTTACCACATCGCGATGCCAGAGCTCGTTCATTGTCGTGGTAGGCAAGCGCCTTCTCCATTTCCGTTCCCTTCTGCTGGGTGGGCCAGAGGAAAGGGGAATGTTTTTTGGAGACATATTTTCTAGCCCAAGCCGAAAAGAGGGGAGGCCCTGAGTTTTGTTGCTGCTTGGTTCGTTATCCTCGCATCGTGCCCTTCCTCTGGGACGTGGACTTCCACAAGCTGTCCCTGTCGTTTCGTGATTTCACTCTCCAATTTATCAACGTCAAATTGAAATTAATGTTGCTGCCGAACTAATTTAATTAATTTCAATAGACACCAGTAGGGTTTGCGCGGATTTAACCCGTTTCCTAGGAATTGATTCTTGCCCGCTTGCCTGCGCGCCTAATGACACTAGTTTTTGGTAACATTTTACTAACATTTCTTCCACACTTTTACGAAATAAGTGAGAAACAAGTGATTGTAAACGGCTTGTAATTAATTGTTCTCTTCACTACTTTCTACCGCTACAGAGGGACGAGAGTGTGTCAACTGTGGTGCGACGTCGACGCCCCTGTGGCGACGGGACGGCACCGGTCACTATCTGTGCAATGCCTGCGGACTTTACTACAAGATGAACGGCCAGAATCGTCCACTGATCAAACCGAAACGAAGACTGGTTAGCGTAAGTATTGACAGTTTCATTATCCTTCCCTGTTTGGTTGGCTCTCGTGCAACGGTGCTGAAAGTTTGCTGCAAATTGAAATCATAATATCATCTGCTTAACCTTATCTGGCGATGCAACCCGTTTTGGGAGAGCATTTCACACGCTCACACACACCAAACCCACGTAGTATCGCGTGTCCATCAAGAAGCAAAACATGTTATCGCATCGATATCGTTCCATGATCGAACGCAAAGCGTTTCAGTGACGATTTGACCGATCAGAGGAAAGTATACACTTCTGGGTTTTTGGTGGACTTTTTTTTCTCGTGGTTGAACAAACAACAAATCCATTCGTCACATTTGACCGAAACCAACAAAAAACTCTGGATAGTGAGAACGAAAAGGGCAGACCACGATCGCAGTGCGGTCGCGCATTCATAAACACGCCATATTTATGATAATTTTTAATTGTAAGTAGCAATATCGGGTGAGTAGCATCAGAAGGACAAGATAATTTTTGCATCTCGTTTTCCGATGCTGCAACCGCACTGTTGCCAACCGGTGCCGGGGCGAGCAGGGAGGGTCGTTTGTGAAGATATTTTGACTCGTTTGATCATCATCTCATCGGTGTATGGGACGGCAGGACGAGAAACAACAGAAGCCACTGTGCCGTGTGTGTGTGTGTGTGTGTGTGGGGACCATGGCACGTCGAAAAGGCAGGCGCTTGATCGGATGATCTTGATTGTTGGTCATATCATGATGATAGTTTCGCGTTTTTTTAGTTGCGTCTTGCTGTTATACTGCTTGAGCGGAATTTATGTTGCAGTCTTCTCCTTCCTTCCCGTGGGTAAAAGGGAAACGGAGGTCCGATGAAGCTGACGATGGTGACAAGTGTTTTGTTTGTACTACTGCTAATTGGATTGATCGATATCGATCTCTCGGGCTCAGTCGGATTAAATCAACGTATGTGGAGCAGTTCAGATCACTGGAACGCTGTTTGTGGAGTTTAATTTTGCACTGAACTTTTTGAAATTTTAACGATGGGAAACAACTCTGTTTTTGTGGATCGAGGTTTTGCTTTGCGTTGTGCATTAAAAAATGAGTAGAAAAATATTGTCTTCCCTTTAGCGAACTTGCCCGTGCTCCAATAGCTTCACCATGCATCGCACACTGTATGTATCGATACTGATTTCAATTTTAACGAGGTTAAACCCACTTTTTCCCTCTGAAAACAGTGCCTTTACCTTGTGCGCAATCGTGCAGCACTTTTGCTTTCATCCGGACAGCTTGTGAACCTCATGGATACCATTTCGCAAGTTCACAGAGCCGCAGACCCAGCGAAATGAGACACTTGAGGAGGCGTGTTGTCCGATTATTGTTCCTGCTCGTTTCATCGATTATTTTCCCGCGCATTTTCGTTTTTCTTGCTGCCTCGAATGAGCTTTGAAATTGCATTTCAACCGATCGTCTTTGGTACGAACCGACGGCAGCGATGCCTCAACGGTCCGGTCACAGCTGCAGACTCGAAGTAGACTAGGTTCATACTGGACGCTTGCGGGAAGGGAAGTCTGAGAGATGGATTTTTTACGCGGTAGGATGGGCAGATCCAGCAACAAATAGCTTGGGAGCAAAATATTATCAAACTCGAATAAATCAATTCGATCATCCTGTTTCTAGAAGTAACCATCAAGACGCTTGCAATTCTGTAACGTATTGGCAATCGTTTGTAAACCCTTTAAAACGATGCTTAGTTTCAACTTTGCACAGAACGATGGATCTATGCCTCCCTACTATCAATAATTTGGCACTCTAGGCAAAGAGCTTAACAACCGGTTAGGATCCGTGAGAGACAATCCTGATCCGGAACGTCAGACGAAACGTCCCACGTCTCCCAAATTAATCCATCTTCTCGTCTTCTCCGGTCTGGAAATCGGGGGAGCGCCCCAGTTTTAATTGCCCTTTCGTTGATCGAGAGATCAATCAAGGGCATGATCGAAACCGATGCAGAACGACGCTGACGCTTGGGAAGCAAAATTGTAGGGTTTGCTGTTTTCCCAAGCTCTCGGAAGGACGCACCAACTGCAAGTCGCGGAGGCTTCCTTTCGAGACCGAGCCATTTTTTTCCCAGACGCGTAAAAGTGCATCTCTGACTGAGTGGCCCAAACGTCCGCTAGCATCCAGAGGAGTGGAAAAAAAAATGGGCCGACAATCTAACGATGATCCCGGTGACCATGACCATGATGCAATCTGTACGATGGGGAAGCAGTTGCTCTGCCCCACCGACTGCACCGAATTCTAAAGGGGGTAGTGTCTGGGAACGACTCGCTTCGAAGGGACTAAAGTCTCCATAAAGGGGGGGGGGGTAAGGGCACAGTGGAGTCAACCGATCGGACAGGTTGTTTCTGTCTGTTGTTCGATTTAATTAGTTTACATCCGATATAAATAAGGAAGTGATTTAATTTATTTTAATGCTTCCACGGTTGCAGCCGTTGCTTTCGGTCGCGTTTCGGGCCATCTCGACCAACCGGCAGGCGAATGCGTACCCACGATAATAAGCCCTGGCGCTATGCAAAAAGGGCGCACTCGCCAAAGGGTCTCTGCTTTCGCTTTGTGTCTCTCCGGCTTCGCTCTTTCTTTATGGTACCAGCCTGGTGCCAGCCATCCGAACGCAGCACGCAACGGAACACGGGCAGGAAGATCTTACGAGATCCCGCTTATCGCACACAACCGATCGCAACGGCTTTGCTCGGTAAGCAACGGCAATTTTTCGACCCACAGTAGCGCCCACCCCAACCTCCCCAACAGCACAGTGCGCGGGGCCACGCAACACAATTGACAATCGTGGCGGCAAACGCGGTTTCGCTGGCGAATTTGCGTATTCAAATCAAAAAACAATTTAAAACAAGCATTCTGCTGTTCGGTTGCGAATTGTCGATTCAACTTGCCGCACCAAACGTTTGCTTGTTGGCTGGCTCGGCAGCGCAGTGAGCGTATTTTTATTGTGAAATGATGAATTAGTTGCGGCAATTAAATAATTTTGCCGGCCCTTTCGTGTCCTCCGGACTGCGGAAGGAAACGCAAGCGGGGCACGGGTGAACCTTTCTCTTTCGTTCTAGGGCAGCCACGGACGATCGTGCAGCTGGCCCGGCTGGACTGGCACAGCGTTTCAGGGGGAACAGCTCTAACGCGCTGCACAGCGTTTACACCTGCCCAGTGCTAATGGTAGCTCTGGGGCAGGTTGTTTTGACCCTAACAAAGAAAACACGATGTAGCGTGCTTGCGCCCTACGCCTGATCCTGCGGCACCCGTGGATCGCGTGGACTGGTCGAGTTGTTTGAAGCATCGATCGGTGCTATGGAATGCTTAAATTCTTTCGTTGTTCTGCGTTAACCTAGTTTAATTTTAAAGAACGTCCGTTCCCAACGATATAAGCGTAAAAATCAATATAAAATACCGACGGGGGAAAACCCACGCAAGAATGACCGAGTTTTACAGAACTAGACAAACTATTTCGACTCATGATTGTCCCTCGGTTGCCCTGTTCTACCACCACCGTCCCACGTCCCATCTGTGTCCAAATCAACAAGATTCCCGACATGGACATTTGGAGCAAAACGGGTCACTATTTTCCCTGTACGTACAAACCTCACCGCGCTCGCTGTACGACGCGCGAAGACTGTGCGGAAGGCGAGGGCATTTTCTCAACCGGGCAACAAGGCAGCGTGGTGTCTGCGGGACCTCATCTTATCAGTTACATAGATCTTTACTTAATAATTGTGAATAGCTTCGCCGGACCTGTGGCAAAGAGTTGGCGGAGCGGGAAGAAAGAAAAAAAAAAGCATCCAAAAGCCTGACAACGGGCAACGAGAAGGTGAAACACAGCACCACCACACAGTCAACCGAAAAAAAAAAACTACAAACAGGAGGGCATTGTACTTTTGTGCGGAAGAAAGTTAGGGCAAAGTAATGAACAACAACAAAAAAAAACATGCACAAAAACAGGCCCCTCTGACAAGCCGTGTAGGTCTGCATTTCAGGCGTTTTTTGAAGCACAAAAGACAGACAGAGTAATTATCTATTGCCTGCGGACACTTGCGTTTGAAGCGTCTTACAAGGGTTGAGCGGAAGTGAAAAGCCTATCACAGGAGCCTATTCCCAAGGCCCAAGAGCGAACGGCAACAGTCACAGCTCGGTGACCCACAAAGCAGGTGGGGGAGTGGGGGAAACAAACTATGCTGGGTGGGTGACAAATTTGGAACGCCCTTTCCTCAACTCCTACAACACCGGTGGCATTTACAACGACCCGGCCGGAAGTGTACTGCAATGAAACCGGTTGAATGTGTTTTCTGAAGGTCATTTTTCGTCGCAAATGGTTGTGGCGGCGAGAAAGGGAAGGCGAAGGCGCAGGATGGCCACAATTAGTGACAAAATAAATGGACGGGCGTATGGTTGAGTGACTTCCGTCCCGGGAAAATAGTACAATTGAATCAAATGTAGTGTGACATTTGTATGATGTTGTAGAGAGCGCGGATCGAAAAGTGGAGTTTATTGTGTTGGAGGAAATGGATGAAATTAAAACGTAAAACATTGATTTTATGCTTGAGCTTTTTTTTCACAGGAAATCAGTAACATAATTTAATTTCTGCAAAAAAACAGTAAGAATGGCTACTAGCAGAAAAAAAACATTCCGCACCTCTAATTGCTGAAACTCAAGAAGGTTAAAATACGTTACAAAACCCACAAAGCAACAATGCACCGCACAGTAAAATATCGCTGAATATCATGTTTATGTGCAACCATGAGTCAGGTCCGTTGATTCTCTTCTTCGAGCGTCTCGTCGCTTGTATTTCGTTCATCATAACCGATGCCCCAACGGTGAGCATCCAACGAAGGCTCTCATAAAACGCAAAGAATTATATTTATACGTTCATGCACCGGCCGATGCCATTCTACGGCTTACGCATGTCGACGGGCAGGCGGGTTGTGCGGGATAACGGCCGTCGCGAAGGTGAGTGACAACGTTTCACAAGAATCACGGGTTCCCAAAACATCCATGCAAGCGAACGAAAACATGTCGAAAGACAAAAAAAAGCATAAGACACACACATACGTTCGGGAAAGAACTTCCCTGGCTTGTCCGTCCGGCGCACAATAAACCATGATTCATGCAATATTAGTATCATCCACAAGCGGCTGCGTCATCGTCGTTGGTTGGAACGGGCCTCTGGCCTCTTGGCTCAAAGCACCCAATCGCTTGCGAACGACCCACAACAGTACCCACGCTCTGCGGGGCGCCATCCGAATGTGGCGTGTGGTGTAGAGTTCCCGAAGAATCGGTTCTCAGGATCGTGCGGTTAGTGCAGTCCCTCATTTGTTTCTCCAGCCCCTGTGCGAGGCTGGCCGTACCGGTGTGTGCGAGCTGCAAGGGGGTAGCGATGTTACTTTTCTTCAGTTTATTGACTAATTTAAATTAATTTCTCATCGGACCCATGTGAGCAGCAGCCTCGAAGAAGAGCGAGCGACCCTATCTCGCTGGGAGGGTGAACAGGTACGGCGTCGACGGGTGGTTAAAAGCTTCCGTTCGAGTAGCAGGTTCCGGGGTCCGTTCCGAGCGGCGAACCGCACAGCGGGATGCACTGCTCCACCGGGGGATGGTCTACCAGAGATCTACCCGAAAGCCTCCCGCGAGATATTGCCGGTGGATGAAGCTTTAATTAGCCAACTGTGCCAAAACTGTGCACGCCCTGCAGCTTCTCGCGGCCACTAAGGGTTTCTTAGGCATTTGGCGGCCATTATCGTACAGGCCGGTACAGGCCGAGCCGAGGTCTAGTGTGTTCGCGCGAGTAGGTAACCTGCCAAAAACCTGCTAAACTGCGCCACCGCCAGCCTGCACAGTTGGAAATGCTCAATTATCCACTAATTGCCCCCGGAGTTGCATGGGTTTTGTTTGCTTTTAATTGACATCCATGCGTACGCATCCGCTGCGGCTCGTGAACTCGTCAGTCGCCACCGAATGGGCGCGACAGGTTGTGCGGCGCCGGATGAGTATTGGTGTCTGATTTGATATCTGACACCGATTCGGGAGGGCTACGCTTTTGGGGAGGAACCTGCCGGGCCGCGAGGAAGCGCGCGGGACAAAACGTTCAAACCAAAATGGAGGTGGCCTCGCGTTTGCTTCGGCCTCCTGAGCAAATCGTTGAAGCGGGCGCGAGCGGAACTGATTACGGTAAATTGGAGGGTAATTTTCAAACCTTGTACAACATGCAGCCAACCGCTCCCTGCCCTTCGCTTCAATGTTTCATATGCTTCGCGACGGTTGCATACCGACCAGGCTTGAAGCGTACTCGGTGCGGTGCTGCCCGTTAAACATTGTTTCCGAACTGCCCATTGCTCGGGGCTACCAAGGTTCGGACCGTAGCCGGACCTGATCGTTCAGCTTCTACCACTTCGTCCGTCTGCATGTTGATAAATATATGCTAAACGTGCACTGGACCCGCGCGGAAAGCATTCGCAAATGTCTGTGTTGTGCGATGCTCGAACGCTATTATCCTGCCCCGAATTCCAGCGCGCTGGAATGTGCCCTGCTTTCACGGGCTCGGAGCCAGCGAGTCCCATCAGCGTGTGCTGCTACAAAACAGCGTCGGTGACATATCTCGATATGATCCAATGAAACTTCCCTTTTGCCAGACGTGACCAAGGCCATACCGTGCCCGCGCATTATGATGCACTTGAAATCTTGCACAGGTGTGCTCGTTCATCGTGAACTTCGCGCTCATTCTCACCGGCACCGGGTGAGCCCTTCACTTGCTGTGTCCTTACACACCCCGCGAGCTATCGGTAAAACCGGTTCGTACACCAGCAGCAGCAGCAGCAGCAGCAACAGCCGCATCATCAACGCGATAGTGATGTACCGAACTGGCGCCCCGCACTTCCAGGCCGGAGTTCATTCCAGTGCGATTGAGCCAACGCGATGAGACATGAAGCTGACACTGGCAAGTAAACTCCACATGGTAGGAAGATGATGCAGCCAGTACGTGATCGGCTATGTGCGCCCGCACAGTCCCGCAGGATGCATGAGCATGAGGATCTGCTTAATTCAATCTATTACAAGCTCGATTAAATCGGCACGATCGTAAATTAGTCGTGTTTTCGAGGCTCGCTGCCACCCTTCAACGGGTACGCGCTTGCGGGTTTGCGGTTTCATGCGTTCATTAGACGCTGAACGCAGCAGTGTCGCGCGTGATGGTTAACCATTGTGCAAAAGGTGCATAAATTATATGGTAAAACAATAATGCTCCCCACCCATACCTGGGGGAGGGGGGAGTGTAAGAACGCGATCGTGGGGCGTCGGTTTAAAAGTATGGGCGATTTTACGTCACCCCGCCGTGCTTCCAAAGGGCTAACAGCGGTGTGGGGGGAGGGGAGAGAGAGAGGGGTGAAGTCAAGCACAAACGTCAGCCCAGTCAGTCACTTAGCCAAACATATCCCAGTCAGTCATCCGGTCCGTCAACCACCAAGCGAGTGTGTGAATGGGAGCCTTCGAATGACATTGAGATAATCACGATTTCAGCCGATTGCCAACCGGGAAACCTCCGGGAATGCAAGATGGATAGGGTCCCGGGGCTCGTCTTCCGTGAGAGAAGCCGGCACGGGTCGCATTAACCAGGCTGCCAGGCGGTGATCTCTGGTGAACCGCGCACGACACACAAAACCTGCCGCGGATCTATCTTCGTCACGGCGTCATGCCGTCATTTCGGTGGGAGATTAGTTTGGATGAAGGTACGAGCTTAACGCTGCGCTAGGTTTGGCCGTAGGTTTCTTATCATTGTTGCTAGCTCCTTTCTGACTGGCCTACCTTCTGTGCCGGCTACCGGTGTTTGGGGCGAGCCAAGTAAGAACTGGGATTTAAACAAACATTGGCAAAAAATATGCCTAATGAAGCAAAGAGGAGCCCTATTCCAACAAAACACTTGTCACAAACGATTATTTGCGCTTGAACCGTCAAACAACAATTGAATGCAAAGTGCCTTTTTTACGCAAGAAACGTAAAAAATCATTTTTTTCTTGGGGCCAATTTCACTCACAAAAAGCAACAAAAACAGACAGCAACAACTAACGAAAACATAATTGATTCCCCTCCGGCTGGCCTAATTTCGAATGCGCAATTCTCGACCAAACTGTTTGCGGCAGCAACTGTTTGGGGAGAAAACTTTTGGTTAAACGATGGGCGAATGTGGGCCCAAGATTCACTGCTTTCGGGAATTCATTTGCATATTACAACGAATGTGCCCACGTAGTGGCAGCCCTGCTTGAATAAATACTGCTTTATTAGGAACGCATTTGCAAGGAAAGTGAAATGAGTCCGTGGTGCTGCTAGGAAGCTTCCTGTCCCTGTACTTCGCCCGCAAGGAGCCACAGAGGTCGCAAGGTCGCAAGCAAGCTCGCCTCACTGTTGATTGCACAGTGGAGCGAAGGGCTCTGCCTGAACTTACCTCGTCGTACTTTGGTGCGCTCCGCTAGACATCCAAAGGCACGCTCTGGTACGATGGGCAACGGTTCCGCTTCACTCCCGGGTTCGCTGGGCCCCCGCTATGTTAATGATGTTAATTATTGGGTTATAAAATTTATCGATAAATCAGTTTTTGCTCATCATAGCCGTACCGCAAGCAAATGGGCCGGGGCCCGGTGCGCCAGAGACGTCAGTTTCAAATGCTGCAAAGTAGGCGCATGTTACATCAAATTTAATAAACAAAAACTAAAACAGCTCGATTACGGGCTGAGCGAAAAAACACACGGCAACAGAGCCGTTTGTTCGTTCTTGAGTCGCAGTCGCCTTCCCGTTGAGTGAGTTGTTTCGCGAATGTACTGCTCCCGGAAGCTCCCGGGGCCCCCACGACGCGATGACGGACGACGGCGCAAAGCGGGCAGACAGGTTTATAGTCTGTTTGAGCAGGAGTTATTAGCATAGCAATCGCCCAAACCCAGTGCCAAAGCGTACCGTAACCGGGCGCACAGACAGACAGACAGCAGCGCAACATCAAGGTCGAAGAAATAATTTTCCAACCACAAAACCCTTGCCGGGACCTTCAGCCGATTGGCCGTTCCCGTGTCTTGGTTTTCTTTTTGCATCCATGGGCACAGGGCCAATGGAAGCCATCCAAATGAGAATGGTTGACATCTCTATACCTAGAAGCGAAACACTTGCTTTCGCGAACACTGGCTATGCATCTGTGCATTCTCGGGCCTGGTTGCGTTGCCTTACAAATTCGAAGAATTCATTAGCTTGTTCGATAATGCTTGCCCCCGGCGGGAGGGCTCGACCCGGGTGCCAACCGTTTGGGGACAAGGTTTTTATGTGCTTTTAATTGTGTCGAACACGGTTTTAAAACGAGCGCAGAAAATAAGGCTGAGAGATAGTGAGGTTAACTACGCCCCAGCAGACCACGGACGGGCAGGAAGCTTGAAGATCTTCAATCCCAGATCACCTTCGATCTCACGGTTGCGTTCGGCCGTTCTCGCCAGCTCTCACTCGCCAGCCATCAACATCGTCCCTCATCCTCCCCTTTGCGGTGGTTACGGATCATCCACGGCAGCACAGCGAACGAGGGAGCAAACGCTTCGACCCAGCGGATCCGGTGTGGATCGGAAAAGTAATTTAATTAATTTTCGAACATAAAATTGACCATCGAAACGCGCAACAGAATCGTGAGAGACGGCCAGGCCGTGTCTTGCAGCGGGGCAGCAGTTTATTTTTTCCCCGAAAATCAAACATCCTTCGCACGGAAGTTCCTTGCCCGGGGTTTCTGCGCGACCGCTGCTTCGAGGGTGTACAAATTTCCAGTGAAATGGAAACGCGATACATTCCAATTAGCATTTGTGGTGACTCGCCACACTGGCCGTTTCGCCGGGGCCCATTCTTGCTCGCGAATTCTCTCCCATCTCGCGTACGCTATGGGTGTTGCAGTGTGCAACCATCAACTTCGGCACCTTCGATACGATGCCGAGCAGATGCCGCACGATCTGGGGGGACCAATAAATTAGATCCTAAACCCAAAAGCGCCCCGACCATCGAGAACCGCTCCAGGTTTGGGAATGGGGTACAAGACATACGAGAGGTTCTTGGTGGAGGACGCGCTCGCAGCGCTGCTAATATAGTTGTCAGCTCTCGGGCGCTTGTGGCTGTGTTGCCCTTTTTCGACGGCAGTTTTGTCGTCGCTTGGTCGGCCAGTTGGGGTCAAGATGAATGGTACGAGCATTTTTCGCATCTTCCGCTCGCCACACGCTCGGGATTGTGCGGTGAAATATGGCGTTCCTTCGGTGGCTGTTGCAAAAACTCATTTGGATTTGGAGTTTCATTTACGCCGCAAAGTTTTGTCATTCTTGGCCACGGTTTTGGTCATTCACTGCTGTTAGTCAACGCATCCCGCCAGCGATTATGCCTGTTGCATGCGTCCGTACACCGACACTGGTACTAACTGCCAGGCAGGAAGTTTTGCCTCTAAAGGAACGAGCCAAGGTGGAAACAAACGGCGACGACCACGACCGGAGCCGGAGCCTGTTCACCCACCGGCTATTGGGTGATATGCTTAACGTCTGGACTTATGCTTAACGAAATTTATAAACTTTTATGTAACATATATTTTAACACCATAATTTAACTACCAAGCTCCGAGCAGCCTCCGGGCGCTGGTCAGTATCCGTCCGTCCCTCGTATTTGCAATTCCTGTTTTGTGATGTTGTTGTTGTTTTTTTTTGGGAGTTTCTGTTTCCCTGTTGTTGTTTCTGTTTTCTTCCCAACATTTCAAAGTTTCTTTCACACCTCATCGTTTTTCACTTGCCTTCGCCACGGATACCCCTCCCCCTCTCTTCCTTAGGTCTTCCCCTTACCTCTCATGCATGTGACGTTTCCTATCCTCCTCCCCCCGAATAGCAGCATCTGTTGTGCTCTTGTGCGCAGAAGCATCTGAAGGAGGCTCAGTTTGCAACTTTCGGCATTCGCCTTCGTTCGGGTGCCGGGGAGTGATACGCAGTGTGGCAGCATAATACTGCACATCCAGCCAGGAACGGCGGCAGGTCCGGCGTGTTGTTTTGTTCCCGTTAACACCACGCACTTGCGGGTGGAACAGTGGAAAAAATCAATGACGGGTTGGGTAGCAGCTAAAGCAACAAAACCAACGCCAGCCCAAATGGGAAGGGTTTCTGTTGTGCGACTATGTAAAGAGAGAACTAACTCAGCGAAAAAACAAACGTTGTTAAACAGCGGGCGAGAGCGAGAAGTCGAAAGCATAGCAGCACTGCCTTCGACACACTCAAGGCAGCATAAATCAATGTCACTCTCAGTATGCTGGGTGGAACGGTGTGGGGTTTGGCTCTTCCTCCCCCCGTTTTATGTTGCTGTTCTGTGTAACACCAACATTCAATGGCCGGTCATCTCGATTGGCACACGTTGGATCTAGCAGACGACGGCGGCGGCGGTTCGATTGCCAGCAGTGCAGTGAGTTCCGGGAAATTGAATATTGCTTATGCTGGTTATGTATCGCTGTCCCGTATGTCACCCGGCCGTACATATTGCATGGAAGACAATCGTGCCAACGCAATTCGATGGCCATATGTTGACGGTGCGGCGCAAGACCGCAACTTGGCATATTATATGCAGCGAATCCTTTTACGCTTTTGAGTTACAAACTGAAGCTTTTAAAAAAAAACAATTTTCATGCTGCTTTTACGTGAAATCAATCTCACGGATCGATGAACGGTAGCTTCTTGCCATTTTCTCGATGAAGCAGAAGCATTACGCAGGGAGAGAGTGAAGGAGCGGTGCGCTCGAACCAGGAATATGAAACGCTTTAACTACGTGACAACTACAACATGCGACTGTTGCTGCTGCTGCTGCTGCTGCTACTCCTATTTCCTGCGGTGGATTTGTTTTCGTATGCACACAGCGATACTCTCACGTCGCACAAAACCACGAAGGAAAAGCACAAAAACTACAACGCCATCATCGGAACATAGGTTCATTGTCTACGGGAAGACTCTCCCCGTCGTGACTCGAAACAAATGGTTATAATAAAATTACACTTTGTGTATCATAAATTCGCGATAGCTCGGCATAACGATCCGGCGGGACGCGCGGGGCAAAATGCTCGCTTATGAATGGGATGTAGCACGCGGGGATACAGAGAGAGAGGCAAAAATCGTCAGCTTAAAGGCGATACCGTTTCTTTGCCCATTTCGGTTGATTGGAGAAGGTACCGGTACGAGTCTTCCCACTGCATGCTACACTACAGCGCGGGGAAAGCGAGACGTGGGCACTGTGGGCCGAAGGTGGTTAAATTACTACCATAATAACATCAACGGCAACGGATAGCGACACCAGCGCGCGCCTTCCCCTTTGCCATCCCATCGGCAAGGCAGCTTGCAAACTATTGGAACGTTTGCACAAAATCCAACTAAGGTAATGGAATTTGTATCAACCGATGTTCCACCGGTTCCGGTCGGTCGGAATGAGCTCGAACCTAAACCCTTCCTTGCAGTGGATCGCTGTTTGCCTAGGCAGCACCCGAAATGGCCCACTAAATAGACACCCCCGGGTTCACCCGACGCCCGCGCCGTGCGCTACATCCTCAATGCTTCCCATTTATGTGCAGCGGAACGATTTGGATAAAGCCAATATAGACGTCGTCGTCGCCTGTGCCGTTGCTGCCATCGTTTGTGCCTTTGCACGGCCCGTCTTCACCCAACGATCGCATGGCGCACGTCGTCGTCGTCGTCGTCGCTGAAGTCGTTTGCTCGTTGCTCTTTATCAATTTATTAGATTATAGGTGATTTTTATATGAACAACGATTGTTATTGTTTCAGCCAGGCAACCGGCAGGCAGAATGAGGCCATAACCTCAAGCCACGCACCTTATTAATTTTACTATCCTTCTTCGATGCCGTAGCCCGTACCACCAGCCCAAAAACTCCCACGACGTTTGCTCGTTTGCTGTACCGCGGCACGGACGGTACCCGTTGGAAGGTACGTTGGAAGGGAAAACTTTTCCCCGTGTGCCATTGATTCGCATGCCCCCGTGAGCGAACTATCTTCGGCCGAGGGTACGTGAGCTCTCAATAAATTGCCAAGAAATTACGGAGCCAAGACAAATAAGGAACACGATCGGCAGGCCTTGCACCGCGTGCGGGTATGGAAAAGCTGTTCATTCCCGTAGGTTCGGGGGTCTAGCTCATCTCTAGAAACCACTCGAGAGTCTATAGTCCACCAGGATGTCTGGCCTGTGCTACCGTAACGGGTGTTGTACGAGGCCGTGCCAGATAATCCAATCCAATGACCCGCAACGACCCGGCAAGCTGATGGTAAAGTTGCGGAAATTAAATAGAAACGCAACGACAACGAACGGCTAAAGTTTTTTTTTCTTTCTTGTGTTTGACATTGGAACGGTTTGAAGGACACCTTTTCGGGCGTTTGGCTCGTTGCGGATGGCACCGTGGTGCGAGACCCTACCCACCGCACACCCTTGGGCGAAATTGAATGACAATCTAATCCGCACCGCACCGCGCCCCAACCCCACACGCCGGTTGAAGGTTGCTTGGCTAACGATAATCCGATTTGTTTCGGAATTCAATCAAAAGACCAAAAAGTCTTCCGGAAATCCTGCTTAACCGTGCTGGAAGCGTTCGTATGTACTCATATGATGCAGCCTCCGGCTCGCCTGTCACCTGCCTTCACCCCGCGATTTGTTGTTTTCTTGCGTTGCGTCAATTCCGGCCGTACTGCCTGCACGTTCTGCACGCTCGATGAGCTGCATGATCTGGGGCCTGCAGTTTCGGGCCTGCAGTGAGCCAAAGGGGCTCGTTCACATAATCGGAATAATCGGACGCTCAGCCAGCGAAGGTGTACCGGGCAATAATGGCAATAAGCCACCGAATGGAGCGGCGAAGACACGCAGAGCGACCGAGAGGAGGCAAACAGGCAACAAACAAGGGAACGGAACAAAACAGGACAAGTAGACTTTATGGTGATGGTACTCTGTGTGGGATTTTCGCACAGAATGTCACCGTGCAAATGGGAGTGTAAACCACACAGGCCACACAGTGCTCTTTCTTTCTCTCTGCCATCCCCAACCGTTGAGCTGGGAAAATGTGTAACAAGATGGTAAGGAAAGACATCCCTTCCTCCTCCCCCCCCTCCTCCCCACACACCGTTCACCTCCTTCACGTCTTAGTGCAAGGCTTTTGCCACAAGCAAAAAGTCAAGCAAGAAACAAATTAACGGAAGAGCGCGAAAGCAAACATGAGATGAAAACAGAAATCAAAACGCATAAAGTAACACGCACACACAGAGGGGGGGGGAAAGGCAATCGATTGTTGGAACACGATCGGTTTCGCTGGTTGCCGGGGAGAAAGGGGAGAGGGTCGAGAGGTGGCTGATGCTGGTGCTTGTGCGTACCAATGGACGATGCAATTGTCACGCCTCTTTTTGATTTAAAAGTATTGCATTTTATCGATGCACGATGTACGGAGCACCTTATGGTACGACGGTGGCAGTAGGGGATGATTGGTTCGATCGTGGAAATTTGTGTGCACTGTTGGTAATTAATTGTACCTTTTTAATATAAAGTGTCAAACACGATCGGTATACCGGCATAATGGTTTGAAATGGAGTGTTAAAAGTTAATCAGTCTAATAGATTTGTTTTCAGAATCCAAAACGAAGAAAAATTAACACATACCCACATATCGTAAAAAATAAATTAATACTTCGATCAATGATGGAAAAAGCTCATAGCAGCTTTCCACCTATTCTGCTCGACATGAGGCAACCCTGTCCGACCGCTACCCCGTATCAAACTGTTTAATATTTCATGACAATGTTTCCATCAACTGTAACAATGCAAACAAATTTTTCCCCGAAAATCCTTCAGCCTGCCATTATACTTTACCATCCTCCCGCACACTCCCCCTCTCCCCGATGTAAACTTTCCCAATCCAACGAAAAAAAAAACAGGGGGCTACAACTCCCAACACAATCCATTAAAGTCGAAACGAAATTTATAATGTGCCTGTTCTAGCGTCCACCCGCACGGCAAAAGATGGACATAAATTATGAAGGTGATGAATTTCCTGCCCAGCTGGTAGACCCCCCCCCCCCACAGACCCAGTGCAAGGTTCCATTGTTAGCTTTCGGTCCGAAATGGGAACGAAAATAAGCGCGTCGAGTCGAGGCCCGGTTCAATTTCGAGCGACCGGCCAAAGGGAGAAAAACTTCACCCCGTCCCGCACCGGGGTGGGCACGTGGGGTGTGCAACATATTTTCCAATCTTCGTTTTCGAAAAGTTCGCCCGTGTGGAGTTGCTGGTCCCCGCTTTGCATCGTATTTGGAGCATCGAGCCCCCGCGTGGCCGGAAGAAAGAAACCCGAAACTTGGACAACAAAATCTGCTGCAAAGTCAAACTCACTGTGGCACTGACGGGACGGTGCGTGAAGTCAAGAAACAGCACCCGAATGGAGGAGGGTGGGGAATCTATTCGCCCGTGGCAGCGAATTTCATTAATGAAATGCCACTGGGCAGCGGCAGCGGCGTAGTGTTGTGTTCGTCACACGAAGCTGTAAGGCGCACGTTAACCGCGACGGCGGCGGTAAAAATGGTATGTCAAGAATTTTGACGTTTCCAAGACATCTGGGGAAGAGGAAAGGGGAGCAAGAGGGGGGTGGGGGGGTGGTTCTCCTATTTGAAGGAGGGCACCACGGTGTGCTGGTTTCAATCTACGGCAAGCTCCCCCGTTCGCTTTGTCTGTTATTTCTGCCGGATGACGATGGGTTTTGATTTTCTCTTTGTTTTTGCCATCTCGGACTGCTGATGGCAAAGTGAATCTGGCTGGAATTCGGAACCGTGCAGCAAAGGGAAAGGTACGGCTATTTCGGCATGCTACGCTTCGGTAGCTACTGGAGCAGTTTTCCTCCAGCGGGAGTGAAATTCCTCCCTCGCCTCTTCCGTTTTAACGTCTCGTGTTCTGGGTGTGGCAAGGGCGCGCTCACGAATGGCGTCAACGTTTTCGGTAGCCGAAAACTTTTGACTACCGCGCCCGGCCCGTCGCTTTTCGGCTTTGGCGGCCAGCAGTTGGTCGGAACTACGGCAATGTCCGCGGCCGCGGCCGTGAAAGCGTATCAATCAAACGAAACGGAACGATTTCTCACTAATGGAAGCTGATTTACGTCCATCAAGGCGAGCCGGTGAGCTACGGTGGCAGCATCGGTTCACATCGGTTTGAGAAGGGTTTGGAATTGTTTCCAACCCCCCCCCCCCCTCTCGCCCCTCTTCTCCCCTTCTCAAACTAAATCGAGAAAGGGCCCTTTTCACACATACACGCACACACTCATGTAACCTTATTCGCACAAAGCCACAGCCCTGTACCGTAGAACACTTTGTTGCTTCGAACACTGCGGGGCCAACAAAATGGAAGGCAGATCCATCTTTTCTCCCACGAACAGAGGGCGAAACAGGGAAATAAATCACCCATCTCTGTCGGGGACAGAAGTAGCAGCGAGAGAGGGTGAAGCGGGGCACTCGTAGATCGATTTTTTGCGCAACTGCGTGCGTGCCAAACAACTACCACCACACACACACACACACACACACACACACCGGTTTGTGGGGCATGCGCGCATCGTATCTCTGGCTGCCGCTGCCCGTATCTAGATGATACTGTCTCTTCGTCCCAGCATCGGATCGGTATCCCGTTGATGCTGCGATAGCGATTGCGCCGGAAGCTAGCAAAAGATGGGGGGAGGGGGGAGGTTGCAAGAAGCATAGCTACAGGATTTTCGGGGGTTGGTAGACAAAAAGGAATAGAGAAAGAGTTTCTTTTATATAATGGGGCACATTTTATTCCCGCCAATTTCCCAGCACCAGGGAGCAAGGCAACTAACCACGGACACCAACACACTGGCAGACAGCGCCAGCAAAAAGGACACCCCTCACGAGAGGAATAATTCAACCGAAATGACATGAGCGAGGGATACAGGGCAAAGCAGCGTTGGTAGCGGGAATGTGAGTAAGATAAACTTTCTGACACAGGATTGCCTTGCTGGGAAGGGAAAAGTTTGCGCTGTTTTCCCTCCGTCAAGACGCTTCCATGCACACAATCACACTCACAGACCAGTGGGGAGACGTTTGCCAGCTGAGTAAACTGACTGGCACAAACACATCCCCAGGAACAGGCAGCTGAAGGGTGGCCGTGGAAGGAGAAAACCAACTGACAAAGTTTCGCATCCCTCCGGTCAGCATCCCTGGAGCGAGTGCACGCTTGTGTGTGTGTGTGTGTGTGTGTGTGGTGTCTACTCCACCATTTTGCGTTCTGGCTATCTGGGGCCGGCGCTATCTTGATGGTGCTGGGTGTGGAAATTGTTTGTTCTCCAAACATGTCTGCAGCATGAATAATTTATATCGTTAAGAAGGAATCCTTTTCTCGCCCTGTTGTCCTGCCCGAAGCGGAGAAGAAGGACCAAACTTTGGCTCACTACCCACTAACCCCCCTCTTGTTGGGCGGGAAAATTCGGTTTTATGTTATACCTTGCTCGTGTTGCTTGCTCCCCTATCGTTTCCACTCCTTCCTTCCTGGGAGAAGTCTGAGATCTGAGCAAGGGTGACATTATCCTTTTCCTCTCGCTTGCTTGGAGATTATTTGGGTGCGGGAGATCTTTTCTATTTCGCCGTCGAGAGGAGTTTGCGATTAAGGGCTGAAGAGTGTAGATAGCTGCGTACGAAGGGAAGAAGATCCCTATCGTTATCATTCGGTGTGGTGTATAAGCACCCGTAGCACATAAACACACACACACACACAGGGGAGCGTGTAGAGATCCGCACATACAAAGAGTGTGCGTTAAAATAATCTTCACTACGATTTCATCCAAACGGGCAAATTCGTTTCCGGGACGGACTTAGGATTCCTGTCTCAAGAGCCTCCTCTCTGGCAGGAGATTGTCTTCGCGGGAATGGGGGAAGGGAAGGGAGGAAAAAGGTGGAAGAACAAAGAAATAATATCCTGCTCCCGGTAGAGGCCGCTGTATATCCTTCGGGCGAACCAGTTAGCTTGAGCTCCTCCTTCTTAGGGGTTCAGCATCGCCCTGCTCGTTTCGTGCACATCCCCCTTTCGTATGGTGGGTTGGGGTGTGTGTGTGTGTGTGTGTGGGTGGGAGAAAGGGAAACCGGGTTGTGGGGGAAGCAGCGACACTCGCACGTACATGTGACCCAGCTGTCAACTTTAATTGGTAGCTGATCTTACCGTACCGATAGCGCGTTATTTCGATTCTAATTTATACACGCACATATACTTCGCTCCTCTGCCCGCTTCCCTGGACATACCCTGGCAGTCTTCTACTCCTTCGCAGGCACATAACAGCACACACACACACACACGCGCGGGGAGATAGGGTGGGCCCGGTGTGCCAATCCGTGCTGTGTCGTTATTTCGTTTATGTCTCATTTCAAATCATTTCTTGCGCATCCCACGTACAGTTCGTCCTTCGTTCGTACCGATCCCGCGTTACGTGGAGCGTCTTTGCACGTATGTGCCTATATTAGCCTAACCTTCAGGCTAAAAAAGTGTTTTGTGTACGATAATGATGATGAAAAATATTTGCCGTTCAATAATCATGTTATAATGGAGGTTGAAGGTTTTCTCAATTAAGCTTGAACGTTCTGCATTACTTATGCTCGGTCCCACCTTTACTGCCATATCATTGTAAAATGTAACCCGTAACCATATTTTGTATTGCAAGCGAATTTAATCGATTAAAGAGGCAAGTAGTAGCGACTCGTTCCTCACGCAAGTGGTTTTATATTTTCGCACTCAATCTTGACGTCATTCCCACGCAAACCTTCAACTTCCTCGCCGAACGATAGAATCACAGCAATACGTATCATCTCGCGGCTGGGAATGATTCAATTTTGAATCGTTTAAATGAAACCACGCATAGGATCTCAATGCTACGAGAGACTATCTAGCGGCAAAGCGAGGAAGATAGAAGAGACGACGGAAAGAGCACGCAGGCGTGAACCGGGGAGAGCATTACTGCCAGCGGCCCCACGGCAGACCAAAATATGACAAAACATGAATAGAAGCCCGGGCTGCCCTGTTCGGCGATCGCAATGTTTCGATCGATTGGAACCAGTTTCCCGATCGGAAACAGGTCGGGCGGGTGAGTCGCACACGACGAACGGTGTACCGTTTGCTGTCCTCACCTACCGCGTGCTCCGTGGTTCCCTGCGTTTAATTAAAGCTGATTTCGGAAATCGATACTCGGTCACAGATAAAAACCAATTAATAACACCTTTGTTGACAGTTGACGCTGCACACCGGTAGGGGGAGGAGAGGGGGGGGGAGGCCTGACGAGAGTGCCAGCTTCCCGGGCAGGTACTGTTGTTGTCTGTTTGTGGTGCTCGCGCGCCTTTCGATACGCATATTACTGTGATCGATTTTTGGAACCGCCCAAGAAGGTGAAGAAGAGGAACACTTCAATCCGGACACACCCGGCCGTGTGTGTGTGTGTGTGTGTGTGTGTGTGTCCGGGAGCGCACCCGGAACGCGAACCACCGGAACCGGTTCCGGATGGAGCAAGGATATGGAAATGACACGAAACCACGCGATGTAACAGCGTTGTGGCATAGAGGTCTAGCTAGCTTCTTGAGTTCTAGGTTCGCATCCACTCACCCTTGGGAGGTGAACACAGCACACAAAAGAACCACTACAACCCCCCTCTCCCAACTGACCACCGAGAGACGAGGGACCGAATCGTTTGACAGCTCTCGAACGCTTCCAAAAGCTTACACACAACGAACGAGATATTGGTGGTGCCGTGGCTGTGGCTTAGCAAACGAAAACAACAATTACTGGATTGATGGATTGGAATTGGATTGGATTGGAACCGTCCGAAGCGTGCTGCCCGGACCTGGACGCCGTGGAGTGACATGCGTGAAATGGATTCACGAGAAACCGGGAGTACGGCAGGGTTATGCTTTTAATTGGGTTAATGTCAGTTTGACAGGCACTGTGTGCTGGGTGGTGTGGGCCTAGTGCTCCTACTACATTGTACCGCGCCCGTCCTTTCATCCCAAAACGTTTCTTCCTTCTTCTTCTTCCTTGTTTTGGGGCTAGCCGGGCGTTTGCTCATTGTCATCGAAGAGTCAATGTACGGGGTCGCCACCAACCGGGCACTGGGTATCATCCATCTTCTTTCCGCTCGGTGGTCAGCTTTATGATACAAAATTGATGAACTTCTGCCACTACAACCTACCGCGCCACTGCCACTGACGTCCAACGACCTTCCGTGTAAGCCGGTGGGCATGAGCCCCGTAAGCCGGACCTTGATTGACCACCTGCAACGCTTCCGCTTTGCCGTACGTCATCCCTCCCCCTCCTCCCCCTTTACCATTTCCATCCCACCAAACTCCCTCATGAGCATGGTCCATTGTTCAGCCGTAGAGCCTAGGCGAAGTGTACGAAAAAAAAGGACGCCACCGGCTGGGAAGCGTGTTTGGTTTTTGGCGTTGCCTTGGTTACGCCATTCGCCCGTACGCTCATACGCACAAGCCTGTCAAAACATCGCCTCACCGACGGTCCCGTTGCTCTTGCTCTCCACCGGTCCCCACCTTCCCTCACCCAAAGTCGCAATCGCTCCCAGAAACGGCACACTCGAGTGCATTTCGATGCAGTTTCGATCAACAAACAGCAACAACAAACCATCTAGCGCCATCCTTCTCGCACCGCACGGGACGGCCCGAGCGTGATTGGAAAAGTAGGCGTGGAAATGCTCGCGGTTTTCATGCTGCTCTCGTCGTACCGTTCGCTGTTCGCTCTCGCATCTCGCGCGATGTTTTATTCTTTCGCCTCTTCTATTCTTTTCGTTCTGCCCATTGACATTTTACGCGGGCGCTCTCGCCGTTTGCACTGGTCTGGTTTCGACGGTGCGCCCTTGTTTTTCGTCTTTTTTGTGGCGCGACCGTTTGCAGCGCGAATTGTCTGTCGCGCTACGAACGCGAAAGAGAACCACGGTTGATTGGAACGCCCGTTTCCCTCCCCACTCGCAACGAACGCGCAGAGGGCAACCGTGTGCGAAGGGAAAGGGTGGGGAAAGGGAAAAACAAAATGGATTTTATCGATTTTCCAACCACCAGATTTCCCAAACCGATCGTGGGTGTGTTGGTGACGGCCGACGCGTCAGAGTTTATGGCTAACGGCGTGCCAAAACGCTCATATCAACCACCGTCGCCACATTCCGTCCAGCCCTATAGCTGCCCGGCACGGTTGACATTGGAAATGGAAAACCTTCACCAGCTGCCCCGGGAGAGAGGGAAAGCGAGAGCGGGTTCCGTGCTTTCCGTTCCACCATTTTCCCTTGTGGTGCGTGCGTTACGTGGATTCGAACATTTAATTTGGTCATAATTAATGGCTCCCCGCGATGAGCAGCTCCGGTGTGGCGGTATGGCGAGGAAAATTGTTTCCCTCTTTTCCACCCGAGCCACGAACAGTGTGTGGTGTATCCGGCTCGTTTGGCACCTCGAACGTGTGACGGGAATTTCCCTGACCGGTGGAGTAAAGGGTGAAATGGGCGGGATGGGCACACCGATGTGGAGGTGCTATGCGAATGATATTGCCATCGGAATGCGTGGCAGCGGAAATGATCCAACAATCCGGTGCCAGGATAACGGCACTGGCTGAAACCCGTGTTCCGGGCCTTTGGGGTTGGTTTTTTCGTCCCGCTTTTCCCTCACCGACTGTCTGTATGTGTGTGTGTGTATGTTAGGGGGAACGGTAAAAAGCATGGAGGGAGGAAATATTGGAATAAATAGTGTGCGTCACGGAAATGGGATTTATTTTGTAATCAAGGCAGAGTGCATGTCCCGGTCGTGGTGCCAATGGGTGTGGATATTTGGGAACATGAATGTGTTGGATGGGTTCACTTTCATTTTCCTGCCCGAAAATCGAAGTAATGCAACCACTTCCACCCACAAACCACATTCTGAACCATGAAAGATTAAATATCAAACCATTGCGTTAAAATAATAATAAACGCATCCCTATCTAGCCGCCCGTAGACTATAACACATTTATGCAACGATAGCTCATTTGTCATGTTCACTGGTCGTTCATTATCTGCACAGCGTTAGGCTCGATTAACAAAACACAAAGAAAAACCACGGAACTACGTTAAAGCAATCGCGGACAATTAAAGTGTTAAGCCAATCCATCATGCCGGGCGTTTGAGGCTGTTTTGAAAAAGCCTAGAAAAACACATCACACCAGCGCTCTCGGGAGACAAAAGGCTACGCCCGGTGGATTGCAGCAGCAGCAAGTCAAAGCAAAAAAAGAAAAACAAAGAGTGAAACAACAAAACCTAGCTGCCAGCGGCCACTAAATATTAATGAATTCGGCAACACGAACTACACGGCCCCAGTCAACCCTGTCCGCACGCGAACCGGTCATGATGAGGGGAAGTTTTGGACATTAGTTTCGTTTCTATTGCTTTTTAAAATGTGCTCATCAAATGTGTTTGTTTTTTTGAGCAGTGGTTGAAGGAATTATTAATAACAGTTTGGGGCAGGAAGTAAATGGATTTTCGTCGCGATGAAGCAGCAGCTATATACAATGCAGAAATCTAATTTCAAATGTAGTTTTGTCAAACTTAATGCATTCCACAAGTAATTGTAAATATTCGATTCGAGCTGATGGTTGCATCGTGCCTAACTTTTCTTACATGCAGCGTTGATTGATAGGCGGAACAATATGAAAAGGGATTGAATTAGGTGGTAACACAACGCCACACCGCGTTACGGTGGTTGCTGCTCAAAAAGGAAAAACACATATTTCATATCGCTCTTGCTGACTGTCACGACATGTGATGATTGACTAACGAACCGATTTACGATATTTGGACGGTCGTAAAAAAACTCCCCAAAAAAGTATAGCATGATAAAAACAAAACAGCATAACGATACGCCTTTGTCGGTGGAACGTAAAAGCCGTCATGCCATCGAATTAATGGCGAAAAACTATCAAGCAACCGTAATGAGCTTAAGATGTGGTGAAATTTGATGTCACTATAGCTCTGTGTTCCGGTAGCTTCTCTGGGATTCCTCCACCGGAAGCCTGGATCGTACGAATTGAACCTTATGGTTGCTTGGCTTTACAAGTGCAATAAAAGCCCAATGCCCAACGACCCATGTCCACCCATGGTGGTTGTGCTGCCACAGCTTTCCAGGCTAAAATTGAGCAAAATTAGAAACGCCATCACCGCTCCAACTATGCAAGCTTAAATTGTTTGCCTCCAGGGAGCTACGGGACACCCTCCCCGGCTCGGGACTTCCATTTGAATGTTTTTCAGATGCGATTTTAAAATTGAACCACCCGACCCGATCGATCGATCGATCAGCGACCGAGGGCAGACAGCACCCGGTGCTGGCCGCATACTGGCGATGGTGCAATAAATCAATTTTCTGAGCGTAATTGTTTTCCCGGGGGGCTTTCCGATGTGCCCTCGTGAAGTCCGGTTTTTCAGGGTGCGAGCCTAAGCTTACCTTTTTTCCAAACGCCCCAACCGCTCCGGGGTGCTAAAATTCCAGAACTTTGTAAATGTCATGTCCGATTATGATGGTTCGGGGCAGCGGCACAAGAAGTCGGGATATCGTGGCGGCTTATCGGGAAAGATTTAGTCGCGGCCTGCTGGCTGGCTGACGTCTTGGCAGATGCGCTGTCCTTTTCGGTCAATAATTGCAATCGCACCCGTACCGGCAGCGGAGCATTACCTGCGAGTTGATACGATAATGTTGATGTATGATTGTTAATTTTCCCGGCGTTTTTCCTCTCCCCCCCACCCCCTCCCCCTTTCTTTTCAGTCGCTTCAAAGTGCCGCCCGACGTGCGGGAACATCGTGCGCCAACTGTAAAACGACCACCACCACCCTGTGGCGAAGGAATCAGGGCGGCGAACCAGTTTGCAACGCTTGCGGGCTCTACTACAAGCTGCACAACGTAAGTACTGCGCTACCACAGCCGGGGCTGGCTGCGGGGCTTTTCCTTTATGTTATTAGTGCCAGCGTCGCGGTAGGATGCAATAAATTGCCCATCCCAAAGAACTTAATCAATCCCGGCGAGATCATCGACAGGACGTGGCGTGGAAAAGCGGCACGGTGCCAAGGTGGATTATCCCGCGTACCGTTCGATCCGAATGTGTGTTAGCTTCCGGCTGACCGGCGCACTGGTGGGGGAAGAGTGCCGGAGCAATAAACTTCACTTACTCCCGTTGCCACCGCGACGGATCGGCATGTGGAAGAGCTAGGTGGCGGCAGGAAATAATGACCCATCCTGGGGCCAGGCCAAGATGCGGCCGGAAGATTGCAGGAGAACGTTTTTCCCATTCCGCCTCGTGTCGGTTCCTTCTGTCGCGTTCGCAATGGGACACGGAAGCGATTAATATTCGTGTGCATGTGATGAAGGATATCCGGGAGGACGATTTGTGTGCCTTTTGGTGCCAGTAACAGCGGCATTAATGATGCTGCAGGCCAGTTTATGCAAAAACAGTTTCTAGTTGCTCTTGCACATAAAATAAGGAACTTTTTCTTTTGCTCAAAAGCATGCAAGATCCTGCGTGTATGTGTGTGTGTCGGCAAATTGTGAGGATTTATTTTAATTGAAAGCAAATAGTTTACACAGTGCAAGTGGATGAAAATCGAGGAAATTAAGCCAACACCGTCCAGCCGTCCAGCGATGGGTGGGGATGTGTGGGTGCGAGAGATAAAAAATGAAATCAAATCTTTGAACAGGAAATTAACTTCATCCCTCTAATCGCCCCTTTGATCGTGGCTGGTTGGCGGAGATAGCCGGTAGGTAGCGCACCAGACTCCGATATAGCACCCATTATATCTGCAACGAGGGTTGCAGCTTATAACGCTTCATATTCTGGCACGTGTCGGATGGCGCCGTTTTAACACACACACAGAAAAAACCGCTCATACGCCAACCAGAGTCACACGTCCCCTTGCCGTTCGATGTGTTGGAGGATTTCATTCTGACACACTCGCGGGACCGAGAGGGAAAGGGATATTCCACCCAAAACGTCACTGTTGCGAAGGGATAATCAATCTGCAGTCATCTCAGCCCTTCACACACCTACCCTACCCGCACGAACGATAATAGGGGTGTAAATGGTTTGGGAAGTAGCGATAAGATTGATTTACTTCTGATTCGTTTTGAGAGGGTGGTGCTCATCGGGAGGGAGTCGTCTGGCGGTACAATGAATATTAAAGAATAGCTGGTGGCTGCAGCATCCTCCGCCCCAGATCGGAAGTCGGTACAGGCAAGGGAAATAATGCAGGGGTAGAGCCTTGTTCATGCCGAACAATCTCGGTTTCCTTCCCTGACACGTACGCGCTTTCTTTTCGCAATTGAATGTGTCATTCGAGTGTGAACCGGGTGGTATAAAGCGATTTTGGAAAGGGGAAGCGCTACCGAAGATTAAAACACTTGAACCGAAGTCGCTAGTTGTTTGCTTGGTGAGTTAGTGAAAAGATAGGAGAGAGAGATAGAGAGAGGAGTGGAAAAATAGATTGGAAAAGTCCCCATCATCGTCGCAACATCGCAAAACGGATTCAGCACAGACAAAGAAAAACCCACCGCAAACCACTGCCGGGTAATGAATGGGTACGAAACGTCCGCTTGACGAGTGGCGGCCCTGGTCACCCGGGCAAGGTAGTGCACTCTTCCGCACGAAGTGAGCCAGAGTGCAAGAAATTGTCAACCGGCCACTTCACAGCCTTCACCGTTCATCGCATCATCCTGATGGGCCGCAGCGGAGGGAGGGGGTGGGGGGCATAAAAGCGAAAGCATAATGATACCGCGTCCATTACCGATCCGATGGTTACGGATGGTTGTCAGGCTTTTGTCAGCGGTGTGCGCGGCCTTTTGACTGACAGTTGAAAAGACAAGCCGGGCCAGCCGAACGGACGCCCTGGCCCCGCCGGATCGGGGCGAAGGGAGCCACAAAACGTACCTCTTCTCTATGCGCCACCGCCACAGTGGACAGTGGAGACGACAGTTGCCTTAAAGGCGCTGTTTGCGAGAAAATTGGACCGCCATCGGTTGCGCATTACATCGCCCCGCACAAGGCCAGAAGGTGGCTCCGCTTTTACTGTGACAAATGTAATTGCGATGGGATTGTTTTTGGCTCATAAAAAATGAAGCTCTATTTTGCGCCTAAAAATAGCAACGTAAGTTTAATGAAGCTTTTTTCCAAACGCGTATTAATTTGTATTTAATTTTAACCCCATCTAAACACCATTCCATCGACAAAAGCGAGCGCCGGATTCATTCCGATGCGAACCGTTAAAGTGGAAACAGCCAAATAGATAATGCGAACGTTTCATGCGTTCCGTGGTGCACGAGAGGCACCGCGGTTTGGGGGAATGAAAAACGGAAAAGTAATTATTCAAATTTATGCAAAACTGACCGCGTGCACGCTTGACCCTGTCCCCGGTTTCGGGTGGGAAGGAGAAACCCGCTGGAAGCGGAAAACCTTTTTCCCCACAAGCGGTCCTCCACAGCAGTCGTGTGGGGTGGTAAAAACGCATTGTAACTGCTGGCACTATGTGCGTGTGACATGGCTTTTTGGTTCACAATGTTTCGAGGGTGGATTATGATGCCCGAAGTAACGGGGCACGCCAAGCTCGTGTGTGACAAGCGTACGGGGGCAGCCAGTCCTCGACGGCTGAAACAACTCTCAGAAATGGTTTCCATGCAGACGACAGACAACTTGTTGGAACGATCGTTCGAGAAGCAAGTGTAGCATCCCTTGCACGCCGAAAGCGCCACCGTGAGGCGCTCCAAATCGGTACAAAATTGGCAAAAAGAAAAAGAAAAAACCGAAAAAAGGCATTAAAAAAATTAAAACTACATCAACTTTGAATCAAACCCGCCTCCCCACCGACATGTTCGTCTCCGTCCTCTCTGTGGCGCGGTGGATTAACTCATGCGAGGAAAAGAAATGCAACCAAGCAGACCCCTGTTGATGGTGCCCTTGTTTCCAGCAGCGGTGTCGTGTGTTTGTGTTTCAGTTTGCCCAGTGATAGCCCCGGTGCTGGGGGAAAAGTTCGCCCCTCAAAATGGTTCGGGTTTTCCATCCCCAACTACAAAGCTCGTTTGCTATATATGTGGTGCAAATGTCAGGGGGAAAAGTGTAAAGGCCGGGTAGCGGAGAAGCGCCACATGGTATTGAAGTATTACCATGAAGCTGGCTGGCACAGCATAAATGAATTGTTATGGCCGTAATAACAGTAATTATCATTAAAATGTGTTTGTATGGGCCTTTGCGCCGGTCGTCGTAGGGCTATGTTTGAATTTTAAGGCGGCCCCCTCCCGGCTGAGGGCATTCTTGGGCGGAATTTGTGAATGGATCAGGAGGGGCGTGGATAATGAAATGTTTGTGAAAGATTTCAGGCCAGTATCATTTTCCAACACCCTTCCGTTCCGGGCGTAAGTGAATTAAAAAAAAAACACGCCGAAACCTAACACCGACTTTGGAGCTCTTCGCGCCGGTGATTGTTTGTTGCGCAAATTACCTCATAATGATTTTTTAAAGGCCCATCTACGTGCAAGCGTTCATCAGTGCAGGTGGATCATAAAACCGATTGTCACACGAATGGCCCCTCCAATCGGCATGGCTGTATACTGCTGCTGCTGCTGCTGCCCCGATAACATCTCGCACGTCCAGTGCGTGCGGTCGCGCTGCCTGGCTACCGATTGGATCGGCGCACTGTATTTCATCATACTATGATAGCACAAAGCGAGCTATCTTCCAAACACTGCAATTAACCACAATGAAGAACCCGATCACGGGCCACGATGTCCCATGGGTTTGCGCTCGCCCAGTATCTCGGACACGATGCACGATCTCTTCCACCCTCGATCTTATCGCGAACCATCGGAACCACCAATCTACTTAGCGCTGATTAGTGGTTGTAAAAAAAAAATACGCCCAGTGCTTTAGCGTAATTTCACCCAAATGTCTCGCCGTACATACACCGGAAAGTACAGGCATTGTGTGATAGCTCGGTGGAAACCCAACAAGCTGGCGAGATAAAGAAAGACAAAAAGAAGCAGCCAGCCAACCACACGTAAACACACACACACACACACACTCCTTTGAAGCTCTTATCAAGGGTGTCAATAGCTGGTTTTCGTGATGTAATTGATATTGTTACGTGCGGTTTTATTGGCCCACCGAGCAGTCCCAATCACTCAATTCGATTAATCAATGTTTATAGCGGCCGTTGCATGTTCGCATGATAACATTCTGGTGTGCTTTTACTGCACCACGTGCACTCACCACACTATCTAGCCGCGCAGGGCGAGTGCAGTGATCCAGAAGGATCGTACGCCGGCGCTCCCGATGGTGCGATTTTCCATTTCAATCAAGTTCGGTCACACAATTATCACCACACACCGGTGCAGGAGAAGCATTCTGCACGTTGCATTCGACTCGCCTCCCCCTATATCAATACCGTCATCTGACAGCTGTCAATGGTGTTGAAGCTGAAGTGGTGGGTGGGCAAGGAAAATAAGACACTCGCCCACCCACACTCACTGGCCCGAAGGTAGAATAATGCACGCGCAAACACCACTCGAACGCTGGCGAAGGAAGATAATTATCATCCTTCAAGACGACGTATCAACTTAATTTGAATGACAAATACGATTGCAATCTTGCGACGTCCCACCAGTCGGTAGGGTGGGCTCTTGCTGGTGGCTGGGTGGCCTCTTTCGGGAGAGCTTCTGATCGCTGCTGTAGGTGCAATATGCAGTCCTCAGCAGCGAACGATGCAATCAACGGGATTAAACCACTCAAAAGCGTTGCAAATTTTAAGGTGCGATGTTTGTCGGGAAGCGCAACAAATAAAGTAAAAATGCATTTCCAATATCCTTGTTGCAGTTAGTGCAGTAATTGGTTGATTGCTTGCGCAGACGAAGAGATTAACAAACAAAATCCCACAAAGATCGAACCCAAACGCAAACACAAAACCCTAATGCCGGAGATCGGTTCCCCAGTGAGCCAAAGTAATTGATACGCTTGTAGAAACGATTCCACTACCGCATTCCCTGATTCGTATGAAATTTCAAGCAACAAAAGAAAAAAACCAGAAAACCCAATTCATACAAGAATAACACCACTTGCAAACACACAAAAGCGGTGGCAAAAATAGTTTCAGTTGCAGATTGGATTGTTCCGCACCCGTGCAAAAGATCCGAGACCCTTCTCTGACTGTGTGCAGTGACATCGATAAGTGGGTTCTCCCACTGTTATGTCCTTTGCCCGGATCAACGCCGGAGGTTTATCCTGTACCTTTTGGCTTTTTCCTTTTCCGCCACAAATAAGCTCCGACCGCACCCTGATTTTTTTGGCGACCCACAGTGAACGCTGTTTCTGCAGGGACGCCCTTACATCCTTACATGGCTGCACCGAGCCCATTTGACAATTGACAGATATAAACGTCCTGCTCGAATGGGAAAACCACTCACTTCCTCGCAGCGAAAGGGAAAAGGGAACGAAAGGAACTGCGTCCACACAATTGATGGTCGGCAGGAAATGAAGAATCATGCAAGATTGAGATCAAAGCGTGCAGCATCAGCAAAAGGCCCGGGAAACGCCAGGGCTGCAGCAGGATGTGTGCCCTCGCCAATGGGTTTACCCGTGTCGCGATCAAAACCTAACTGCCGGAACTGCACTTGCCGTGGTGCCGCCGCTTACAAATCAGCTGAAATTTGCTCAGCTCAAACAGTTCCTCCCCGACCGTGCCATTTTTCAGCGCATTTTCAGTGCAAACGATGAAATTCGAGCGCACATGTTCGGTCAGTCGGCTGCAGCTTCACCGCACCGGTGCGCAGTAGCGAGATGAAAGATGAGAGATCGGAGATCTGCCGCCTGTAGATCGTTATCCGCTCGACCAATCTCAGAATCTGGCTAGCGTTACGCAGTCTGAGAGTATCACTGCATTCCCGAAAAAACGAAAACACACACATGAGTACGAAGAATGAGCGAAGAGCCATTTTTAAACCGAGTGTAAACTCGATAATAAGCTTGCGACATTGCGCCGTGCAGGTTTCCTTCCGCCTCCCCCTCTCTCCCCCTTCGCGGGATGAAAATTTTCGTAATTAAAGAAATTTTAATGATTCAATTTATCTTCGAAAAATCATCAGTGCCATTGAGGTGGACCGTGCAAGTGCCCGGGGGGTGGCTGTCCCGGAGAAAGCGAACGAGGCGAGGCTCGCCAAGAACTCCCAGAAGGACCGCAGCCGCGCGCGGTTCTCATTTTCGTAATGAAGTTAGATGTAGCGTACAGAACGCCAATTAACGCTTTAATAACTTCGCTCGATTTCATGCGCCGACGGGTGACGGGCGAACGGGATCCGGGAGTGCTGATCGCGCGCGTTCGAAACAGGGGGGGTTCGCATCGTACGCATTCGCCGGAATGCTGATTTGCATCAAGATTTATTTCATATGGTTTGTGCGAGCGGTTTGCCCTCTCCCGTTTCGATCTGATCCCTGCGCGCCGGCCAGCCCTACAACGACTTTTGCTAATTATGGCCCGGATGCTTCAGCCGCTGCCGATGGATGTTGCCGCCCGGGAAGCCGGGGCGAAAGAATCGACCCGATTGAGCGGCGTAACAGCGGGCTGATTTCCACGAACCTGCCAGCGTGCCGCGATATCATAGTCGTAGGCATCGTTTACGCGGCATTTATCCCGCGGGCCATTGTGCGTGGTAAGGTGCTTTGGGTTTGGTCTGCAGCACGGTTCGGTGTGTGGCGCGTGCGAGCTAGCGCACGCGCCCGCTCACTACCCGCCTGGTATAATCCGGGACCGCACCGTGCTGGCAAATCGAGCGCAACGAGGCGGCGCTCGATGGGAAGATGCGCACGCGTCGTCCGGACCAAGGGACCACCCCGGTGGTCCTATCGCGCACTTGCGACGATGGCACGCCAAGATGTGATGGTTTAAATTTAGCAGGGCGACAGTGGCTAACAAGAGTGCTGACTTCTGAGCGGCTGCTTAATACAATAAGATTGATTGAGACTTTTGAGCAAGTGTACAGTTTGTTACAATTATTTTTCGATTTTCTCTTCCCCCTTTTTCCCCAAATAGGTTAATCGACCGCTGACGATGAAAAAGGAAGGCATCCAAACGCGAAACCGGAAGCTGTCGTCCAAATCGAAGAAGAAGAAAGGAATGCCTGGCTCGTGTCTTCCGCTCGGCGGTCACCTCGGCGACCTGATGAAGCCGCTCGACCACAAACCCTCCTTCCCGGGTGCGTTCCCCGGCTCGATGGGTAAGTTAATGCAACACTTTTGTTTTCCTCCGATTGTGTCAGCATGCTGAAACAAAACACTCAAACCCTGGGACACTAGCAGCAACAAAAATTGTAATTGAAATCATCTCCTTGCTTGTCAACCAACAGGACAACACAGCCATTTATCGGGAGGTTTACATCCGGCACATACGCACATGCACGGAGGCTGGTACACGACCGGTATGGGAGCGCTCGGGACTTCCGGCGGGCTGCAGAACGGATTCGGCGGTGCGGGCTCGTTAGGTGGAGGAGTCGTCCCGCATTCGCAGTCGTACCATCTAGGACTTAATTCAATGGTAAGTTAGCAGTTACCCTACGCTTTTCGTTGCTTTTTTTAATGTAAAATTGTGTTTCAAATTCATTCAAAATTTGAATCATTTCCAAACTTTACTCAACCATCCTTCCTTTTTCTTCGACCATATAACTGTCATCCCAACAGAGCTGGCGTTCGGAGTACACGTGATGGAGCACCGGCAACTTTAATACCAATCTGTTCGAGTTCAGCACCTCACCGAAGCTGCAACAGCAGCAGCAGCACCAACCGACCCTCTCACACCAGCAGCAACAGCAGCAGCAGCAACAACAGCAACAACAGCAACAGCAACAGCAGCAACAGCAGCTACTGCTACAGCAGCACCAAACTCAACAATCCACCCACAGTCAGCTGCAGCAGTCGCCCTCGTCCAGCTCGTCCCTGTCGTCGATAGCGAACGCGGCCTCGCTGCTGGAGCAGCACCATCTCGGATCGCTGCATCAGCTGCACGAGCATCATCACGATGGCCAGCTACACCTGCATCCCCATCAGCTGCATTTAGCAACCGCAAGTCAAGTACAAATCTAACCTCATCATGCAACAGATCCGCTTAGAAACGATTCCACACTTCCTGTCTGCACCGACGACGGCGACGACGACGACGACAACGTTCGGTCCTCATCCGTCGCACGTCGTGCGCTTCTAGTCACTACCCAGCCTATTCGTACAACTTCTTCTTCGTATCATCTCAAACACCGATAGCAGCAAACCGCATTCAAGGACGATCGGCACAACCTTCCCTTCAGCTTCATAAACAAAACAAACAGGAATTAATCCGGACGCTTCGGGAATTTGGGCGGCTGGAAGGACGGCGATCGGGCACCGGTTCAGTATTATAAACGATTTTCATAGATTAGCGTGTAGTGCGCAATACATATACACCGTGACGCTACCCAAACCCCGTACTACGCCCGTTCTGTCGAAGGTAAGTCGAATGGGGGAAGGGAATCACTTCCGCCTGCGCACCCACTGCTTCAGGAAGCTTTAAAATGGTGTAACCAAGCGAATGATGAGCGTAAGTTAAAACGAATTTAATGCAGCCCCCGGATCCGCCGATCCCTCCCGCCCTAAACGTCTGCCAGTTGGACGTGACGGGAGAATGAGAAAGCGCAGGGAAAACACAGGCACAGGCTAACAAACAGACAGCAGAAGAAACAAAGAACACTGGCGCTGGTGAGAAAACAAGACCGATCGCTGATCTTGTGGGCTTTGTGGTTTTGTACATACGATCGAAAATCAGATAAATTACCAATGTTCACCAACTGGCTCAGAACCAGAGAAAAAAAAAACAAAGTGGGGTTAACAGCTAACAAACAGACGAACAAAAAAAAACAAAACTCTAAATGATGGTGTTGTTTTTTTTCTGTTTGAAAATGAAAAACACTACTGGGAAACGATCCGCCGAATAGCAATTAACGTGCACAAACTAGCAACAGCAGCAGCATCTGCACAAACGGAAATGACGAAAGTCGGCCAGTGCATTCGCTGATGGGTTATGCGAAGGCACAACACAAAAACACAGTGATGTACACGTTACTATTGTTTAGCGGGTAAGGAGAAATAGTGAATTCAACCGTACGAAAGCGAAGCAAAGCAGTCCCAGCGTCACATGGATGGAAAAGCAATTTTTTTTTGCGCACAATAAAACGTACAAGATGAGGGCAAAACTTTCTAATGTTTTTTTCGGAATGGAAAGTTTTGTCAAACGGGGAAAAAATTCTTAAACAGTTTGAGAAGAAAAAACCCTTCCCATTCTCCAGCCACGTGTGTCACGCTGTGGGAGCATTTGTAGCAAAGGATAACAGAGTGGAGAAAAGTGCAATTTTTCTTAGTTTCAATTATCTGAGAGCGGAAGCAGCTAGCTACGCTTTCCACTTCGGTCCTTTGTTTTTTTTTTCTTGTTTTGTTGTTTAAAGGGAAAAAGATTATTATTTTTTATTGCCGCCGTCAAAGCGAACCGTTTTGGCCGGGCGAACCGTGGCGCAAATGATTTGCGCGGGTGCACCTTCTCGTTTAAGTTAGTGTAATTTATTTATCTACTATCCGCAATTACAATTTTACTGTAGCACCATTCGTTTCATCAGGTGCGTGTGAGAGTTGAGCAATAAAAAGGGATGTGCATAGTGTGCGCCAGGCAGGATGTAAAGCGACAAAAAAAGACGAAGAAGCAGTATAGGGTTGCGTCCGAGTTTGAGTTTGATAGCAAACGAGGCGGAGCATGCTAGTGCATCGTCTTGGATTGCTGCATTGGAAACGAAATTTTCCTGCAAGCAAGCAAAGAGCAAAAAGGGGAAAAAACAAAATTAAAAAGAAAATTTATTTAGCAAAAAAAAAACACAAGCAAGAAAAAAAAATGATAAGAGAAGCAGATGCCATATAAATAAGTAGACTGTAAAATGTTTCCAACAAGCAGCACAGAAAATTTGCGTAAGTGTAGCCGTCTTGATGTTATGAAAGGTGAAACATTCGAGCAATGTTTTTTGTACAGAAACACAAACACAACACATACAAAAAAAAAAAGACACACACACATCTTATTAATATGAATCGAATGTAAAGCGAAGGGTTGCAGCAAAACAGTATATGTTAAATACGCACTCTTCTTCACAGCCGAAAGGGAAACTGTTTGTTTGTGGGTACAAATGCAAAACGGGATAAAAAAAACGGTGAAAACAAAAACAAAATTTAACACAAAAAAAAACAAAACAACAAACAAAATCAAGTCAAGGCAAGTGATGTGAAAGTGATCAAGACAGAAAACAGTCACAAAAAAACGGGGCAAACCAATGCAACGCAAAAGCGATTGAAAAGAAGATAAAGAACCAACCAAGGGAAAGCGACTAAATTGAGCAGCAAGCTAGACAGCGAGCAAACAGGAAACAAACAAACAAAAAACGGTTTTAGCGCAAATTATTGTACATAGTATAAAGGTTAAGAAACGGCAAACCATAAAGTTGATAATCGAGGCAGCGAAACGCATGTACAGGGGCGCCCAGGAGCGATTGCGGGCGGCAGCTCATAACACAATGCAGACCTGCAGCAGGAAGGAGTGCGCCTTTATCGTGCGTGAGAAGCTGCGGCTACTGCAGACGGTGGGTTCGCTCGTTCGCTCGCTCGCTGAGTGACTTGAACGTTGGCAAACAAACGCCCAAGATGCTCAACTTTGCAGGCCACGACGTCAGGTGCAGCGTGTCAGATCGTTGTTAAAAGGCAAAGAAGATACAAACGAACAAAACAAAAAAAAAAACAAACGCACATGTAGTAGTACCATTCATTACACGATGTCTTTTTTGATGTGTTGACTACTATACAATAGTATTACTGTGTACTTTTTTTTTCTTTGTGGTAAGCAGCATGGAGCACCGGCCGCGGTACGGAAATGAAAAATCCAGACATTTTCCCCGATTCCATCCGCTCCCTTCTTACCCTTCCTCTAGCTTCCTAACATCCCTCTCTAACCCTTGGCACACGTGCCGCTCCTAGCCGCTCTTCACCTCGTACAAGCAAATCACGGTCTCTATAAATATGCATATAGACGTACAATATACATATAATGATTATAAATATAAATGTGTAAATTATATAGAAAGTGAATGCGTGCGTGTGGCGCCCTCTAGTGGTGACCGGTGGGGGAACCTCACCCCCGTCTCCCCCCCCCCACAAATAGCTGTAAAACCGATTCCCGGAACGGAACCGTAGTAGAACAAACCGTGTGCCGAGTAACGCTGCCCGCTGTCGGTGGATGCAGTGAGGCACAAAAAACACACACATACACACATAAACACACAAAGTATTGTAATTAATATCGACAACAATTGTGGATGAAAGAATGTAAAATCACGGCAAGAAAAATATTAATAAAAAAAAGCATACAAATGTACAAAAACTATTAACTATTTTGTGTTTTTGCTTGTAGGTTTGGAGAGCTTGAATAGTGTTGAAAGAAAGAAAAGTCTTTTTTTTCTGTTACAATACATTACGTTTAAGGAAAACCACTGCACACAGTGCCACCGTGCCATCTATTTCCGTATTCCGATTGCCGTGCGTGATACGCTCCCTTAATGGTGCACGTGCACCAGGCTAGTTCGCTCTCGTTCGCACGGTACAGCTGCATCTAGATGCACGAATCCTGCTAACATGATGGTCCTCGTTTTTTGCATGTGTTCGGCGTTTTTTTGTTTGCCTGGCAGAAAAGGAAGCATAAATTTCATTGCCACGAGCACCGGCGAGAGCGCTAAGTTATGTCACTGTGGTGTAATATTTTGACGTCGTACGGGTTGGCCAGACTTGGCTTAACCGCTCCGCTGCTTGATACTGCTTCTCGGGCAGCTTCTTGCACCTTAGACAGATTGTGTCCGATTTTGAACGTTCTGTCTGTTCCTAACGAAAAACATACACACACCCATCCGCAGCTTTCAAAGCAACAGTCGTATACAGCGTCGACGATGTATCATAATTTGGCAGGTGTACCGAAACTGCTTCCCCTCACAAAACGGATTCCCGCTGCGTAGGGATGCATTGGAAGAGCGCGCGAGCTTACACACAACCGGCCGGGCGAAGCGTCGTTAAAGGCAAACGAGCGGAAGAACCGATCGTGCCGCAGTAGAATGCCGTCGCTCCATCGCTTGAAGGGATGGCTGGCATCGAACCGCGGACGAGTGCACGGTGGCAAGGGCTACGCAAAACCTCCGAAACGACCAGCTGATTGCGCGTGTTTTTGTTGCTGCACTACTCAAATCACACATGCAGCAAAACACACTGCGATTCGTCATAATTAGGCACCGGAGTCTTCGGCACGAGCCACACCTTTGCCACAGGGATCGTCTCAATTTTGGTACTTTTATTTTCCTGAACACAGCTCATGCAAGCTGCTAACAAGGGCGACACGGGAAGCGACCAGGTTGATGCATCGGTGGTTCGATTCTCTTTAAGACAAATCGTTACTTTACCCCGTACTGCTTGGGTGCACCTTGGCTACGTACGGCCCGGTGTTAGGGATATGGAAAAAGCAACGCAACAACAACCAAAACTACAAACGAACAGGTCCGTTTTATGCTAGCACGTGCCGGAACTCGGCAACAGCAGAAAAGGACCCTTCTTCCGTTCGCCAAGCGAAGAAGACGCAACGATGATCCATGGCAAAGCGGTTAAAGCGGTGCGTTTGTGTCTTTTAATGCGACCTCGTTTCTCATTTATTTTGCCGTTAAATCATCATCATAACTTTTTTTTTGGCTCATGGATTCGTTCTGTCCCTTCCGTTCTTTGATGGTTGCTATCATTACTTTGGCTCGCTGGCAGCAAGAAAACACCTGTCCCGTCAACGGAGCCGACTGGCGACCCAGTTTTGAAGCAGAGCAAAGAAATGAAAGAAAACATAATCGTGCTTTGATCATGTCAAATAGGATTGGAACCACGACAATGAAACTCAGCGGCTGCATTGAGTTGGTTGCAACTATTTGTAAATACTTTCAGCGTTATAAATTCTTTAAAAACCCTGGGAGATTGGGGGTCAGCATGGGTTAGGTTTAATAAAATATAATTATTTAAGAATAAATAATTGGTACAACAAATAATTCTAAAAGCTGTGTTTTACCTAAAAATTCTCAAAAAAAATCAGTTATACGTTCTAAGACAATCAACGCGCGTAAATAAATCATCTCTACAAAAGAATGCGTGCTTAGGACTTCGATTCGTTGGTTCAGTGGTAACGGTGTAGCCCTGTCATAAGGTCTAACTTTGTTTCGAACCCTACTCACACTACACTCTGACTATCGCGTCATGGTCACACATATTCATAGAGAGTTAAAGTATATTATTGATTAAAGAAGTTTGCTCTTCCTAAGGGCATTTGTGCTGCTCAAAGAGAACAATAAAACATACTGATTTTCTACGAACATATGATAATTCAAAGGCTCGCGAAAAACAAGGCACACATACACATTTAAGCACAACTTTGTGATAACTTTATCATAGAAACAAACCCAATATTGTCATCAAAAGAATTGATGATAAAAATTGCATGAAAATCATGACGAACTGTACGAGCTGCTCGGTGAACCTCCGATTGGAATCCTGGTGAAAATAGGTAGACTAAGATGACTGGGACATATGGCGAGGAGGCCTATTAGCTACCGACCTAGGTAGATCATCGAAAGGGACCCAACAGGCACGCGGAGGAGAGGGGCGCAGCGAGTACGGTGGCTTGACCAGCTCGAGGCGGACTTGCGGGTGATCGAAGTCTCAAGTTGGAGAACTGCAGCACAGGACCGAGTGTCATGGCGCAATAAGTTGTTCGCTGCACGAGACGTTCTACGGCTCTAGTCCGTTTTATTATTATAAATCATGCTACAAATTCTACTAAACATTCAAAACGATAGTAATATTTCTCTTTAATCCCTGTTTGATGCATTGATTACTGTAACAGGAAAGCAAGTGTTTTTTTGCACATCCCTCCACGACTACAGTTACACAAAAAAACTTTCTGACACACTCACTTTGCCACTTAGAAAGGGGTAAAGTGCGCTAATCAAGCATGAAATGAAATTTCAGCCAGCGAAGGGATCAAAACGGAAAGAAATTATCCATAAGAACCTTTGCGAGCGCCACCGTGTGAAAGCGCATCCAATCGGCAAACCGGCGTTGACCCTTGTCCAGTGGAAATTGATTTCCCTTTTCGGTATCGGTGAGTTTGATTTTATGACTATGGATTTAGCGACAAAATAGGATTGCTTCTATGACCGGCCATCGTCCGGATGGGTGTGAATTAAAGTAAGATCAAATATTTCCCCTTTCGTTGTGATGGCACATTAATGTCCGAAGAAAGTAAGCCACCCGATAAGCCAATGGAATGATTGATGTTTTATACCATAATCTTCGCTTATAACGATATATTTAGGCCCTACTCTCAAGGGTAGAATCAAGGCTCAAACATAAAAATTTTACAAGACGTAAGTTGAGACTGAACCGAGTAGCTCTGTTAGGCACAAGAAACCCAACATCCCTGTGATTCGTGGAAAAAATATGTTTCAATTAACTATAAAACCTTCATCATCATTTACACCGAAACGGGAACGCTTTCCGATCGAGCGAAAGCCGAGATGAACATCAGCCAAAACTTCAAAACTTCTCTTTCCATTTGATCTTTTGTGCCATTTTCCTTCCAATCGATGAAAGACTATCATCTTCAGTGACGAGCTGTCTCATCAGTCAGCAGCGACTGCTCTCACGTTAGCTGTGCCGACGTTACGATATGATCATTCATCTTGATGCATGACTAAACGAGAAAAAAGGATACGCTAAGCTCACATTCCCAACCATCCACCCACCAGCTCAAGAGACACTTCCACCGAAGGACAAAAAACAAACATACACACACACGTACATCACGATCTCGGAGGGTAAGTGTTAACTCAAGCCAAAACATATTCTTATCGCAAACGAAGTCAAACGCAGGCTAACCATAACCGGCTCTTCCACCTCACTTAACATCAGACACAGCTTGGCCCGCATCAAATTTTCATCAAACATCAACAGCGTGGGGTGGGCGCGTGGCCACTTTCTTGCCGTGCCGGGACACAAACATCCCGACCGTGTCCTGCGCTTCTGGACTACTCGCTTTCAACTGCCACCGATGCGCTTGCCCCGTACGGCGAGATATGTTTGATTGAAAAAGTATAATAAAAAGACAATTTTCCACATGAGGGATAAGTTAAAAATCGGATTTTCCGACCGGTTGCGTTAGTCGGGGCTGGGTGCAGGATAACAAAAACAAATTGTCCTCCCGCTTGGACCGTTTCGTCTGACACAGCACGCCTATCTCTTTCCTCGCCCCTCTTGAGCAGCTTCAACGCAAGAAAGTGAAACAGTTGAAGGATTTCCTTTCAGAACTGAAATCGAGATTTCCACCGACCTAGCGCCCAGATTGCCACCGAAGCAGACGGGCCGAGCGATTGTCTGTTTATCTTGTTAGTGAAGAGCTTCACCGCTGATGTGCTTCCGGCGAACTTCAAGGAAAACTTTGAATTATGATACCTTGATGAATGGTTGGGCTTACACAGGGAGAACGGCCATGGTGATGAAGGTGACAATGACGATAGCGAAGCAAGGGAGGAGAAAAGGGGTGGTGGTGATCCGGGAAGTATGATACGCGAGCACACAAGCGCAACGGAGCGTTGCTGTCACTTGCGGTAATGAGTACTTCTAAAACCCATGACAACTTCAAACCGTAGTGGCGCTGTGCAAACTCGAAAAGCATCGGGTGAATACGCTGCCAACGGTTTTCCATTATGTTAACCAACATTTACAGTACAGTGAAACCGGGATAAGACAGGATCCAAGGCACCTGGGAAAAGATATCTTCTACGAAGGTTTCTCTCATGGTAGGTGAGTGCATGAAAAATTGACTCTTTTGCAGCACACCTTGACACTTCTAGTAGGTGAAAAATTCTTCATGAATTTAACAGGTTTATTAGGTGCCAAAAGCGGAGTATATCAAAAAGATTTTTTTTTGTAAGTTTTTCATGAGTAATTGTCTATACATCGCTTCGCCTGACTTTTGCTTTAACGAATCTTTGCTAGTGTTTGAAGAAACACTGGCTTAACGGTTTATTTGTGTCAAGCTATCTCCAGAAACTCTTACGTACATGGCTTTGCAATTTAATCTTATATAGGTTAATCCTATCACCGTCCTCAACGTCATCAAAAACAATTCTACCACAAAGAAGATTCTCTCAAATACGAGTCGTATCCTTATTCAGGTTTTACTGTACTTAATAACCATCAAAAACAGCGATGAAGATGAAATCTTCAAAGCAACTAGATGGAATAAAACTCCATTTTAAAGATTTGGCAGCAATGTTCATGCTGCGTTATGCAATAAAATGTGTCTGTAACGCATTGCAATGAAAATGGTTGTCCACCTCGTCATGCTACATCCTTGAAAGGGTGGTTTGTTTGAACGTGTTATAAATTACATTTTGAAATCTGATGTTTGTGATAGTTTGCAGCATACAAAGCAATTTAAATTCAAACATTGCACTGATGCTTTTGTACTACTAAATTACATCTTTAGTATTTTATTGTTTCATAAAGATGATGAAAAGTCTTAGAACTATTCTCTTTTATTGCTTCTATTCTTTTCTATTCAAGAAGAATTCTATACAAGAGAAATAAATTTAAAGAAAAAAGAGCTAATAATATATAAATAATAAATAAATGTCATGGTTAAACTAACGTCCAACATTATTTGATACATGTTTTGTTAAACACAGTGAAACACAGAATCTTAACCAATTCTGCTTGTAAAATGTGCAATAATCTACCAGTGATTACGGAAAGTGACTCAAGAAATGTTTTTAATTGTTTTTTTTTCGTAAGAACATTACTTTTACTAGCAAACATTGGCATCTTTCTCATTGAAGACTTTGCACGACAATTTGACTAGGTCAGCAATTTTCTCTTCCCTGCTCCGCCCCAAACGCATTCTCCCGTTCCCGTAATAGATATAAATCGTTACTCATTAGGCGATTTCGCATTCCTTCGCTGCTGGAAAATGCAGCACCATGCTGCTGGCTGGCGATTTCCTTAGCCATTTCCAAAAGCGTGTGAAGGGCAAAGAGGGAAGGTGGATATAAAAACCCACCAACCAATGAAAACAAACCAGCAACGTTCAAAGCTCGCTTTAACACGCCTGGCAGGGAATGCAGAGCCACAGCTGCATGTAGTAAAAACGCACCTCGGTAGCAGCAGCAGCAGCAAAAAATCCGGTGCCTTTTTCCAAGCATAATTTACGACAGTGTGTCGAGGCCACACGGCGAAAATTAATTCGATGTGCATCGCCGTCGCTGATTATCGGTCGCCTCAATCTCTCTGGCCCCTCCTCCCACCCCTTCCATACCGCTTTAGCGGGTTTAGACTATGTAGAGAGTGCACACTGTGCGTTTGTCTGTTGGATGCAAATTTTCGCACCACCCTTCCGTGGGGGGTGGGCCAAATCTAGCCTCGCTGTGAGCTTTTCGTGTAATTTTTTTTTCCTTGCTTTGCACAAACACTTTACACCCTTTGCACACCCCGAAGCCCTTGAGCACATTCGCACAAAACTGTGCCCCGTGGAAATGAATGTGGCAAACAGAGTTTTTTGTTGTTGTTGTTGTTGTTGTTGCTGTTTTTCTTCTCATTTTACTGTCCCTATCGCCGGGAACGTGGCGCCCTTCCCTGCCCATTTGGAGGCATCGTAATGCACTAAACGAAAATTAAAGTCTATGGTAATTAGTGAAAATAGAGCGGCGGGGCGAGCGAAACGGTTGGCCGGACGGAGAAGCAAAAGGACATGAAACAAACCTCTTGGAAAACAGGCACCGTCAGCAACGATCTCTGGGCAAGGAAAGCGGTGGATAAGGGAGGAGGGGGGAAAATGGGAAAACGGCCAACGGTACTGACGCGTTTCCTACGTCTAGAATAGCGCGTTGGCCCGGCCTGGGTACCAGCGGAGCGGAAAGATTGGTCCGATAAGATTTTGGCGTGGTACACACTCCGCCCGGCCCAACCGAAACCGCAGCTCATGGTACTGCTCCATTGCGTAAGGGAAGAAAAGGGACACACGAGGGTGTAGATAAAGCAAGAGCAGAGGATGGCACACAACAGCAAGAAAAACGGACACAAGAAATGCAGCGGCAGTAAAAATACTTCAGTCGCGCAAGCTGTGGACAAAGCTAGTAAGCTATTCGTCTGCTTCTTACGCCCTTTCCGAGGGCGCCCGGGGTTTTACGATTAGAGACAATTCCGTGCACCTTTACGCGTGTATCGGTCCCTTTCTGGTCCCCGTTCCCTGGTGCGTTTGCATACGTGGTGCGTTGGTGCACCGTCCCGCTCCACCTTACCATGTATGCGCGTGTGCCTTTGAATTGGTTTTATGTTTCTTTATGCGGCTGGTATGGGGGACCTTCTGCGCCCTACGTACGCCCCGTTCGCGCCACAGTCCATCCGATCGTCGGTTCGCATAAACTATGTGTGTGTGTGTGTGTGTGTGTGAGTGTCCATGGTTCGGTTCCGTGCATAATCGCCGCAGACAGCGGGAGAAGACATGTGCGGTTTAACACATTCAAATTAGAAAACAAAACAAAACAAAAGTCTTGGGCAATGGACAGAAACAAAAAAGCGAAACAGAACATCAGCGGAGGCACACACTCACACATACACACATACTCACACGTAAGACTACGGTCCCCTCCCCGTTCATTCGGCCGAACGCCCTCGAGCAACGCGACGCCTTGCCAATGCCCTTACAGCCGCTACATATGTACATGCATACGTTATAAAAATTTGTTCGTACATAAATTAAAATTATGCTCATTTGCAGCGAAGTGCTGTTGTGAACTCACTCATCGCGCTAGAGACCCTTGGCTGGGCGACCCAGGCCCAGCTGTCCGTGGCCCAGAGTTCAAGCGGCAGGGAAAGAAGGCACAAACCGTGCGGCGGATTGTGAATTTGCGAACATTTTGCTAAGAGCAACCAGCCCCGTTTACTGTCTTTGCTTCCCTTCCAGTGGCGGAAGTAAGCTTTATTCGTGTGCAGAGAAACGAAAAACCCACTCCAAGCGACGAACCCTCCGTCTGGTGACGATACAAACGCGATGCTCGTTCTCGCTCAAGCATTCGCCAAGGTTTTGTGGGTTGGCCGGCACGGTCGGTAGTGTCGTTGCGGATGGATTAACTGGCGGCCCATTTGGCTTTCCCGGGGCCCTCTGCCCGTCTAATGTCACCCGTTTTGGGCGGAGAAACGAAGCGGAAGATTTTCTGGCAACACGGCCTAAAACACCCCCATTGCCGACTGCTTTCTTCTCACCGAGCAAATTCCTCAACAGCACCACCCACGGTCAGGCGAGCTTAATGTATTCTAGTTGCTTTAGGTTTAGGTTTAGTTGCAGGGGAGGACAGACCCTGCCTAGAAAGGAAGTTCACGACGCACCGGTGCGCCCAGAGCCCAAACAGAGAAATAGCCCCCAGGGCGCACGGTCGGAAAACAGGGAAAATTCCAATTTATGACGATAATGCTTCTTTATTTACCAATTATTTATTTAAAATTAATTTTAATGAAGTCATAAAATTTACACTCCATGCATTAAGTGAGACAAAGGCACGCTTGCGGTGGACGAAGCGTTTGCCCAGCCTAGCGTCATCTAACTAACATCGGTACATTTGTTGCGCACCTTCCCCATTTTCTTCTACTCCCGAGGCTTTTGGACGACGGGCGCCAGGGGCGGAAGGAAATTGTCAAAAAAGCTTCGTCCCGTGCAACGCCGCTGCCCTCTGCTCGAAGATGCAACGGCGAGGACAACGGTCGGAAATTGTACGTACATCGAGCGGAATGTAGACAGGAATGTACAAACATACCCCGGACGGACGGACAACCGTGCGGTGAGGCATTTCGAATGGAAAACATGACTCGTCGTGCTTATCGGGCCCCGCATCATCATCCTTGATGTGCGTGCCTGTGCTAGTGATGTTATTTGGTCAACACTTCGCAAGAGCGAGAGTGTATGGAAATTGTACGGCATACCTAATGACAGACAAATTATATTGACGCATTACTTTCGAACGGATTAGGTGGTCAAACTTTTTGGTTGAATTTTACATTAGAGAGATGATTTGATGCAGTTTTTGCGCGACAGATAAAAGCGCTTGGAGAGAAGAAAGGGTAAGAGGATATAATGACCAATTTATTTTACCAAATCGTAGTGTAGTTATCGATTTTAAATTGATTTTCAGGAGAACATATGAAAGTGATGTTTGTAAAAAAAAATTTAATGACTATTTAACATTTAAAGGTTTTTGCTGCTCTATTTACCAAGAGTAACAATTTTTTTTAATTTCGGTAGTGACGGCCAGGCCGTATTGCTAAGAGTAACAATTATTTATGATGCAAATGTCCTGTAAGACTAGTCTAAAAACATAGGTAGAAAATGTGAAACGTGGAGAAAAAGGAAAATTTAAAAAATGCAATAATAAAAAACTTAAAAAAGTGACTTAAAAAAGTGAGTGAAAAAGTTTTTAATAATGAAATAAAAGCTGTCAGCAATGTGCAATCATTTTTCATATTTATTAGCATAAAATAGAAACAGAATACGTGTACAAACCTGTTTTGTGTAGCTTCTATTTTTGTGTAGCTTTTATTTCTTTCATTGAAAACATTTTTTTACTCTCCCTTTCGTGAAATAGTCGGAGGCCATAGTTCGCAGATGCAAATTTGAAGTTTGGTCTAGCAAAACAATTGGTTTTGAATTCAACAATTATGCTCATCCTTTTTGATACGTCAAATAACTATCAGAAATAAATTATAAACCGTGAATGAAGTGACATTATATCGTAGTTTCATTCATCAAACTATATCCCAATTAACTGAACTAATTAAACTGACTGTAAATTACTATCGATTTTTGGATATATTATTATATATAATTATATATTTCTTTATTTCATAAATGACGGCCAGGCCGTATTACTTATCCTTCATATCCAATAGGATTTACTGTATTATTATTTTTATAGTTATGTAAACTATTGTTTTCTTTTATTTTTCGTACACCTACCTTCTCCAATATAATATATTTTTTCTAAATTAGTTTAGAACTTAAATTTCAAAACACAATGCTCTTACAAAACACAACAAAAAATACATGTCCAATTGGATTTGAATCACACGTCCAGTTAGAAGTAAAAATGAGCTAGCAAATTTTCCTTCAGTTAGCCATTTTGTGATTATGTAATTAATTAATGAATTAATTGGAATAAAATTTAGCTTAGCTTTTAGCATCTAAATTAAAAACTTAAACCACCTAAGTTGGTGCATAACCTAATTACTACATTCGACCTCAGATATCTTTTTTACAATCAAATTTAAAGTTTAAGAAAGAAGCTTTCTAGGCATAAAAATTTCATTCAAAGAATTGAATTATTTTATTTAACCCTTGACGAATATGGCAAACTAGTAATACGACCTGTCCATTTCTATCGAAAAAAAAAAAATGGAAAATCGTACTGAGTCGTCAGAAAATAACTTGAATCTGTGCAACTTTCAACATAGTTCCTTTGATGCGCAAACCAATACCCATTTGTTTGTATGTTTATTTGAAAAGTAGTTACGTACCGCTAGTAACGCAACGATAGTAGTAACGAACGATAATCAATCAGCTCCAACAGGCAGAAACAATTCAATCAGTCCCCTTTTCATCATACTGTTAGCGCTATGCGATAAAGTGATAAATGAATCATCTTACCGAACAAACTGCAGTACACCCAACAGCACACACCACGGGATCGACCCAAAACCGGCCAGCCACGGACGGACGGCGACAGTAAGTGCCACCATTTTGGCGTGAGAAGCTCAACCCGTTCCGAACATAAAGCGCTCACTCATTTGCCATCGGCGAGAAGATTTAATGAAGTACTTAACGAAACTTAACCGCCCATTACGACATCATTCTTAAGGCCCAACTCGAAGCGCTTGCCCGGGGGCTACCACCTCGTACCAGGGAAAACCCAGGGAACCACACCACCCACCGCAAGCATCGAGCAGCGAAAAAGAACGGCGGCAATCGGTACAGGTTAAAATCTCATAAAAATAGCACATTCCGGATGCTCGAAATGTGCTGCCCTGCTGCCCGGGTCGGGTATCAGCGCCAGTAAAACCGAACATAATGCAGCAAACTAATCGTGAATATGAAAATTCATACGCACACAAAACACAAACCGGCGCACAGACGCGGGGCGTCCGGGGCGCGCGCAGAGCAGAAATGGGGAAATGGAAATAGAAATATCAGTTCCAGTACATTTTCCTTCCGGTAAGTGCTATAAAAATGTGATGGATTGACATCGTAAAACTTACCGTAACTTGTTGAAACAAACGAGAGAACGGCCCGGACCAGCCGGCCCTAGAAACCATTTTCTGCGACTGCGTTTTCCATTCATATATCGGTGACTTTTATCACTTCACAGAAATGAATAATTAATTAGGGCGGCCGGCCAGTTCGCCGGGGGTGGACCGGCTTCTTTGGCCAGATTGGTACAGCAATGCCACATCTTGCAAGGTCCGCGTGCGAGCGCGCCGGAGCCGCCCGTAAACTAGCCCCGTAAGACAGCAGGTGAGCCAAACAGGGAGATGAGCTTGAAAAATGTAGTTGATAAGTAATATTTATTGCACCATAAAGATTTGCTCGCAATAACTGCGTGCCGTGCTGCCCGATGGGGAGGGGAGGAGGGCGTCCGCTAACACCCCGTACAAGGAACTGTAGCTCTAGTTTTAGCACAGTTCTTTGGTAGCGATACCATCGTCGAGGGAGGAAAGGGTTGCTTCCTATGTTTTCCCGGTGTCCGGCTCCACGGTCCGACCAAACCAATGTGTCGAATGTCGTGTTGAGCTGATAATATTCTCACACGTCGTTCGCCCGTTTCTCCGATCGCGATGTGCATGAGCGTCTTGCATCATCATCTTGTCTGCGCCCGTTCCAGCACTAGAACGCTTCTGTGTTCATTTGCAACTAAAAATCAATCGAACGTACGCGATCCTACTTTCCGGCATGTGTGGCATCGGGTTTCGGGATCGGGTGTAGCGTGTGCCACACGTTTGCACGATTTATGATTGCGTACGAATTTTGATTCGCAACAGCACTGGCGTAATTTAAAGCAGCAGCAAGCACTGATTGGTGTCGTTTCGTATAAAAGGTCTTCGGCTCATTCTATGGACTGCCGCGGTGCATTGTGCGGGCACTTGGTGCGCGTCCTTATTTAGCGTGTGCGATCGGTGTTGCAGTCATGTTATTGTATGATTTTAGCCTATCGCAACATCAGCACTAAACGATGCAATGGCGAGACGTACATGAAAAAAAAACAATCGTTGGACATTTGAAGCCATACCCGTTCATTCGTTTACAGTTTAGGCTCAGTGACTGAGAAGCTTCTTCCTTTGGGGGGGGGGCGAGTTACTTTGTAACCAATGTATACATGAGAGAACACATGGCACATAATTTAAGCTATATTTTAATAAATGAACAGTAAATAAATAAAGGTTTTATTGTTCTGTGAATACTGTAAATAAAACGTATGCAACTTGCTAACTGTATCAAATCAAACATTTATTTAGAGCTAGAATCACTCGTACCAGGCATAACTTAAACCTATCTCTCTCTCCCTCTCTCTCTCTCTATCTCTCTCTTTTTCTCTCTCTCTCTCACTCTCTCTCTGATATCTTTTATGAAAACCCCTTTTCGCGCTCGATATCGCTATTGGTGCAGCGATGCATTCATTCGCTATGCCAAAACCATGACACTCCAGCCCCCGTCTACCTGTATCCCACATAAACCACATCTACGCTGCCGGATGTTCCACACTGAAATAAAGAAAAACAGCCCATCAACAGCTTGAATAGTCATTATTTTCACAAAACAAAAACAAAAACATTATATTTACGATTATCAAAACCGGTGCATCAGTTCGTTTTCGCACAAATTGCCAAACACAAAAGATTCGCTCAGTCGGTACAGCATTCTGTGCTCGATGTTGCAGCCCGAGCCGAATACGCGACACGCGAATACGACCGGGCGTACACAGTTTGCGAGCGTGCGCGAGGTGTGCATTTTTATTATTACTGTTATTTTGATCCATTCCAGCCTCCCGTTCGCTCGCGCCAGACGGCAAGCCATCGCTGGTAAATCCTTCGTAAAATCCCCGTTTTCACACCCGCGGCGCACTCGGTAGCCTCGCGTGATATTCATAAACTTGCCCGATTTATACCGTGTTTTTGTCTATGGTGAAACTTTCATTGTCATCAGCCGATATTGCGTTGGCTGCCGCGACTGGCGGCGACGCAAGCCAACCGTTTTCCATACAAGGATGGAGCAATGGAAAAAGTGGAAGCTCCGACGCTATACTGCACACATTCCTGCAACGGAACGATCGTCGATTGCAGAAGCGGTACCGCGCTAGCGGCTGGAGTGTGTGCTGAAGGTAAGGTTCTATTGTTCTTTCTGGTAGGCCGAGCAACATCAACGCTGCCATTCATGCTAGCACCGCACGCTAAGCTTATGTTGCACCAACAACTCCATAAGCTGGTATCGTACGTCAGCAGCCACGGGCGTGAGCAACAGCTCTGGCAAGGGCACTACATACTGTAATTTAATGTTTTGTCCGCGCAAATAAATAGCAATTAATGGCAGTGATGTTAATTTTCAGGATGCATTTTAGCTGATAGTACTTATGTGAACAAATCTTTGAGGACTCAACAGTTGATAGATAAAGTTGCAACTTTTGGCAAGATTTTTCTAATCGTGGTTATCGTTTTATGTTATATTTAAACAAAGTTAGGATACATGTCCTGCAGATTGCATGGACATTGGTTTAAAAAAAGCTTTGGGGAAGTTTACTTTCGTTTTTCGCCACATCATTAAGTCTTCTCTCATGGGTTAAAATGTGTAACATCATTAGGTCTAAGTAATCTTGTTTTACTTCAACAGCTTCTATGAACAAACGAGCAGGAAATATTTTCAACAGCTTTCAACTTTCATCTTTTCAACAAACCAGCCAAAAATAGTTTTCTTAAGATTTTTATTTTAATTTTAGAAAATTTAAACAATTAAGATTGTGAAAAACAAATCTTTAGAAATGTTCATCTAGGTTTGCGATCTGCCTGACGAATCGAACAAACAAAATACAACAAAACCGTTCAAGGCACAGAATTTCCTATACTGGATGCTTAAACAATCGATTCAAAGTCAGCCCAATAAGTAGCTTAGATCAGACCTTGAAAAAACAACGGTTACTGAAAGGAATGAGACGAAGAATCATATTATTTTGAATAAATGACGCAGGTGTGGTAATTATCCGGGAAAACATTCATGTATGTTAGCAAAGCTTTTAACAAATCATTTACACCCACTTAGCTCCCAAATTTGTGAGAAAAATGGTTGTACAAATAAACCTTTAGTTAGGCACCGTTTTATAGCCTTTTACCCTTTTCCTGTTTTTTTTTCATGTAAATTAAACAAACCCAAAAACCATTTTACAAGAAATTTGAATTTTGGTGTAATTTGAGCGCAAACTTTGATAGAAAAAAGAAACCAAACAAACTGCGGTACATACAACTAGACCAAACAATTTGATTTTTGGCAAAGAGGAGAAAACAAAGTTAGTGAACTATTATTTTAGGTTTTGTTGCATTATTAATTCATCTTATTCATAAACATGGAAATTATTATGCAATTAAGCTTTTACAGCGAATCCGGGTTGCAATCATGGTGCACTAATCGCGTTCAAACTTAGTGCAAAGAAAACCTTACAGAATTTTTTGAGTTTTTGCTGCAGTTGCGTCCAATCTAAACCTTGGTTTACAAATAAACTAAAATCCAACTACAAAGAACTAAAATAGGAAAGCAAAAAGGTTTATCCTTAGCAGATACTATTGATTTACAAAATGTTAAACTCAAAAAACGCCCGGCAGCAAAAGATAACCGAAAGAATTGAAGTTTTTTATGGTATCAATTTAAGTAAGATATGAAGCATGCAAGGACCACATGCACGATGATACGAGTCCGACAAATCTTTTTGATTCTACGATTTCAAGACCTACATACATTAATCTCCCCTCGATCAGCGTCACAATGCCAGCACTTTGTTCGAAAACATAACCACAATCAATGTCATGACAAGAGTTTTCGACCTGCCACACGCACACACACACACACGCACACGCAGCTCTTTGAATTTGCGGCACTGAATCCTGATCCACGCCGTGCGTTACCGGCCTGAGCGGTTCTCAGCTTTCTAGGCAACCAGCGGTTCCAGCGTGCCGTCCGTACCGACACTGAATTACGGTGCAATGATATAAGCGAATTCCGATCTTCCCATGGGTTCCCGGTCATGCACGCACAACACGTTCCCATCCGGATCCGAAGCGTCCCGAAGCGGCCAAAAACTAACCCCAAACTCAGAAAAGCACAACCTGCCTTCGGTGAAAAGTTCTCCCCCCCCCCCCAACTTCCTCTCCCTGGCAGGCGGCAAACGCCGGAATCGTAAAAGGAATGGGGTGGCCTACGCTCCGGAGGGAGTCTGTGATCTATGCTGGCGATACAAAGGCATCACGCAGATATGATTCATTTGTGCCCCAGCAGCACCATCAGCCGAAAGATGAAATCGATGAAACTGATCGATCTATTGATCGATCGATCGTACACGCCCGATGAGCATACATCTGTTTCGAACCGTGCTGCACATGTCCATTGCGCCCGAACAAATGGCGAAACCGAACCGGGGGGGGAACGGAGCTGATTACGGTTACGAGATTTATAATTACCGTGCCAAAGGGTTGCCAGAGCGGGTCGAACGGGTGGGCGGTCGGGGGCAAGCCACACAGGTGTGGAAACGAAACTAATCGAATTTCGGACCGTGAACCGCGGACGATGGGAGTTTTTAGTCTTTATCAATCCAAGCTGTCGAAGATTCACGCTGATTGGACGAAAGCGTTCGATGGGGTGTGAATATACACATCAACCGACTGCCATATGGAAAAGGGGTTGCTTATTTTGCGAGTCAGCACAAATCATTTTTAAGTCTATTTTCTTGTGCATAAATGTTCATACTATCCGTACACAAAAATTAATGGAAGAGAAGCCACGCAAGCAAAAGTTATAACAATAAAACAGAAACCGCATAAACTATCCACTCAAAATAATAACCCAGAAACAAAAGTAAGACATCTAACAAAACGAAATGATAGCCAAACATCGTGGGATAACCTTCTCCCCGAGAATGCAGCTGTACGTGATACACATGATTGCAAACGAACAGTAAACAAATGATCGCAAAACATCCTCGAACTATGTTCTTCGAATCAAAACTGATCCCTCCAGTCCGGAGGCAGGAGAGGCAAACTAGCGCTGGCCCATCAGTTCCGAACAAAACGAAACGACAGGAAGACAACGATCGCAGCAAAACACTAAACGAACACACGCACACACCTTTCCGCAGCGCAAGTCATCGTTAATCTATTAATCAGCAAACAACACATTTACGATGGTAATAAATGAACAATCACGGGACTATATTGATATTTCATTTATCATAGCGAGTATTAAAATGGGTTGCCGTTGCTAATCCCAACACACATTCCTTTCAGCTCTTCTGCTGCGTTTTTTTTTCCAATTTGTGTTTCCCATTCTCCGTACCTTCCACGCTCCTTTGCTCCCGGGAAGGAGGAGCTAAGGTTCCATCGGTTGCGGTTACGTGTGGGAGAAATGGCTAGCAACTTGGGATTTAACGCCCGAAAATGAGATCACATAATGCTGAGTGTACGGAATTGGAATTAGGAAGTCATTCACACTTGATTAGCTTTATTGGATTGTTTTCTTTTTTTTCTTCTTTCTTCTGACCACTGCCCAGGGGCCCGGACGGTCACTAATGCTACGATCAAGATGGGAACAGTCCGTTAAGACGATCATGGTTTGCATGAAGTAGCCCTAGGTTGATGGTACAAGGTTCCTAATGCATCTTACATATAATTTTGTTATCATTTTATTACCATGATATCATTATGTTTTGTATTAAAAAAATACACGAATTAATCTAACCGAATTCCATTGCGAAAGATCACGACAATTTACCATCTAACCATACACGGTGTTGGTTGCAAGACGTGCAACGAATGGCACTAGAGATCCGAAGAATAACTGCTCAATTTAATTTTATGATTCAATGGATTGCTGAACGGGATGACGAACTTTCATAACCGACCTGCATAATTTTTATAAACCTGATAGACCTTTAGGATTTACAACAGTTTTAATCGGCATTTTTTAAGCAAGTTTCAATGTCGTGCCAAGATGTCGAAAAAAATTAAAAAGTGTAGCTACTGCATTGGTTTGTCCTTCAGTGTCTCTAAATGCTTTAGTCTGTAAAGGAATTGGCTATTATCTATTCATTTTTAAGTCACTAAGCTCAAGTCATAAGTGTACAGGTAGACCACAAGCCCAATACCAGGCCAATTAAAGAAATAAATTTATTTCCAATTTTTAAGATTTATTTCCAAAGATATTCAGAAGATATTGTTTTAATCGCATTTATCAACGATTCAAAAATAATTTAATAATGACAAATTACATTTAAATTAAAAATTTATAATAAATGTTCAAGATAGAATACAAAAACCTAAATTTTTTAAATAAGGAATCAAACCGTTCTCTAAACAATAACTTCAGATAACGTAATAAAACTCTCTATCGAGAACTTCTTAGAAGAAGACATTCGCACGCATTTTTACTCAAATGTTCTCAATAAAATAAATTTAAAAAAATTTGTATATCAGTATCTGTCGCGACTTATTTTCTTGTTGCAATCGAGTAACAAAATGTTCAAATACGAAAAGTCATCTCTTACATCAAATAACTGTATAAAAGAGAACTATCGGCAATCGAAATGTTTTTCCTATCCAGTGCGTTATCAAGGTTGCACCGTAGTTGAGTTATTTTCAGTCAACTCTGCTAAAAAAACAACAACTCATCATAACAGAATAGAAACCGTTCTATTGCGCGCCTTTCGGAGCGGAAGCTTCGGACAGTCGATAAGGATCGTAACTCATCCGAACAGATCATCAAATCCACAGCTGTCTAGAAAACACCGTGTGTGAAGAAGGGAAGGGTCATTTTCCACTTCCACAACACTATTTTTTTTCACTACTGATTGTATTTGCACGATCGCTGATGAGCCTTCCGGTTTTCTCACCTGCCAGTTTAGGATTAATAACCACAAACACACAAAAAGCAGCAAAAAAAAAACGAAACCTCATACATTCCTCCGGATGATCAAATCAGCGGCAACAGCAACTCCGGATGAAGAAACGCACGGCAGTGGTCGGGTGTGTGTGTGTGTGTGTCGAAAGTGCAACACTCACCAACGCCATCGGCAGCAACATCATCATCGCCGGGCAACCGTTTAATTATCATGCAATCATGGGCCACAGCGTACGGCGCTCGGTGTGTATTATTGTAGGTCAGTTTTAATTAGTAGGTTGTCGCTTCTTCCCGCCCACCGCCGGGACCGCATGCATCCTGTGAAACACCCTCCCTGCCAGACGGTAGCAAAATGGCCGCGATTTTGCAAAACGTCAAATGGCCGCTACCTGTGCCGTAGGATGCGTGGCCGTTTCCCCCGAGAAGTGCGACCGGCCGATAGGAGGATGGAAGCACGCAGATTGTAATTGCATATCCGTTCGCGAAACAATCGCGCAGCAGCCCGCTGGTGTGTGGAAAATGATTTTCCTCCACTGATTGCCATCAAGAACGTGGCCGGGCAGGGCAGGGGGCCGAAGGGGCCCGGAGGGCCGATTGGCGTCACTGCACGAGTCGGGTGGAATTTTTTACACAACATAACATACAACACCCACTGAACCGGGTGGTGTAGGGGTCGGTCCGGGGGTAAGATGGATGGAAGTTTTCCATGATACTTTTTTCGTACCCTGGCATCCGATGGCGGGGGCAAAATTCACACACCCGGCCTTGACCAAATCGCATAAACGCAAACGCCTACCGGCCGCGATGTGTGATGTGCTTGACGCTGTCGAACCTCTCCATCATAGACATCCGTCCCCGGGTCCTCGATGAACGAGGCAGGGCGCAGCGGGTGCAGCGAGCGATTGCATGGTTGCCGTATATTAAACATTGTTTCGACGCCATGCACCGGCCAGCGCTGGTGACAGGCAAATTTATGCTCGGAAATTGAGTGCAGATTGTTCTGGCGGAACGTTGCCTCCTGCGCAACGGACCGGCGTGCTGGGCGTTCCCTGGGCGACACACCGCAGGCTGATTAATTTCTGCGAGAGTGTGAGCGACCCCTGTGGTCAGGAAAGGTCAAGAAAGAGTCAAACGAGCTGCTACGACAAGACGATGCGAACCTGCTGCCTTCGCAAGGGAACGTTTGCCAACACGCAAATAATGAGGCCGGAAATTGTGTGTGTCAAATTGATATTGCCCATGATGATGCAGCACTGCTTATCGGGCACTAGGAAAAGTAGCAATTGAAAATTAAGGACTTAGAACACCAGGGTGAGCGTGTCTGACTAGGTTTAGGATAAAGCCACAGAATAAATTATGTTTGTCCAAACAAACTTTTCCATTGCATTCTATTCTCTCTAGAATTCGAACTTAAATGCGTTTGCTTAATTTTTGCAGTGGACAAAAGCTTTTTTTGCAGATTTTTTTTTCTAAACATCTTATACACACACTTTTTTCCAATTTTAGTATACCACCGACACATCCCTATTCAAGGTTAAAACCCGATATGATCATACTTAGGTGTGACATGGCTTTAAAACAATGAATTTGTTATTTGGAAAGAGTGAACGAAACTATAAAATACGGATTAAAGCTTATAAATTATTGTACATATCAAGCCAACCCATGATGTAACAACTTTAGTTGAATGTAATAGCCATTTTAAGTTTCGAAATGTTGGATTTATTTGATATTCTTAAACTCCTTTCGCTTGCTAGCTCGGAAAGATGGACACACATTTAATTTTATTTTCCCAATGCAATTATTTAACAAATAATAATCATTTCGCTCTAGGATCGTCACTCACATTGAGCCGGACACTAAACACGTATCTTTTAATTGGTTTAGCACTTCCACAGCGCTCACGTCAATCGAAGCTTGTGCCGGCTTGTGCCATAAACGATGGCCGTCAGCACATTGTTTCCGATAGATTGACAATTGCTGTGGCGTGTGGTGCACTCACAGGTGCGATAGTCCAACTAATATCCGCACACCGCCCGATGGTGCTAAATTAATTGAACTTAGACAGCAGAACAGCTCTCGCAGCTTGATTGGTGATTTACAATAACGCTGGTGGCTGACCTCGCAGCGCTGATAAAAAAAACGATGGTTTGCATATACATCAACGAGCAGTTTCATCACACCTTCCAGTGGAATTTCCATCATCTGTCCTCGCTACAATTTCCCTAATGCACAAAAGTATTGCCCGCTACATCTGACCACAAGCAGGGCTAGGATGGGCCAGAGAGGAGGACGGCCCTACCGAACAGGGCATGAATTTTCATTTTCACTCAAAGCAAAAGTGTAGTGACAGCGCTGAAAACGCCCTGAAAGGTGTGGAAAGTAAGGGAAATCTCTAGTCAGTTTAGCTATCTTACATTGGCGAGATTCCTTTTTCTCTCCTTTGCAGTGAGCTTCTCCTTTTTTACGGCTCTGATTTTAATAACTACGGTGACCATAACTCGAGTAAAAAGGTAATAAAACTGAAATCGCACGTCGTATCCACCGGTCACTGATTTATACGCTGACCATCCTGAGCTAAGCAGGCGCGACTCCCACTCCCGGGGTAAACACTGGGCTTCGGTGAAGGGCGCATTCGCTCGTGCGCTCTAGGACACAAACACACATTGCACCCACCGAGAGGACCTTCCAAAACGGGGACTGTACACCTCCCCCCGACCCCACGATGGCCCCTAAAACCAGCAAGCAGAAGGAAAGTAAGGAGCCTGCGGAAGAAGAAAAGGTGATGAATAAAAGTCGTATATTTCATTTTCTTAGAAATTATACGACCTTTTTACCATTCCACCCTGGCGTTGGCCACCGGCCGGGAACAGTGGGGAAAAAAAACGGGACGGGGACGAGTGTTTTACGCTGCATATTTCCACCCGCTCGACAGTGGACAGTCGTAAACCTTCGCCTCAAACTGATAAGCCCGCCTAGTCCCGAAGGAGCAGGGCGGAGAAGAGATTTTCCACGCCACCAAACACCGACCGAAGGAAGGGAGGGTGGAAGGGCTTGCATTTAACTCGTGCGTGTATCTGTGTAGATGTGACCAACTGTGTGTGTGTGTGTGTGGATTTCTTTTTTACGATTTCTTGTATTTTTTTTTGCGCTCCTCTCAGTTCCTTCTCTGGGCCTGCCTGGTTTTGCATTTCACAACTCCCTTTCCTCGCAACAGTCGATCTTAGCCAGGCTTGCGCACGCACCGCACGACGGGTGAAGGATTTACACGCGGGGTAGTTTTTATTTCGGTTGCAAATTTTTATTTGCTAGTTGCCGGCGAGTTTTATACGAGCTTCTGAAATGATATAAAGATTATCTGCTGTGTGCTTTGCAGTTGTTATTTGCAAGTCGGTGAGCGTCGAGCCGGGGTTGGAGGTTTTGCAGCAAGGCAGCAAGACACGGGGGAAAAAAGCAAGAATCATTCTTCCATGCTAGCCATAAAGATGCTGAAGCCAAACATCACGCACCCTCACGGGGGAGGGTTGAGAAGCGAGATGAGCTGGGTACAAATTTAACATCTAAAACCATCACCACTTCAAGGGATTTTCACCCGTAAAGCACTGGTCGGCACCGAATCTGAACGAATTAGTGTGTACTGCCAAGTTCGGTTCGTTTACGTCCTCAAATGCTCGGCTCCCTATCGCAAAGATTTTTATTTGTTTTACACACCGAAGGCGTACCGCTTCTGCTCGAAGCACCCGATCGAGAAAAGCCAGGTACCGGGTCACTAATTTCAGGTGTAAAGATCAAAAAGGCTCACCTGTCCACCCCCACGGCCAGGCAGCAAGCCATCGCTGACAGAAGATGTGAGAAGGTAACCATAAACATTATCTGGCGGCTACTTTTTCATCCGACCCGGGGTCTCCCCTGGCCCACCACGAACCTCCATCAAAAGTGTGGTTTTGTTCAGCGAGCAAGAAAAACACACACACACTCAGTTGCCTATTAATTGGAGTCATTTGGCCCTGCCCGGGTGAGATCTTTTATAGGTGCTTTGGTCGTAAAAATTGACCACCACCTTCCGACCGGGTCGGGTGTTTGGCGAATCACATTCCCGTACCAGGTTTTGGATTGTAATAACCCGCTGTGTGTGTGTGTGGTTAATAGATTAATTTTTTTTTCGCTCCTCACATAACAAAGAAAATTTTTAATGCTCACCTCACATAAAATATTGCTTCTGTTCACACCCGTGTAAACATTGGCTCCGATGCTGTCCGCCCTTTTATTCATATTCCACGCCATTAACATTGGGGCGAGCCTGCGTGCTGGTGGTGCGTAGTGGCGACGACGAACGCATCGTAAAGATAAGACAAGATTTTTATTCTTCTAAACGGCGAGTTTGTCTTCCCGCGCTCCGCCCTATCGAACCCCACCCATGCACATTTTCATGGGGAAGCGTTTTTCTGTTATCTGTGCAGTTGTGGGCCGTGATGCTAAACCGGGGGAGTGGGTGAACAATCGCACCACACACACACACGCGCGCACGAGCGGAGTGTTAAAACATATGATTTGTTGCTTCTTTAGTGGATTTCTACGGTGCATTTACTTTATCGATGGCAACCATTCACGATTACAGCGCGGCGGAATGGCTGTTGGTGGTTGATTGAATTGCTAATCTGTCCTGGTATGGCCCCGGTGAGACGGTGGGGGCCGACGGCACACAGAGGGTGGTTGTTGGGCTCCGGTGGGAAAAGGCTAGAGCGCATCAGTCATGTGAGAGCTATTACAGTTGGTTATTAAAAATTTTATCCCTTATTACAGTGCTTGAGATGCATGTTGTAAAAAAAACCAGGCTTCCAGCTGATGCTTAACACCGGTATACATATTCAGCCACGTATTACAAGACATGAACATTTTATTTGACGATCACACCCATGCATTTCCTTCCTTCCGACGTTGCAAAGCTTTTGGAGGGAAAATAAAATTCTAAATTTTACAATTTTAGTAAAAAAGCGTCTGGTTTTATTGTAAAACAGGTAAAAAAATGGATAATAACCCCCTGAAAAACCCTTCTCATAGCGACACGGTCTCAATAAAATCAAATCCCGAAATCACATTTTCCCTACTTCTAATGAATTGTGTGCCGGCGCATTGAATTGCTAAAAACGTTCACTGGTGTAAATAAAAATTACCACAACAACAACACCACGTTTGTCATAATTAATTGATATTGCTTATTTATGTTAAAGCTAATCTTTAAAAGAAAAGTCCCCGACACTTTTGAACAGTGTCGAACGATTCGTTAAACGCGCCACATTTCGGGCGGATTAGCCGGCCGGCGCACACACAATCTGTTTACACTTGCTCCGGGATTGTATAATTTTTCATTTTTCCCCAACCGTTGTACCCCCGCCCTCCCGGTGCCTGGAATCTGGCATCACGTTGATTCACCTCTTCCCACCCCGATCCGTTCGTTGCCGGCCGGCCCTGTTCCGGCTTCCGAAAATGTGAACTTGGCGGCTGTATAATTTAGCAATAACACTGCTCTTTTATTGGTTGAACAATTATACAACTCACACACAGCCGACGCAGTCTTGCTCCCTCCTGCACCCTTCGCGTGCGCCCGACACCCGGGCGACACCATCGTTACCGTCGGGCGTAACGGATGAAAATGGAGTTCCAATTTTCCGCTTGATGAAAATCGGTGTATCGAAGTGCCCGGAAGTTTGGCGCACAGCACAGCAAAGGCATCCCCTGGCAGCTGGTGGGGCAAAAGATGCACAAAAGAATGTGGTACAGCTCGCTGGATTCCCATCGCCGTGTTGCCGCAAGTAATACACCGTGTTTTTCCCTTATTTTTTTTGTTATTGTGGGTTTTCTCCTCCCTTTCGATTGAGCGCGTGTGTTTACTAACCAGGTTAAGGAAGGTACCAGAATGCGCCCCCACTGTAAGTTGGGTGCCGTGCGAGCGTGCTTATAAGGTGCACAAGCGCGTCGCGCACCGAGAACGGGCAGCACACTAAGAACGGCGGCCCTCTGTTTTTCTGCTACGCCAACCATAAGCCGCACTACCAGCAGGGGCATAAGTTACGACCGGGCGTACAGTAATTCAATTGTTTTCAATAATTTGAAACAAAAAAGCTATTAACAACATGACCGCCCATTCGATTTTGCGTTGCCTTTATACGGTAAAAGTACGGCGCATCGCAACCGTACCGGTGAGCCGTATGGGGAGGATTTAAGGCGAACGAGGAAAAACGTTTGTCCTCCAAAACCGATGATCACTAAGAAAGCTATAGCTCTCGGGAGGGATGCACTGTACAGTGTTGGGCAGACGATTTGTTCATTCGTTTTTTTCTTACATATTTAAAAAGCAAAGCATTCTGTTTACTGTAAATAGTCATTTTAATGTAATTTTCTTCTTACTGAAAGCTGCACGTTTATAAAACATGTGACAAACCAAAAATACAGCGAAATGTAAAAAAACAGATTTTTATTATTTTCTCAGGACAGGACAAGTCTTAAAGCTTTAAGCATAAAGCTTTTAGCTCGTCTTGATACAGTAGTAGTAACAGTTAAGTTTATTGATTCCGAGTATACATGTATATATTGTATCGTTTATACAATGGGTTCGCTTTTCTCATTACTGTGTAGTTTACTTAACATAGCTTGGCTGACTTTATTTCGATCTATTTTTTACCTTCATTGGCGATTGGATATCGAATGGAAAAATAAGTCAAAACCCTTCTCAGGACAAGGTTTTCTAGTTTTTATAAAGATGGACAAGAGAAAAGAAACCTATTCCTAATCTTATTTATCTAACAGTGACTGGGGAAAGGTGGTGGGTTATGGGGGAATATTTGAAGGAAGGAAAAAATGGCTAGGGGATCAATGGCAACCCGTTTATGTATGGAACACGGATTGCATTAGAATTGAGTTAGAGCTACTTCTACTTCTTGAGAAGTGATTGGAGTTTGGAGTTTAGAAATAAAAAATAATATAATCAATTTTGCATATTCTGTGGACATAACAAGTACTGTACCAGCGTGGAACATTTAGTAAAGTTTTGTTTTTTTTTTTTTTATTTCAGTAGTGACGGCCAGGCCGTATTGCTTAATTAAGGAAAGTTTTTTAAGAACTTATTTTGAATTCTTTGTATTTTAATATAGTGTATTTTAGCCCAGGATTTCCATACTGGAAATGCATTAGTGATTATTGGTCTGATAAGAGAAGTGTATATGAGATGTCTTGATATGTTAGATATCAAGACTTCTCATGTACACTATCTATACACTATACACTATATCTTAGAGTCTAGATATCTTTCGTCTTATTACAGTACGGCTGCAGTATTCTTTGAATTTAATAAAATAATCACAACACAAAATTGAAACATCTTACAAGGTTGAATGCACAAAAAAGCTAACTAAAAGTCTTAAGAGAACCTTAATCTATTTCAGAATTAGGAATAGAAATAGCATTAGCAATAGAAATAGTACTAGACATAAGGATTACAAAAGTAGCAATAGTAGTTCTAAATTTATCCAACAAGTTTAAATTTCAATTATTGCTTTTCCTCTTAATTGTTATGTTAATTTTAGTTAAACTTAAATTAAAATCAATGAGGAGAGACAAAGCTTCGTACCCATTACTGTAAATCAATTCATGCCAATGTTATAAATATCTGTATAATTCGTAAAATAAAACTAAGCTTAACTAAACGTACAGTTTTTTTTTTTTTGTAAATGAAACTTCTTGAAAAAAGAAGAACACATAAAAAAGACTAAAATATCAACGGCAACGTTTGCACATTGTTCACACAGCAGTGTGCGGCCGTTAAACGTCTCGGTTGGTGGGTGGCTTTTAGTTTGGGAAGCTTCACGCATACCATACTTTACATACTGCATGATTTCTGCCGCCACCACCACCATGCAACCAGGCCATCAGGCATCCCGCGCCACCAAGCGGAAAACTTTCAAGGAGTAGTTGGGGGACTGCAGTTACACAAAATATGATTCAACCTCCAGGGAAGCGTACCGATTGGCAACAATCGAGCGGGTAAGGGTCAACCCAAACACTCCGGGCGTGCAACATGCTGTCTGCGAACGATTTTCTCGGATGGCAAACTTTCGCTTAACAACGAACGAGTTCCCGGGAAGTGATACTGTTTATTTACTTCACTGTGGCGAGGAAGCTAACAACACTGTTTTACGATTTTTGTAGACTTTTCTTTGCATAAATTGATGGTTTTTGGATGTAACATTCTGTCGCCAAATTTTTAAAACAGATTCAATAAGGTATATAAATTGCTTCAGCAGATTGTTTGCGTGAGGAGCTTGGGATATAAAATGATTTTTTTTTAAATTGCACAAAGTAACTAACGAAAAATTCAGCCAGCAATACACAAGTAGCTGAAACAATAATATAACAAGTTTCGTGGCAACGGATAACTAATGGCACTACAACATTTAACCAGATTTTAAATTAACGAACCTTCATACAGCTTCCCAAAGCGAAACAATTAAAACAACAATGAACTTATTCGTACTGCCTCCCTCCACTACTATCTTCCATCCTCCATTTCGAAACGTACATATTGCGCATAAATCTCATGCAACAACATCGCACCGATGTGAACATATCCTAAAAGGAGTACACACACACACACACACAGCCAACACACGTTCGTTCTATGTGGCTATACGCAACGATAAAGTTGAACCCTTTTTAAAGGCTTTGCGCGAAGGAGCGCAACGGTGCAGACGGTGCGCAGTGCATCGAGTGCCAAAGATAACATAAAATCGAACAGAATGTAACAAGATTTGTCCAGTTAAGTATACCCTTTAACAGATCTTTCCTCCTCCCACCGTGATGGTTCTGCTCCGTAACAAACGTACTGATGCCTGTTGCTTCTGCCGTTTTGAGGCAGGAAAAAAGGCGACGGGCACGAGACTGCAGGCGAGTCGAAAGGCGAAAGAGCAAAGAAGCAAACGACGACGAAACAACAGAACAATCCCTTCCCCCAGCGCAGTTTATCGTATCGCCACAGCCACAGAGCGAAACGCTCGGTGAAAACGGTGCGGTTGGCGAGTAGAGATCGCGACGATCGCCTCGATTGGCATGGTTTTTCACGCTTTCGAATCGCAGCCCCGCGGCTGCCTCCCATGCGATCAGCACGGTCTGATCCTTCCTGCGTGCCTTGCGCTCCACACCATGGCGACCACTTAACCTGCGAGACCCCCGCGACACAAAGTTATGAAAATAAATATGAAATGATTTCGCACAGCCACCCTTCCCGCCTCTTCGCGCAAAGAAGCATTTGGCCCGGTACCGGGGAGACTGCATGGTGAGCGTCTTCCGCGAATCGAATCCGCCCTAAAAAGGGCTCGAGCGCGGAGGGTTGGCAACCGAATGGACGAAAGAAGAAAAAAAAAAACGACGGATCCGTCCTTTCGAGGCTGTGCGCGAACGATTCGCAATCGGCAGACATCAGCTTTCCAGCTCTCGAGCTGCTTCGAGCAATTTCTGTTTCCCCCTGGCCGGCTCCACACCACAGCCGCATCAGTGGTGGGAATGCATCGGTGGTGCATCTTCCGACGCTGGGCAGAGGGAAACTCGACCCCGCTCTGCCCAGACGAATATAAATATGAAATAATATCGAACGTTGTACCGATCATCAGCAGGAAGTAGTAGTAGCAGCAGCAGCAGCAGCAGCAGCAGCAGCAGAAGGAGCTACGCTTCGGGGTACTGGAGAGGGAGAGGGAGCGAGCGAGAGAACCGGCGTGCAAACAGAGAAATGCATGTAAGCCAACATATTCCATGCCATGTTTCCATTTCCTTAGAAACAGACCTCGCCAGACAGCTTGGGGTCCATATTTCAGACGACGCAAGCTGGCCAGCCAACCAGCCAGCCAGTGTACGTGCGGATAAAACGTTCGGATCGCGCAGTGTCTCAGTATCGCAGTGTCAGCAGGGGGATACTCACACACACACACGCACGCACCTTTCGCTCCTTTCTTCCTCCTGTTGCCTCGAACCCACCGCACCCAGGTGCACGACCGCCACTCGTCCCGTTTGGCAAGTGACATTGAATTATCCGGCGTAAAATTGCAGTCCCATGGGGTCGATACGATCTGCAGTCAACGGTTTTGCATTGTTTCTAGGCTCAATTAATTCAGCATTACAGAACCCACTGGCAACTGCAACCTTCGGCCTTCCCCCTTTCCCCCCCCCCCCCCCAACCCTGGCGTGGGTCGAGGCGTAAGACGCTTTCCCAGGAAACGGTGCCCGGGGCTCCTTATGCCCGAGGGGAGGGGTGGTTCGTATGCCAACTCTGACCACCACGTGGGAGGCATATGCTCAATCGCTGTCAATAGCGAGATTTCGTGTATGCTCGTGTAATCTCACTGCACCACAACTACATGCACCACATTGTCTTGGGAAGGTTTGCAACAGGGCAGCAACTATCCCACACGTTAGTATCGGGAATGTTTTTTTTGTACAAAAATACGACAAACAACAGTAAAATTTGTGCTCGGTCCAGATTTATGGGTACGCTATAAAGGGCATTCAAAAAGAATTACTTGCCTCTACATATTAGTCCCTCATTATGATTGCATGACGGGATAAAAAAAAACAAAAACGTTTGTTTAGAATGATCTTTTCAATAATTATTACTCCAGCTAGACCATGTTGTGGTGTGGAATATTTTCAATAATTCATTCTAACCGTATAGTGGTCGAATAATTAATAACAAACAATACGGCCTGACCGTTGCAAAGGCAATTTACAAATATGCCATCACTCAAAAAGAGTACTTAAATTGCAACAATAAATCTGCATACGGGTTCTATGTAAAAGGATGTATTAAAACTCATTTGTCCTAGCTTCGATTGGACATAAAATATTAGAACTCAAAAAATGGACGTAGGACCTCCGGGATACGCTCTCTTTTAGTACTTCCAAAAAGAGGCTGGTTATTATTATATTTTTTTTTTGTGAGTAACACGTAAAATACTAAAACAGTCTTTCCTTTAATTTCTTTTGATTTTTTTCCTCTACTTCAGCACTTGACTACTAATTGCATTTACTGGCTTAACCTTTAGTAGATGTTGCGGGAAAAAAAATCATTTCTGCGCTTAATACACCTGACATTTGGTGCTTCTGCATTAATTACGTGTATTTATTTAAATCTTTCAACTTTCTTTAAGTCAATCAATAATTAGCACCAATTACTACAATATAACATTTTAATATTACATTTTGCATTCTGAATGCATTTACAAAAGATTGTAGAACAAATTGAGAATATAAAAAACAGCAAATGCAAATTGAAATTGTCAAGCAAACTGTTTATCTTTAAGGCTCACCTTAACTTCTTAGCATGACGGACGAAGCAGTTTAATTTGTACTACAAACTCGTTGAACAAACAAATTTCTTCAACTGCATGTTCGACACATGTTTCTTCTATCCGAACACCTAGACCGGCTGCTTCGTACGCGTGTTAACAACATAATTATCACTCTCAATATGCTCACACACACACACACACGCACACTCGCGCACGCTTGGTGAAGAATGTTGGAAAATTTGCAGTACAATGACCCACGCGAATTCCATTTCCACGACCAGCATTACATACATGAGGAACTCTGGGTGAACAGAACAAAAGCACGCGCTAAAGGCTGTTCATCATTTACTGCCTGTTTTACAATGATGTATTACAGCCAGTGCAAAATGATTGGTAAAGGAAATAAAACATACATCATTACATTGCAACAGGTCCAGTGCAAAGGAACAGAGCGGTTTTGTGCGTATAAAAAACTTTCCCAACCTCATTTCGGTGCGGTGTAATGTTTTCCCCTTGTCCACTGGAGCGCTCAGTTCGTTGCGAGTGGAAGTGTTCGTTGTAACCCCATGTCTTGTGCCTCGAGTAATTATAATTACGTTGCAAAAACAAAACCAAAACAAAAAACGCAAAAAGCGTTGATCGTAAATTGAAATACATTTTGACACAATCAAAAAGGGGAAGATAAGGGTATCATATTTAAAGCACATTACTACACCAGCATTCAAAAGTTTGTAAATTCTACACTTTTACATCCATTGCCCTAGATGGCTGTGCCTTTGGCCGATGGGAAAAAAAAGGTTGCGCCAGCTCGGCCGTGTAAGTCCTTGCCCGAACGTTTGTTTCCCATTTTGCAGCTCATTTTTCAGCACATCCACCACCGACGAACTGGCGAGAGTAAATGTTACTCTTCACTAATTGCGATACCCTTCGGACGCTTCAGAAACGATTATGGAAATTTATTCCACCCTAACCCTGTACGCTAATAAACGCCACACACACACACACACACACACACACACACACACACACACAGAAGAGGATGCGTATCGCGATGCAGATAGATTCGCACTACTTATGCGTTGATAAACGGCAGGTAAACATCGGGTTTAGTTGCATTTTTTTTCTGTGTTCAAAGTTGCTATAAGAAAATGAGTCTTGGTAGAACGGGTGAAGAAGCCTTTCTTTTCGCTTCATACACACTCAACAGGGCGCAGGGAGCAAACGGTTATGCCAAGCTAACCGTTTAAAGATCGGTTCGAAGTAAAATGGATCACAAACGGATTAATGAATGATAATCTACGGATAACAAGCGGCAGCCTCGCAGCTGCCCTTGCCAACCGTGACACTGGCCGGTCGTGATGGCAGATCCTTCAACAACTGCGTAGTTTATCAGCATGTTCATCGAACGATTACGTTTGGTAAGATATGTTTCCCCTTCCCCGTGTGCTGCCGACGCGATCATCCATCAGATTATGGGACGCATAGATCAGCCACACTTCCGAAAGTGTGCGCACAACAAGCGGCAACAAATCGATTCGGCAGTGGCTGGCGTGTTTTACCGGCACGCGAGTCGGACGAGGATCGTGTGTGAGGCGGCTCGCTTTTTTGTAACACACTTGAGTACACCGCTTTTTCGGAAGCACATCAACGTATCATGTTCCTGTCGCTCGCATCGACCTCACGCAACACGCAAAGGCAAGTGTGTGCCAATGCAGCAAACGGATCCCAAAGCGGATTCTTAGCAAGGCAGCAACAAAAACCAAACTGCATTTCGAAGCATGCGAAAAACAACAAGCCATTCGGACCTCAGACACTCACTGGCAAGCGAACTCTTCGGCACGGCGCAGACGAAAGTATCACGATCCGCCGCACCAGCAGCAACAGCAGCTGCATGAATTTAATTAACATCATTAATGTAATTGCACACGTCATAATCCTTTATCATGTCCTGCAGGCATCAGCGAGGGTAGCCGAAGGCCAGCAGCTCTGCGTACGAAAGGATAATCCCGATCCCTTGTTCCCCTTCTGCAATGCGCATGCGCCCCGTCGTACGCACACCGCGCTCGATCATCTTGATTATTTGATTAAGTTCTCTTTCCACCTCACCTCACCTCCCCCATCCCTTTCGGACAGACGAAAGGGCCGCTTCCAAGCTGAACACTCGGTCGGATGCCGTGACCGAAGCCAATACGATTAAAATCGATGATCCTTGTTAGGAGCCTTCTTAAGCGTGTCTAATTGTGCAATTATCATGCACACCATCAGCGGGCACCGGACCTTTCAGAGATGGGCGCGTTTCGCCCGAGATGCGTACGTTTGATATGCCCCCGAGAGAAGTGCCGCCGATCCAGCCGATACATCAATCCGTTCCGCAGGATCGCATCGTTTTGCTTCCGGGACGCGCAGGTACCGCAGCTACACAAAGACCTCCGTCTTCTTGCGGCACACGCAAAACCGCGGCCCTCAAACACACCCGGCGACCGAGATAAATGGTCACGTGGGTCGGCGGGAAAGGGAACCATAACAGCACGCAGATACACAGGCACTACGTGCGCGCGCGCCCAAGCTCGCTGCCCCAAAAACGGAATGGATTTTCGGCCCAGCTGATTATAGTTATTAGGGCCGGGTGTAATTGTTTGATTAATCATAAGCTCAAGCAAACGATGCAAATTGGTGATGAAACGCCGAACAATTATCGTACGAAGCGGTTGAGTTGTTCTTTTTTCCCGTTTGCGACCAGACTGGTAGCCGACTGCGCAACAGGTTGCTGAAAGGAGTTATGTCAAGATAAGACAGCCGCTAATACCCGGTTGTTACGCGGCTGATAAAATAGTTTCGAACGATTTTCGGTGCAATTTGAGTGGGAATTTAGGACAAGAGGTGATTTAGATCCGTTTTGATGATCTGTTCTAGGATGACGCGTGGAACAAACATGTGGTAGACAGTTTTACTGCATCATAATGTTGATCTAAAGCAATTAAACGATAAAATAAAACGTAAGTGACATCTGGGTATTTATTCAAAAGTCTTGGAAAAATGATGTTAAAAGATCAAATACATTTAAGATATTAGTACCACTCCTTTCTACATGATTGGAGTTATCGGTTTTGTGCTTTTCAGTGTTGCCTTGTAACGCTCTTACGAATAAACTGTACATTTGATACCTTTAGGATGACAGGGACACAAAAGAAAGATTTTAAAGACTTGATGAGTAAAAAGGTTATTGTAGATACTGTTGCTATCGAAACACTTAATACTTACTTACTTACTTAAACAAATATAACACTCACTTTAAAGAGATTTATACACATTTTTGCACTATTTAATGTTTATGACATTCATAGTAACATTTTTGATTTTGCAAGTTTAATCATTGAATAAACGTGTACACTCAATAGCAGCAGCAAATAATGAGAGTTCTATTATTGATAATTATTGATCAACAATTCAACTCAATCGTGTCAAACTTACCCTTTTTGTGAGAGTATCGTAGGTGATTTCATTCTGCAAGTTGAATCCGTTGCGGTATTATTCATGCAGATTTTTCACATATTTGAAAAACCTAGTTAAACCTATCACTTTTTCTATTGAGCAATGGCAACTAAAAGAATGCGTGAGTCACATTTCTATTATTTGTAAGAGATTTTTAATAACCAGAGATTTTTTTCAAACAGTTTTGAATTATTGGCTGTTAACAAATATTAGCCGTGGAAAAAAATGGAGTCTCCAGTAATAAAAGCACCAGTTACAGCAAGCCTACCTGATCCCAATTGTAGAATAAGGATCTGAGGCTTTCGGTGACTTTTGGTACTTTTTTACAACAGGCTATTCACACCCAATCATGATTGACCGTATAGGGCAATCGATCTATGTTCCATCTATGCTATACTTACCTATATACTATCTAAATCAATGCTAAAACTTTCATATTGAACTAATGACGAAGATTAATACATCCCACAAGTAAATACAAGTGTTTACAAATTAATGAGCGTGATTAGTCTTGATACTTTGATGATCATCTTGCTGCAGGTTCCAACCACATTAGTAATTAACATTCTTTTTCAATTCCTAACTCAATCATTTGCCCTTTAAATTTACTCTTTTTTAGTACTTGTTGTTTGCTCCATAACTATGACGACCGAAGAAAAAAAACTTCTATATGTACAATTTTATATGTAAACAAGTTACAACAACTCTTAAAGTGATGCAACCAAATTGGTTCCCAATCACCGCCAGCTTAATCCATCCAATTTACCATGAAATACATATGTACAGCGGAGCATCTCTCTAATTAAATCTTTAAAAGCAACACCAAACAAAACACTATCACACCTAACACATGTTTATTGTGCACCCGAAAAAAAAACGAAATGTCCAAATCCTTTCGATAAATAAAAGAAACATTTCGACCAAACAAAATTCCTTAACATAAGGAACGCATGGCATTCCATGACTTTGGCGACTCCCGCCAACGAGTCTATCGCGTTGCTGAAAGCGCACCGTACGGCATGTGGTCAAATACCGGTAACCCGTTCCCCGTATTCTACGCACACTGCGACGACGTCCGAACTCCTCCAAAAAAGGATCTTCAAAAAATATGGATTGACTTCTGCGCTCCAGTACAAGCTCTCCGCATTTTGAACGAAGGTGCAAAACATAATGGCACTCGGCACCTTGGGGGCCCTGGCGCGCCCGGTGCAGCAGGCGTACACAGCGCCACTGCCTCGACGGAATGTTGCCGCAGTGCAGTGTCGGAACGTTGCGGGCACCACAACAGCACCGCGGAGGCGACAGTCCCGCTCCAACAGGGACGCTTCTTCACCATTCGCGAAGCTGCGTTCGAACTTATCGCCAAGAAAGAGGTGTCTAGCGACGCAGCAACTACAAAAAATGAACACCTTCGCTAACAGGCAGTAGAGGCGAATGTCAAGCTGGTGTGAATGGTGAAGAAGCATCTCTCTCTCTCACACAGTCGTACCAATGTATTCGTTCGCAGTTTCAGCGGGAAAATTATCTGATGGTATTTCAGCATACCGTGTAAATTAAAATGTACCCCTTACACACGGGTGTTTGGACGACACTAGTGAGCCAACTCCCTCGCCCTCGAACCGGTATTGGCACTGGCGGAAGGGGGAGGGGGGTACGCAGGGCCAAAACCAGGTTCTCAACGCACTTGGCACAACATGGCATCAACTCACGGTTCGGTTGGTGGCGTGAGGCGTATCGAGAATCGAGCGGAATTCGATCGACCAGAATCTGGTTGACATCCTGCACCCTTTACGGTTGGGAAGCAACGCGGAGAGAAAGGGGTAGCAACGAGCGGGTTGCATTTTCCAGGAAATGGACGATGCACCAACTACACCAATTTGACTCTGTGCTCGTGCAACTGCAACACCGTCGTTCCTTCCAGGGGTTTTCAGAGACAGTTGCTGCTGCTGCTGCTGCTGCCGTATGAATTAAGACACCTGAGAGTGGGAGAGGATGCAGCTTCCCACTGTCTCCAACCGGCACAAAAGTTTGGATGCTAAAGTTTCCCAGCTGCTGGTGGACATTCCTGGAATAGTGTGAAGGATTTATCGAAGGGCAGATTGAGCAGCACGAAAACCGGTGCAAGCAGCGTACTATGACTTGCACTCCTCAAAACGTTCAATTTAAAGTTGAAATTAAAGTAATCCCTACCATCGGGACAGCTTGTGTTTGCTTTGCTTTTTTCCCTTTCTCTCAGACCCTCCAACACACACACACGCACACACAATTAACGAGTTGATTTGTGGCCCAAACGAATTCTCACAAGCGTGACAATTTATTTGCATAATGCTCGGGACGGAGAAAAATGGTGCAAGGGCGGTTCTCACTCGGTGCAGATGCAACAAACCACCATCCCTCACGGCTTGCGGCCCTGTGCGGATTCCTTCACGAGGCGGGGCAATACACTGCCGCCTCACACTTGATTGATGCGCATGGGAGGGTTCCGATACAGTATAAGCAGCCGATCGTGGCTTATTCCCCCTCCCCCCTGCCTTCACGACGATGCAAATTGTGAAGGTGAATGAGAGAGCTGAAGCGATTTTGTTTATTGTTTCAGTAGAAATTCATGTACTAACTAAGTCAAGCCACACGGCAGGAGAGGGAGAGCCGCTACACTACGCAAGATTTACTAATTGCTTAGCTTCACACTGGACTTATCTCTTCACTTTTTACCCCCCGACATGCAGTGCTCAAAGATGGCTTCCGCCGCACAAAAACGGGCTGAGCATGGGCAATGGCGCACGTGCACCGCGTTCGGGAAACGCTGCCTGGCGGTGCTTTTTAGTGTGAAAACAGTGCTGTTCGATCTATTGTTTGTTAATTTGTGCAGTGTACTTGAGCTCAAATAATTGAATTTGAAAATAAAAGATCAACCGATTAGGACGATCGGGTCCCCACCCTGCCCTCCCGCAGCAAGCCGCCTGGGAGGATGCACGGTGAGGAATTTTCTTCCTATGCAGCAACGCTTGCGCACCCGCACGGGAAGGCAGCCTACTCATTATTCCACCAGGCGCTAATGCGATTAACTTTACATGCGCCCAGGGACGATGCGTCAAATGCGTTGCAACGCCACCCAGCAGTGACCTCCAATGAACCGGGGATATTAATTAGCCGACGCATAAGCATGGGTAAAGCATAATCAGCGCCAATGGGTGCATTTCTAAGAAGGATACACCAACGTGCACCGTGTGCACGTACTGAAATGCAAGCGTGAGCAGACGTGCAGCCCTGGCGACGTGTTAAAAATCAATCATTGTTCGCAGCAACGTTGAACTGATGTTATGTGAACAGTGACAAAATAATAACACTGGTATATTGGTATACTCAGTGTTAGATTTGTTGTGTGATTCAGAAAATATTTCAAAAAGTATTTTTACATGATTTTTAAATAATTTTAACATAGTAATTTATGCTTAAGTAGGAAAGAGAAGTTTAAATTTTAGGAAAACATTTTTTCAATTTTTTTTATCGGAAAAGCAACGTTTTTCCAACAGATAGTTATGCATAAATGATTATCGTAGAAACTGTAAAACATATGTAACATATGTAAAAGACGATACACTATCAAATTCTTAAGTAAGATAAATGTGAAATTCTCCTGTTTTGATGTCCCGTTCAGTTCAACAATTGAATCAATAAGATAAAGGTTAACAATGATTGCTTTTTGAATAAAACATAAGAATTATTTCAACATTATGAATGTAATCCTATTTTAATGGGCACACAACAAAAGTAGTAAACGTGCGAAACAAAACATTATAAATCATGAAAACTTTTACAGGAAGGGATATTAATAAGTTGGATTGTTTTGCAATCAATCTTGTTCGTCGACAGTAAATACTTATATTTTGAAATTATATTTTGAATAAAGCAAAAAAAACAGATAGCCTTTTTGCATCAGTTTCAGTTTGTATCGAACAATACCTAAATTTCACTCCATTATCAAACGGTGACATAAGTACCGAGTATATAATTTCAAAAACTAACACTATCCTTTGATGTTTAAAAATTTGGGAAAAAAATGATTCTATTCGTTATGAGCAAAAACAACTGATGCAAAACAAAATAAAATCAAATTATAGAATATCTTATTAACTCACATGAAGACGATAGTGAAAGAAATTCAAAGCAAGTTTCTTGTCTATAATAACACAAAAAGTATATTGATTGATTTACCTTCACCATTTCATATTTTAGAAACAAAAAACTGGATCTTTGAGCCACCATGTTCGGTAAACATATTCAAAACAATGTTTTTGGAAAGTTTCAGGACACCGATAATATATTCTAACGCGATCAAAAGAAGTTTAGATTAATCAGCTCTGTTACAATACGAATAGAACTGTCTCTCCATACGCTATTGGCTACTGGTCAACTTGCAACGTCGTCACAGTACGTCAACAGCCACAGCAAGTCAAGTCTTTTAGAGGCTTTAGTTTTAGAGTAAATCAAGTAGAGAAATTCTGTAGTACATTTCGTTCATTCTTTTCAGATTGTTCACCAATGTAACACGGTATATATATGAACTTTAAAACCTACCCTTCTGATTATATCTAACGAAGTGACCGTTTGTATTCAAAAGAGGGATAATCTCTAATGTCTAACATTAACTGATTCTTACAACAGTGATCATCAACTGGTCATAACCAATCTACTCCAGTAAACCAATTTGTTTAATTATTGCATCTGTTTTGTCCAATCTAAACCAAAAGTGATCTTTTGCTTTCCAACCATCCATATGGAACCGCAAAAGGAAGCAAAACCCGATTCGAAACATTACCGCAGATAAAAAATGCATAAATTAATAGCAAACTTATTGCCGCCTATCGGTCATAAAGCAATCAAATCGTTCAATTATTTTCGACATAATACAAAATAAATGGCACGCTGCTTTCTGAGCCGGCCCCAACGTCTGGAAACGTCCCGCCATTACCTTTGACGGGCGAGAAGGGCTCTAAATGAGGTTTCGCATCCCTCTGTCTGTTGCCGCGACGCTTCCATGCCGGCGCCATTGTAAATCCACCGGATGCTGTCGCAATTTTATTGCGATCAAAGGAAAAAGGTCAACCAACCTGTGGACAGTGTGTGAGTCACAGCAGTGCGTACCTTGCGTTGTGGCTGCTGAGCTGCGGTGCCACCGCCAGATTGACGAATAGGTTTTGTCGAGAGGATTTCTGTTTCCACGCAACCATCTACCGTCATATCAGAAGGGGTCAGAGAAATTTATAGTTCTGCTTTTGTTGCCGTCAGCGCCAGTGCGCTGGGAAAGAGCATGCAAATTTGAACGCTTACTGTGACGCTACTTCCATTTGCTCCCACCGTTTGCATAACGCAAAACGTTAAAATTCAGCGAAACTGTGTGCGACGTTGGCGCGGGCAACACTCACTCTACACATCGGCCGCCTCGATCGCTGACGATACATTCAAATGTGTGCTCATAAAAACAGGCGTAAAAAGCGAAAAAGTAATGCTCGCCGCCTCTAAGCCGCACCACCAGCGGCGTCTCTCCGAATGTGGCCAGCCGCGTTTGTATCACCAAATTTATCAAATTAGTAATTATGATGTACAACGGAGCCGGACGCGGCACAGCTCTTCCGCCGGACCGTAGCGTAATGTTCGAGCCGCGCATGAAAGGGTTGCCGCTTGCCGTGTCGGTCGGTCCGGTGCTCCGTTTGCTCCCACAAGTTCCTGGAACATGGACCAGGCCCGGCGGATGCATTCGGCTGCCAAGAACAATATGCAATTTGTTCTTCACTCTGCTGCAGTTTCGCACCGACCGTGCGCGGCCTGCACTGAGCCAAACCGCGACAACGGCGCAGAAGGGAACGGACGGATGTTGCCAGATTCACGTTCCGCCCGTATCCGGAGAGTCTTTCGGGTGGGTCCAAGTAGGGGGGGGGGGGGGGCGCATTGGATCAAACAAAATCTTTGACGGTCTAAAACTGTCGCCGAACTGTTTCCACCTCCCTTAGTGCGGTGCGTCATCCCATGCAATACCCAATAGACGAGGTCGAGTTCTTAGGAACATGTGGAACGCGCTTCCAATGTTTTGCATAATGAAAAGGTTGCAACTGCACGATCGCGCGCAGGTTGGGGAGTGCTTTGCTGAGCAAAAAATGCACACTTGCAATATTTTTAGGCAGTTTTTGCTGTGCAACACAGTCTGCACGCTTGACATTCATGACAAATAACAAATAATTCATACACCGACGACGCTTTACGCTAAATATTCATAAACTATTGTCCGTGCCGAAAATAAATAACCAACATATCGATTGGACAAGTTTTAGGCGATTGGATTATATCCTCTTTTTTTTCGCCAGAAATCCTGCTGTGCCGAAGGTTTTTTTTTGCAACACGGGAAGAAATAAAGGAAACATGGGAAACCGTTCAGTGGTCAATGGAAAGAGGCAAAATGCCGTTCCGTTCAGATGATTGTTTATTTTGCAATCCTCAACATAACAGAGTGTGTGCGTGTCGAAACAGAGGAATGCAGTGGAATTATCATTGTATTTCTTAGGTCTATTCACATATTTTATAAAACATATCACAAGTGGATTTCAAACTGGTGCTAGTTAAAAAACTCCAGCATTTAATAGCTTCCCATTGCCCACAGACGACCAAAAGTTTACCACGGCGACATATATTTTTGTTCGCAATTGAAGCTACAATACTAACAATTTCGTACGCAATACTTTAGTTTTGACGTTATGTTTTCTTACGCGCGGGTAAACAAAACCACCCGGCCACAAGCTTATGTCCGGCAATCCGAAATGCCCACCCAACGGTGGCAAGCAAGCCAGCTGCTGATCCGCCGCCCGTGCACCGGCAACATACATACATTCTCTGATGGCGAAATTTGCATGCGAAAATATTCAAACTACCGCACAACAAACTCGTGCAAGATATTGTAGAATAAATAAGAAATATGCATAAAATGCTGCTCGAGAACAATTTGTTTCCAATTTTGCATTGTTCCGCTCCCGGGCGACGACTCGGGCCGCGTGTGGCCCTCACGCACAACGGCCCGTTCGAATGATGTTTGTGCTGGACGAAGCAAACATCGTTAGGCCGAAATGCACGGTTACAGATGCTGGAAGGTGGCATCAGACACTTTTTGCAGGGTGCAATGGAGCAAATTGAGCCGGGTTAAGAAATATGGAACCAATAACACGCTACTAAATTGCAAAATGTTTGAACAAGCGGCACATACATACACCGATGGACATGACATGTGCTCAGTGGAAGTGAAAATTATGATCATCATTATTATTACTCAGCAATACGGCCTGGCCGTTACTACTGAATAAAAAAAAAATTATTATTACTCATTAGCAGGCCCGCCAGGGGGCAAGGTGCTTTTCTACGGAGGGAGAAGGAAATGTTTTCCACCCAATCTGGCATATAAAATAATGATTGTTTTTTTTTTTTTAGTTGTTATAACTCCTGGCCGTTTTTACGCAAAAATATTATTACTCGTGAAAATTTCATCGGGCTTTAGTTCATGTGATTAGTTCAGTCTTCAACGAACAATCTAATCAGGTTGAAAATCAGGTTATGAACGCCTAGTGAAATACATGTTTACAACATTGTACTGCTTATATCACATTCATAAGAGCCACTGTTGTAAACGTTAAATCTCGTTCACGTGGATAATATAAGAGCATTTTTCACATAAGCTCTCTCATTGATGATTAATTCTTGGCTTTAAAAGCTCCTTCCGAAGAGCAATCTATACTAGTTTCAATAACAATATGATCGTTGGGGGTATAGCTGCAAATCTAGCCTAGGCAACTTGCTGGTTTATGTTACACAAGTTTACGTCTGTCATCTGTAAACCTGGGAGAGACTAGTATCTGTCTTCTATGTAAAGTGCTTGGGCTTGGGCATAGTAAGTCTGTGTACTAATTCGCTAAACCTTCTTTTGATCCATTCGAACCTTCTGCTAAAGCAATATGTATAAGGCATCTTTGTGACAAAAAGTAACAGAAATAGAAAAAGGATCGTTATCTCCGCGGTATACAGAATCAGCTCGATTAGTGAAATTCGATTCTAGTCATCCCATAACATCTTTGAAAGCAGTGCGGCCTGGTTGGTACAACGGACTATTTCTCTAATTAACGGAGTTATTTCTCTTTAATTATTGGCCTCGTACCTTTTGGCCCTTTTTGTATGCTTTAACCATTCTGAACGGTTTCTAGACACTCATAAATTGGCTCTGTGTAACTGACAATCTTAAAAGATGGAAAAAGGCAAAGGTACACGGAAAACAGTCAGCATTGTCAAAAAACAGAGGCTATACAATCATATCAGGATCTGGGTTATTTGAAAGTTTGAACCGTTTCATGGCTACTGACATCTCGGTTGGAACTAGAACGAGAATATGTACAAACAATTATATATGACAACAAAACAGAAAGAAAGCAAGAAAGAGCTTGTGACAGCATTAGGATGGTTAACGTTGTTAAGTTTGGTAAATTTTAAAGGATTTATCAAGAAGTGCAAGCTAGAAGAAATTAGAATTAACCTACCATTCTATTTAACTATTACAATATTTCGCAACAAGTATTCAACATAAGTTCAAAACATTCTCTTTAATACAAATCTTCAAAATCATTCGTAATGCAAAACAAACCAATCCGTTAACCCCTCTGAATTACTCGTTAAGTGGGGAAAAAGTGGGCCAAATCTGGTAGCGACATCGACACGGCTATTTTTCATTCATAAAAACATAAAACCCTCCTCCATCAGGCACATTCTTCATTGCTCCTGCGTCAAACCGATCGGAGCACCACCGCACTAAAGGTTGCCCAATAAGCCTGGAAGCACAATGTCCAAAGAAAGTGATTATGAGTGCTATCGGATCTGTTCGGTTTCCGAACCTATCCGATTAAATTAGGTAGCACCGCATCACAGCTGGTCATCCACGGTTCCACGGCCGGTTGAAGGTGTCACTGCCTGAGCGAAGCTCATAATTCATCCCGCTGACCCGGGATGTGCACCGCCCGCCTCCCTTCGTTCTTCGTACCATTTGTCAACATAGTTTCGGATCCCGGAGCGCTTTATTTATTTAGCTTTTGTCTAGGGAAACACCAAAAAAAATGTGTAACAGGAGAAGAAACAATCACGAAACTTTAAGCGACAACAAATCAAGCGAAAACCGAGAGAAAACCATTCGGGCGGAAGGGTTGGAATCGACAACAGCAACAAAAAAGGCTACACGCAGTTCCTAGCAGCGGTCCCGCACCGCGCAAACGGTAACGAACGGGGGTAGGAATGCTGTAAACCTGAGGGAGCCAAACGACAGATGAATTGGAGGTGGTTTCTGCGTTTCGGATTTTATGTTTTCATTCGCCTGCTCCAAGATGGACGCGCAGGCTGCGGTAGCGGGAGCAGCCGGCGCGGAGAGCGGCAGAGCGAAAAACGAAACAGACGACGTTCAGCCACCAAAGCTGAGCTGAAATCTCGGACCCGGGACTCCTCGCGCATCTCGTTACCCGGGATGTGTGCTCGTTATTTCCACCGATACTGTATCATTCTCGCTTCGCTATCCGTCTCATCCGTGTCTGTGTCGACCCGGCGGCGGGGTGATGCTGTTTCGGGTTCGTGGAAGGCCAGCGATAGCCCTGCCCTGCCTGCCCAGCATCGTTTCTGGCCCCTTACCTGGCCCTTACGACACCGGGGCCGGGCTCGATCACGGAATTGAAGCGATCATTCTTTTTCGCTTCCCGTCCAGTTTCCCTCCGCCCCTCGCTGAGCGGATTGAGGGAGAGAACCAGGGAGAGAGAGAGAGAGAGGTTTGGTGGAGATCGCGGAAACACACAAAACCACGCGAAGGGTATATCGCATCTAGCCGATCTTGTTCGTTGTGGTGTACATACCTGATCTGAATTGATCATTTCACTCGCACGCAGCACGCTCCGCCCCATCCATCGACCGGGCGGGGTGGGGATGGGATAGTGTGTACTGGTGCGAGGGCGTGCGTGTCGTGTGTATGTGACCTACGGCGACGACAAATTCAAATCTCTAACCGGTGGCCGTTAGGTATCGAATCGCGTCTTTTTGTTTCTCATCTCACGCTCTCTCGTTTTATCCCTTTTTTTTGCCATTGCCCGTGTCGCTGCATGTGCAAAGCTATCCATCACCGGTGGCGATACTGTGGCAGAAAGCTGATAGATTGTCGATTCACATGCCCGACCAATATTGCTGCCGCTGCCAATGCACCACAGACAGCTCGCGAACGAAAGACTGCAACGAAGGCGCTCAGGCGACAAGCGACGAACCCTGGGGGAGGTTTTGTGCCTCCGTCATTAGGTTGATTGGTTTACACAATCGTCAAAATTCGACTGCGGGGTTTGGCGGGGAGCGGCCAACATTTGCAATGCCCGCGCCGGCGCACGGCCCTCTGTGGGTGGGATATTCTTTGAGTGTTCGGAAAGCACAAGCTGACGCTCGAACGACGCTCCATCCGGAGGGTGGACACAACAATGGGCAGCGCGTTCGAATGGCAAAAGACATGCGGTAGGAGCAGTAGGGCAACGAGAAAAGATCTGTCAATTTTGCTTTATTGTTTAAAAATTACACCCCAATTCTTACGAGGCAGCGAACGGCTTATTGTGTGAATGTTTTCTTAAAGCACTCCCCGCTGTAGGAAGGATTTCTCACCACAAGCAGCAATACACCACCGCCAAACATGCTGGACGGTTTTTGCTGCTACTGCAATAAATCCCGAACTTCTACTTCACGGCAAGGAGCTTGCACCGCTTAGAATTGCAGCAACAAAAAATATGTCTGCAGATTCTTCGGTTACCTATCAATATTCAACCAACCGGTGGATCGATCGAGTAAGCAAATACAAAAAAACGGCGTTCAAGAGGAGATCGATCATACGGGTAGATGCAAAATCTCCCGAAATGCATTCGAACCGACGACATGAATGAAGTATTTGCATGCACTCACGAACCCTTCCGCGCAAAATTAACCAAATTCAAGCGCTCGTCGCAATCGATTGACATTCATTAACGGCGATGCCGAACCACCAACGCCGAGACGACTTCCTGGCAGCGGGAGGGGCACCCCGCGAGCGAGATGGTAAGTTCGTGACATCTTCCGTAGCGAGCGAAAGCGCGCCTTTGCCCGAAACCCCGGACAGACGAGCGTTGCTGCATGTGCTGATTGCATATTAATCATTTCGCGGGAATTGATTTCTGTGCTTCGTAGCGTGTTATGCCATGTAAATATGTCGCCCGCCTCTTGCTATCCCGTGGTACGATCCGTGCACCGCGCAGCATTGATCCATTGATGGAAGAGGCATCACAGGGTAATCCGAAATCGATCCGGGAGGGAAATAAAGCAGGAAAAAGGCACAGGACACCAAAGCAGAAATGGCAACAATTCTGGTGGAACATTCGCTCCGGCCACTAACTACCATCGGTTACTGCGCTCGACCGTGGGGAAGTACGAGACATTGCAGGGATTAAGATTAACCGGCTGCAGCAAGTTCCCGGAACTGGCAGGATGCTGCGGACGAGCCCGTTGTTACCGTTTGAACTTCCAAAAACCCATCCACAGCGAGATTCCGTGAATGAAGAAGCTAATTAAAAACTTACCCTCAAGTAGGTCCCGTGCAATCCAATGGCTCCCCATCGCTGCTGTCCGAAGGCGACGATCGAGTAAAAATCGGTTACAAAAATCGTCATCATCAACGATTTTTGTAGCGTCGCTAGCCGTAGCTAAATTGTCCTTCGTTTTCCCTTTCTCCTCCGGCTTATGACACAGTGTAAGGAGTGAGAGTATTTTAATTGTCTTTGGTAGTTGGAAATTAAAAGCCACAAGCATTAAAACCAAGAAAAAAAAATCATCAAACACCTAAAATTTGGGTTGAAGATTGTCAATAACTTAATCTGCACTATTTTGACCGATCTTTTTCAAGATGACTCATTCGTGAAGCCATAAAGAATGTGATCGTCGAACTGCAGCTAATTTGATATTCAGATAACTGGTCTAGGCTAGATAGAAAACAGAGGCGAAAAAAAAAGGAAGAAAAACGCATCAACATTATGACATTAGTCAATCGATATTCCGATCAAGCCGATCGACCGATCCCCGCGCTCGCCAGAAATCATCAAATCGACCAGGCCGTCCATCGGCGCAACCGGCCAGCCGTACCGTAGGTGAACTATTTTACGATCCAATAATGACGTCATTTAAGTCAATTTATAGCCACATTTTGGACACCGGGGCGTAGAGATCGTAAAATTATAATGCCATTCCACGATACAGCACCGCGTAACGATGCCGCCGCCACCGCGATGTGACACACATCGTCAATGTACATTTATCCTTTCCCCCGGGGCGGGTCCCCCGGTACGGCGGAAAAGGGGAAAAGGATGTACGCACCATTCCTAGCCATTCTGGGCGCGCAACTGCTTCGCGGGTTTGTGGCATTTAAATATTCATCGCACAGACCTCGTGTCGGCCGGGTAAAGGCCGCGGCCAGCGTACCGAGCCTCTAGCTCTGGGACTACCGCCACCGCCAACCTGCCAGCGACCAGCCAGCGATGAAGCGTAGTGTGTGGTCGTTTGTGCTGGTAGTTCACACTGCGACGAATGCGTAACACCGGTGGCATTTTCTATTCCGATTCGATTCGATTCTCCACCGCGGGCTCGTTCATCCGTTTCCACCAAGGGCACAACCGCACACACGCACACTTCCTGCTATCCCCCGTTCCGACCCCGCTGCCCGCCGCTGGTCGCGCGGTCCTACACTATCATTACTTTTATTATTATCGCTGTTTTATGATAATTTTTTTCACCCACCCGCCCGCTAGCTTGCATGATGCATCATGCTGTCAACGGAGCACGTGAGAATATTTACCACAAATAATACGGAAAAAAGAAATGCATTAATCACCATATTGATGGGGGGGGGGGAATTATTACGACAAGCATTTTAAGGGAGCGCTTCCAGCACGGATTAGGGCATCGCCATGGGGTGTGAAAAACATAGTAATGGTAATAAAAATCGTTTAAGATGTAAACTTAGAAAAAAAAACGATGGAAAACAAAATTTGAAACAAAACATAAATGATTTAGAAAATTCAAACGATATTTAACGAAAAACAAAATTCATCACAATCCTTGCATAAGGTCGCATCAAAGGTGGTCTACGATTTTTGATGTAGCAATATAAAAACGGTTTAAATAGCGCTGTAAGCACACGGCAGCAATAAATCTTCCCTCGTCCAACGCTGCCTGGCAGCATGATTTAGACAAGCTCAAAACATTCGACCAACAAAAAAACAGGATAGACAAAACGAACAGAACCGTACATGATTGAAGTGAGCAGCAGCCCGACCGTATCGTATGTCCGGGGTCCAGTGAAAAAAGGAGAACAGACAGACAGAGAGACAGACAGACAAAACACATCCACCGAGTGGCAGGGGGGGCGGGGAGGTTTGTCCCAGAAGCAAGGGAAGGGAGGGATCTGAAACGAATTGCTTTTCACTTGACGCGATTTGAATAGCTAATCAATTATAGAACTATTTGGTGTTCGTATGTTTTTATTATTATTTAGTCGTTTCCACCATCACTGCCACCTGAACGATCGTGCTAATGTTTTTCTTCTGCAACCATCAAACTGTGGTTGGTTGATATCGAAAAGTTTGTGATCCCCACGGATCGATGACTAGACCCGCTGGTTGGGGTGATATTTTGCTGTGTGTCAATCAGCATCAAGTACGACATGTTCATAATACGGCCCGTGAAGTTAAAATGGCATTTCAAGTTGTATACAACATTATTTTAAAGTCTATGGAGTAACAAAAAAATATCCTTTAAAATAGGTACCAAATTGTTCGCATATTAGATAACTTCAGCTGTAGCATTTTCAAACAATTCGGCACGCGCACAGAGAAGTTTGGAGCTTTCGGTTTTAAAGGAAGAAATAGACAAATATACCTATATTTTAATCATTTAACTAGGCATAGTACAGATGATGTATGATTTTCGAATGTTTGTCATGTTGTCAGACTTGTCAACAAACGCTAGAAAAGAATATAAGAATTTTGTATAAACTTTTAACAAATAAAAATATACAAATTACAAATTAAATAAAACCAGAATTGGATACATTGAAATGGATGAACAATTGAATCAAGGAGTGCATTGATTAATGTAAAACAGATATGTTGATCTGCTAGGAAGAACAGAGAACCATAAAAAAGTAAAATTAATAACAAAAATAAAACAATGTTAAACAATTAAAACTACATAATACCTAGTTTCAACTAAATAAAGACGTAAACGATGGTAATTATCTAAATATTAATAGAATAATCAAAAATAAAGTATCACAATAAAATGTATTCAAATTTTGTTTACACTATCAAACAGTCAATCATTTGAGAATGTAACAACATCAAACGCTTCTAAACCTAAAGGACGCTCCATTGTATCACTTCCGATGGAAAGCCTTTTGTTCCATTACGAACAGGTCCTTAGCAACATGTAAAAGAACACGACAGCATAAAACAACACGTTCGTGGCTGGGTCGAGCTCACCGTTGGAACAATCACGACACCAGTCCCATCGTAAAAGCAGCAACGCCCAATAAACGGGTGCGAGATGGGTTTTCTTCCACCTCTGCTTCTCCACACGTTCGCTGCTGCCGGTACGATGTCGGTTTTTGGGAATTTTGACTTCTTCAGCAGCAAAACCCAGACAGGAAAGACGATCTTCGATCCTTCTGGGTGCGATCGGATGTGGGATAAAAAATGTGCATAATAAACGATTGTCAAATTTCTATAATTGAAATTCATTACCGTAAACCGTTGGCGTGGAGAACGGGGAAGATGCCCCGGGTGTGCTGGAAGCGGTGTTTGTGTCTCTGTTGTGTCCCCCTCCCCGAACTTATGGAGTTTCTTCTCCGCACGGTGACAGTGCCCACTACATGCCGAGTGTCGGTTTGATCGATCGAACATTTCCGTTATGGTATGGGATTTGGTGGTTCACTGCATTTGCGAAACTTAAGCTGCCTGCCGTTTGGGTTGCTGACATCGGTTGCTGGCCTTGCAAGGGTGCAATCCGAGAGCGGCGTGGTGGTGGGAAAATTCATTTATCTTACAGGTTAATTTATAAATCAAACAGCAATAATAGCCGCTGAATGGCATCTTTTAATGACAACTGTTTGCTTCAACCGTGTCTTGAGTGTGAAATTTGATACATAAATATTTGTTACAAGCTTTCCCGGACGTTTTGTCTGCTTGAACAAATCCACTGGCACTGAAACAGAGTTACGGTAAAGCAGCTTCAAAGACACAGACAAACTTAAATGGATTCTGTGTTTAATAAAATTATTTAAATTACATAAATAGCTTAAAGAAGAAAGCAAATCAAAGACAAACAAACAGTGTGCAGCGCCAAGCTTCAACACGTATCGAATGAAGATCGATGTTTCACCGCAGACGTCAAGCCACCCATCGCATGATTGGCGTGGTTAGCATGCTGCCATCCCGATGATTGACGGTTTTTTCCGCCGAAAATTTCGACAGGCGTCCAAAACGATTCCAAACCACATTCCCGTGCACAAAAAAAAAACACAACGCAAATAAGCGAGGCAGACACAATTACTGGCAGAAAAATGACCGAAACCTTTGCTTTTTGTCTATGTTCAAAGTGAAGACAAAAAAAACACACATCGCTTCAACTTTCACCACGCACAGGATACGAAACGTTTTTCAAATATGAAGTTTTTGTATATGAAGCAGCATATCGCGCCCGGCGTCACGCCGTTCTGACACCACCACCACATCACATTCAGGATGAAGAGGCATTAAATCGAAATCAAACATTTGTTATTAATCAAATCCGGTACAATCGGCCGTAAAATCGATCCAATTAAATGTGCCTCGTCATCGATCGTCTATCAATCACACGGCTGACTCGCACCTGAGCGATCCTCCAAAAAGGAAGATTGAGATGATTATGGCATTGCCGGTGCTAGCGATCAGCCAGCCCGAAAAACGACATCACGGCGCACGATCAAGCTCCGTGCATCAATGCTGCGGGAGTGAGGAAAGATAGGTGAGAATGGTCTGTGATGCGGCGATGCCTGAAATTAAATCCCATGTAATTCTTCTAACTGTTTCGAGCTGTGTCTAGAACATCATCATCCGTTTAAACTATAAAAAGAAACAGCTTGAGCCAGTGAGTTTCTTAAAACCTTTTCACAACTTAATGCAAATCACTGTACAATGAAGCACAAGAAATTCGGATACTGGTAACTAAGTGTAAACTGGGCCATGTTCCACCAACTAAAGAGTGTAGTGTCCTTTGTTTGATTTATTCTTTTTAATATATGTTTTGCGTTATAATTTTATGCTTGTCAGTATATACACACTTCAACTTCTATTTGATGTAATTATTGGTATCAAGATAGTTACTAAGTTTCCTCCCCCCCATTTTCATTGATGTTTTGCCTGACTATGCTTTTGTGGCCATCAGGAAAAGCATCTTGTGTTCACTTTCATCCTGGCCGTAACCATTTCCGTATCGCTACTATCTAAACGTCTCCTTCTAAAGTTTATATTAGTTCCTTCCTGTTGCTTACAACGTGGCGGGATATTTAACGCTTTTGTTTTTGTTTTTGTTTTTGTTTTTGTTTTTGTTTTTGTTTTTTAAATCCGCACCTCACGACAAGTTAAAGGATCGTGTTTGTGTGTTTACAATTTTAGATAAGGTAGTGTGTATTTAGCTTGATGATAATATAATATATTCTATTGGGAAATCACAAAAGTGTGCTTTAAAAATCACAAAAGTTGAAAGTAATTATGAAGCAACTATGTAAACCAGATTCGGTAGCTCAAAAACAAGTCACTTTATAATGTAAAAGAAATGTGAAAATGTAGCCGAACGCCAAATGGGTAAGGACGAAATAATCTATAAAGGTAAAACAAAATAATTCCATACAACTTGTTTGCTGACTGAGACGGAAAACCTAACCAACATATTCGCAAAGGACTTTGAAATCTCTTATCCCAGTGATGATAGACAGTAGAAGTAAAACGTAAATGTGGTTGCGCTTATTTTGGTTAGTTAATGTATCGCTTTTCGTTTTTATCTATATGCAGAAAGGAAACATCGATATCTTGGTTCTCAACCCCATTCATACGTTTACGCGCAATCACTCGCGAACATGCTCCATTCACACTATTGACTCCTCTCTCTTTCTCTCTCTGTATGCGTTGTTGGTATCTAAACAATGAACGGCTACAAAACCTCCTTTAAAAGAACGGGCATACGTTGCTCACTTAATTCAATGTAACATTTTCAATAACCTTCCACTTAACTCTAGCACGGTGAAAATCTTGCACCTGCAGTTGCCTTCCCGAGGGTTTACTTTCCGATCGTTGCATTGTGCCTTGTAAACCAATGATTCAGAAGCGTACATGAACTCGGTGAACAACCACGGCAAATTGCGAATCAGTAACCGAAACCACATTCACAGCGCTAAAGCATGGAATCATCCGTAGCGGAGCAGTGTGGCAGAGATTACGGTTCTATTACTAGCGTGCAACACTCTAACGATAACAATGTATCAATAAATTTGTTCCTGCGCTACTACACCTTGACTATCAAATGTTATCGCATCTGTTTCGCGTTTGTGTGTCTGTTTAGTATTGGTTTTATTTTAACTTTTGCTTTCAGAACGAATCGCTTTGCATTATCTAGACGCCGGGATTTATCTAGTGGTTCTTCCATTAGCCTAGCAATATTGGATTGTTCTTAGAGGTTGAGGGTTGGTGGCGGCTACATTTACTACCTTTTAGGCGCGTGGCGTATGTGCGTGTGCTACCACACGTTGCATCGCACACAAACACAGTCGGTACTGGTGATTCAGTTTTAGAACTTTGCGAATGCATTACCCGGAACGAACAGGGTCTTGTCGCAAGGATTCCATGTGGCACACAATTTGAACCGTTGAATTTAATAGCAAATATTGCAAAACAAAATTTGTAATTGCTTGCTTCGCATGCCACATAGATCCCCGGAGCGAAAATACGCTAATGAATGATCTTTGTTTTTGTTCGTATGCACCATGCATTGCAATTCCTGTTAACGTTTTTGCTACTGCACCGTATCATTAGCCGCTAAACGTAAGGCCAGACGCCTCGACGGTTGAATATGAGATTTTTCTGTTGGTTTGGATTGTTGTGTCATCTTTAGGCATCTGCCGCTCGCCAGCAAGATTGACCCGCAGCGGTGATCTAGCAATACACACTTAAAAGCTTTGCAGCTTATTCATACTATCACCATCCGCCTTTAACGGCTTTGGCTCTTCGAGTGAGCAATGAGCCACTGCAAAGTGATGTCAATGTTGTCCTTTTCCTTGCAAGAAATACTGTAACAACAGATCTCCCGGTCTTGTATGCTAGACAAGTTCCTGAAATAGTTTAACGGTTTTTTGAGACGTGTTTAATGCATTAAAGCAAATCTTACAAATATAAAAAGTGAAGTAAATTAAATAAAAAAAAAACAATGTGTTTAAAGTCTACAATTTAATAATAGCCACCCCAATGCTTGGTATTAGTTCAGTGAAGCCTTGAATAAGAGAGAATCCAAGGGATCTCTTAAAAAATTGTTCGTATGAAGATTTCACTTTTTTGCCCATAAGATGTTTCACGTTTCTGGTATTATGTTGAATTATTATTTACCTATTCACTCATTAAAGATATGAGAAAGAAAAATTGACTCTTTCGCAACGAACCTTGACAACCTTAGCAAAGGGAAAAATCATTCATGTGTTAAACATGTTTAAGAGATGAGCAAGTTGAAGCGCACCAAACAGAATTCTCATTGATAATGGTAATTTATGGGCAGTTTCATTTAATCGCTGCCCTTCACATATTGTTTAACGAATCTTGGCTGGTGGTGGGGTTAATTGGCTTCAAATTTCCACCAAATTATGTCTTACAATCTTACTATCTTATACAAGTTACTCATATACGAGAGTATTTCATTTCCATATTTTTTCCACAGAATTAATAAATGACTGTCTTATAAAGAAGAATTAGTAAATGCATTAAGTAAAGCAACGCTGTAAACCAGTGATTAGTTTAGCATTTTTCTGGGCCATTTAGCCGGCACCACCCGTAGCATGCAACAAAAGCAGCAGTATTTTCAATGATATTGTAAGGGCTATAGTTGTCAAAACACTTAATAAATCTATTAAAACAACCAGGAAGAGTCTCACAACGAGATGATTACTGTAAGAGTGATAAGCAAAAGACTACTCACATTCGTTCGATTAGTCCGGTTTCCTCCAGAGCCCCCGGTATGTCTCGCTTGTTGCCTAGCACTAGCACAGGAATGCCGGCGAGCTGGGGCTTATCGAGCAGCGAGTGCAATTCGTTGCGTGAAGCTTCCATTTTATCCAAATCTGCCGCATCAACCATATACCTACAAAATGAAGGAGGTAAGTTTGGGTGGTGAAAAGATAACTCTCGCTCGCTTGACAACACGCTCGGGAGGATTAATGTACATACACGATTGCATTAACGCCCCGGCAGTATCGTTCCCACATCGACCGGAACCGTGGCTGGCCTCCAATATCCCACACCTTGATCGTGACGTTTCCTTTCGTTACTTTGCGCATGTTGAACCCAACGGTTGGTATCATGTCCTCACAGAACTGTCCTGACTGGAAAAAGGGAAAAGTAAAATAAATACAATCATAAAACAACAACACACCAAAGCTTTCTTGTGTTGCGATATAAAAAGCAACGTAAACGACACGCTGATAAGAGCGGACAGGAAACCTGCCCCAAGCAATAGCGGGTTCGACGAACGCGATAATCTGGCAAGCCAAAATATGTTATTCATGACAATATTTTGATCTTCTTCTCTCCCGGTCCTCTACCAGCACTCTTTACTTTGGCTGGCAAACATTGCCCGAGAGCTATGCTGAACCAACCAAAGCAACAATGTCCCCGCATAAAGGCAGTGGATGAGGCAAAGCCGCATTACGGCGCGTTCGACAACCGGCAGAGGGAAACCCGGCGATGAAGGCGCGTGCATCAGCATGGAAAAATAAATCGATAATTGACTGTGACGTTCACTGCGGCCAAAGTGTGTCATCTCTGTTCCAAGCAAATCCAGCCCGTTCACAAGCAACAGTCATAGCCGAGCAACAATTCACGGTTAACGCTTTTCGCTGATACCGCGGCACGACATGGTAGCGTTGTGAGTCATCCCTCGAACACATTTACCACGGGGGCATTGCTGATAAAGCACTAGGGCGAGGTGCGCGGTACATATGGTGAGGGTAGGGGAAGACGTGAAATCACCGACCACAGCTCACAGTTTCCTGATGATGGCTAACGAAGAGTCTGCGGGCGGATCGAATTGATACATGGATTGGAAAGCAGCCAGCCAGACACTTACGGCGATTACGTTGACAAATGTTGTCTTGCCGGAATATTGCAGCCCGACGAGTGTCAGCTCCATCTCCTCCTTCCAGAAGAGGCTTTTGAACCAGTCCAGGATGCGATTCAGTAGGGCTAGCATTTTGCTATTTGTTATTTCCCCCTTTGGTCCTTCTAACACACCCGACGCGGTTTGCTTCACTTCTTGCTACGGCTTTCTCTTACGGCAAGCGTATCCGCCCCGCCTGGCAAACTGGCGGTGGAAGACGACGTCGATGACAAAGATTGTTTGCAGCAACGCAAATTGTTTTGGAATCCACGGGTAATCTACGCACAAAGGCACTTGCAGAATGTGGCACCTGTTTCGATCACCGGACACGCACACAAACACGCACGAAAATACGCCCTTTAATGGCAGCGATGGCGCAACATACGGGACCGTTTTTGGCGAAGGATTAACGTTCACCACCGAAACTGCGGAGGACACTTTCTTTCCCTATAGAAAATCGCTTGAGCTGCGCCAACAAGATGCACCTTTTGGACGCACACAGGAAAAAAAAACATGCCTGCTTTTGCACTATCACCTCCACAAACTGCTCGCATTGCTGTCAAATGTGTCAAGCGGTGAAATATTTCAATACGGTTATTCATCATCTTCTGGGGAATCATTTTGAAACTACAAATGAAACAGACTTTTGAATGTTCAGCATCAACAACACTGTGTAAAAATTTAAGATTTTAGCTTATGAGAAATATTTAAAGTAAAGACATTTGATTACGTCCAAAGAAGATTGTTCAGAACTTTTCGTTGGTGGTGAAATATTTCATCGCCCCATCATAACGAGGCTGTCAGAGTTGTGTACAACAGTGCGTATCGATGTGTGCGTGCGTGATTAGAAATGTTTTTCTTGCCGTTGTCATTTTCCGTACCAGAGCGAAAAAATATCCCGTAATTTCTGTGCTATGGAAAGAAAGTTTCTAGGTGCACCAGTGTAAAGTGAACTGCTAATAGGAATTTACAACCAACCTTTGGGTAGCATGTTCGCTGCAGTGACGGCATGAGTTGCTAGCCTGATGCTGATTACACATTCCAAATTGCTTCGATTCCGCCGATGCATGCTGGAAGCAATCTGTTGTGAAACATAAGGAGGGGACTAAACGGGAAACTAGTTCTTAACACACAGTGAAAGCTACCGACCGTAGATGGAAGCAATGGAAGCGGAAAACTCCAACAAATACCAGAAACTTGCCACCGAATACTCAAAAGTAAGTACACCGGCTCTATGGGCTGCTTTCCGTTAGCGACTCACAGGCGCAGGCTAAACAAGGGGCGTGTGTTTTGGACGCTATCAGGCGAAGGGCGTACTGGTTGAAGCGGCGGCACCAATTTAATCTGATTATCCGTCTGTTTGTAGCTCCGCGCCCAAGCAAGCGTGCTCAAGCGGGCCGTCCTCGATGAGCAGAACAAGAGCTCTTCCCTGCGGGAATCATTGCGCCTGAAGGAGGCAACCCTGCGCAAATCGGAGCAGGAAGTGGACAGTTTGGGGTTCCGCAACAAGCAGCTCGAGCGGCGTGTGGCCGCATTGCAGGAAAATCTAGAACACGAGCTGAAAAAAGGGTCTGGTGGCAAAGCGCTTAAAACGAAATCATCCAACAACGACCTGAACGCTGTGACGGGCACGGAAGCGAGCGTAATCGCGGAGGAGCTGCAGAAAAAAATACTCGAAAATGCACAGCTATCCAACAGCGTGGAGGATAAGAGTGCGGAAGTAAAGCAGTTGCAGAATCGCATCGAAAGCCTCAACCGAGAACTGCAGCAGCAGGCGACAGTGGAGCAGAAGCTGCGCAAAGAGCTGGAGCTACTTACTGTGCGGAACTCAGAGCTTGAATCTAAGGTTTCGGAAGCAGCAAGCACGGTTAGTGGCAAACTGGTTGCTCCATGCGTACCGAACCATGCAATGGTTTTTTTTTTATTCTGTAGTGACGGCCTGGCCGTATAGTGAACCATGCAATGGTGATAATTTTAATTTTCTTTCTCTCCCTAGATTGGAAGTGAAGATGGATTAAGTGTCACGACGGATGTGGAAAATCATTACAATCACTTCACGGCGAACAGTTCGAACAGTGCATCCCAGTTGCAGAACAATGGCACCTCCAACAACACCAATAACAACAACAACAACAAAAACCCGTCTGCAGGAAACCAGGACGATCGGGTCGTGTTTCTCGAGAAGGAGCTAAATCATTGGCGGGCCCAGTATGAACTGCTGAAGATAGAAACCTCTAGTCACGTACGAATAGCACCAAAAGTGGAGCAAAAAGAAGACATCTTTAGCCATGGGGCGGATGGCATTAGTAGGTGAGTCAAAATGGGGAGTTCCCCGTTCTTTAAATGAGCTTGTATTGACTGTTGATGATCTTCTCCCATGGCAGAACACTGGAGGATAATCAACAGCAAAGTGAGGTGCAAACACGGGAGCAGAAGCTGACGGAATGTTTTACAAAAAGCATCGAAGAATTGTTCCATGACAAATGTCGCGCAGAATCGAAACTTGCTTCACATTTCATTGAAGTAAGTATTTGGACAGTCCCAACAAAACGATGTGACATAATTTGTACCATGACCCTTTTTCAACAGTGTCAAAGACTGCAAACCCATTTGGATGTTTTAAAAAATCGTCTAAAAGAGCGAGAAGAGGCCAACAGGGAGGAGGAGCGCCGTTACCGCATCATCGAAGATGAACTGGTGAGTGTAACACTACCACAAACCGTACCTTCATTGCTAAACTCGTTTTCCCCATTTGCAGTCCCGCACGCGTCTCAACTACGAGGAACAAATCAGTGTCCTGACCGAGCAAGTGATAAGCCTAAGTGATCAGTTAGCCAAGGCCAAGTAGTCCGCCAAGAGGGGGCAAACCAAAGGCACACCGTCGTCGTCTTTCCCGTTTGTGTTGCAGCAACACACAACCCGAAGAGTTGTATCCAGTTCGCGGCGTGTGCTACTCTCAAAGATGTGAATATCATTCTGTATAACCTTCTGGTGCTAGAAGGAAAATCGCATATACTCCTGAGTGTGCGTATGCGTGCGCGCAATATGCAATAAGCTAGAAATGGCCAGCGTGCCGAAACGTTTACTGAATGTGTAATAAATTCTTATAAAACGAAATAGCAATATGTGTGTATTCTTAATCTATTACAAAGCCTTAGCTTTATTCATCATCTTCGATGCCGTACTTTTTCATCAGCTCTTGCTTTCGTTTCTTCAGCAACGCCGCTTCGATGTCCTTTTGACTAGGCACCGGTACGTGCGCGGTAAAGCGTGGCCCCAGCAATCCCATCGGATCTTCCTTTGTCTGCTGCTCCGGGTCGCGTGTAATGTACGCGTCCGATCCGTAGATATCCGGTTCATCGTCCTCTTTTTCACTCGTTTTCTGTGCTCCCTTCGCACTGTTCCACTCTTCTACGGCGCGCTGTATCGCCAGCTTTTCTGCCTTCTCCTCCAACGGTAGCAGAATGCCATCGTCATCATCCCGGTAGCCGTAGTAATCGGCATCAATGTCCTTCATCAATTCGGCTCGCGTTTTCTTCGGCGGTGGCGGGGGTTCCTGTTCGAACAACTCACGTACGCCTGGCAGATCCTTCGCTGCGCCAAAATATTTGTATCCCCGATTACCCGGCACCTCGCGACCCTCGGCATCAAACATCCGCGGACCGTAGCGCCGGTAGTGTGGTCCACCGAGGTCAGATATCTGGTTTTCCCAGTGGCGTTTTTCGCGCAGTAGTTTGTTAATTTCATCGTTAAGATCTCGAATGCGAAATTCCCCCAAACCAGCTAAAATAAACAAAAATTGTTTAACAACCTGTAGAATGACGTTCAGTAATGTTGTTTGAGAAATTCGTACCGTTTTGGATCTGTGCTACTTTCTTCGATATCTCACGAATGATCTCTAGGCGCCACTTTTCGCACTGTCCCAAATCGCGACACTCTGAGGCCAGATACGGACGCCGTTCCTGTTTTCCCGTTTCTGTTTCTTTTGCCGCCCGCCATCGTGCCAGTGTTGTCCTGCAAATAGAAGAGACATATTTTGGAAATTGAATTTCGTTTCAATGAGAATGTCCCATGAAACACGTGCTGGTACTTACATAGCCTTTTCCGCATTACGAGCCTGTATGGGATAGCAGAATTAATTTTAGTAATAATCTAACAGAAAATTAAAATAAATTATACGCTTACCATTTTGATGCGGCGTGCTGTTTGATGCCTTATGAAACGTAAACAAAATTGTTTCTGGTAGTTTGACAGTGGCAGCAACTGTCAAACAGTTGTGTTGTCACCACTGACAGTTCTGAAACTGTTTTTTTTTCTTGTTTTGCACTTCCCGAACGCAATTTATTTACGTCGCTGGTGAAAGAGTAAATAAACAAGAGCCGATCGATGGCACGGGTTTGCGCGATGTGGTGAGCCGTGCGCTTTCAATTGAATTAAATTAATTTTTCACGGTTCGCGATACTCACACGGGCCCGTTCAAAGTTTTGTCACCGTTTTGCGTCCATCGGGTGACTCAATCGTACGGCAGGAAAGCGGTAAGTTTGTAATCTTGCTCTGAGGGAGTGAACTTATCGACCGATGGCACTTCGATCAGCTGATAAGTGATAACTCTGAACCAACGGCATGTTTCGCGGGTAGAGTGTGGAGCTGTACACAGTGGTGTACCGAATGCTTGATGCTGCGAGCAGCATTCTAATCGAGACCAGATGGAAGGTGATGTACCGCGGAATAGAACGACCCAACGACGGCAGCGAACGAGGCAAGAGCAGCAACACCATATCACGGTACCGATCCAGGCGTGTCCAGCGCGAGTGGGCGAGGCAACACGCGGAAAGATAAGCCGCGAGCCGTAAGATAACTTCTCTGCCCACCTAACGAACGATTCCGAAATACCTGAGCGTGCAGTATACCACGAGTGTGTCCGGGCTGACGACCGCAACGGCGGTAACGACGACGGTTACGATGGCAAACGGTACGGTGCCAGACGGTGACGCGATGGCAGCGAACGGTGCCATTAGCAAGATTTGTAGCGTTTGCGGGGACAAGGCGCTCGGTTACAACTTCAACGCGGTTACTTGCGAAAGCTGTAAGGCATTCTTCAGGCGCAATGCACTATCTACGAAGGGGTTTACGTGTCCGTTCAATGAAAACTGTGAAGTAACCATCGTAACGCGGCGCTTCTGTCAAAAGTGCCGGCTGGAGAAGTGTTTCCGGATCGGCATGAAGAAGGAGTACATCATGTCGGAGGAGGACAAGGTGTTGAAGCGTAAAAAGATCGAGCAAAATCGTGCCAAAAAGAGGCTAAGCAATGGGAGCGCATCCGAGGAATCGGTTGACCGTGAAACCAAACCCGGCCGAAACGGTGTACCGACGAAGGTGAAGCGCGAGAAATCGTTAGAAACGTTCGACGGCGGAGACTGTTGGAACAATTCTTCGTCCTCCGAGTACGTTCCGAACGAAGGACAGCAGTCAAATGGTCCGAGCAGTTCCTCGGTGATGCTCACGTCAACTACAATACTAGAACCACCGTCTAATTCCTCCAACCAGTCAATGCTATCCACTGGCACATCGAATGATTACAGTCGGATCGCCTCACCGTCGGAACTAAGCAGTACGCCCAGCTCCTCAGCGTACAATCCGCACAGTACACTTTCTTCGGAAGCCGAACTACTTTCCTCAGCCGTTGCCTCTCTGCAATCATCAGCCGGCGGTGCTAAAGCAACCGGAATGGCACCATCCCAACAAAACGGTCGTACGGTAGGAAGCGAAGAACGCTTAGCGCCCGTTACGATCGATTCCAGCGCGGAAGACATCGTAAATCGCATCGTCAACTTTCCGACGCGAGCTAGTCAAACGATTGCATCGCTCATGAAGACCCCCAAGGATGCAGTGTTCATAATGTCCAAAATTATCAACTCCCAGTGCGATGCGCTTAAGCTGATAAGCCACTTCATCACTGCACCGGGCGATGCATTACAGATCATTAGCAAAATTATGAACTCTCCACTGGACGCGTTGACTGTGTTTGCTCAGTTTATGAGTTCCCCGACGGACGCGCTACAGCTGATCGGCAAGATTGTCAGTTCCCCAGCCGATGTGCTACAGTTTATGCAGCAACTGATGAACCAGCCAGAAGATGCACTACAGGTGATGAACAAATTCATGAGCTCGCCTGCAGAAGCGCTGCAGATGATCAATAAAATGATGAACCATTCCGACATTGTGAAAACGATTAAAGAAGCGGCAGACACGTCGCAGAAGGATGAGGATGATCAGACACAGCAGCAGCAGCGGCAGCAAGAGCCACTGCATCGACAACAGTCGCAACAGCAGCAGCAGCAACAACAACAACAACAACAGCATCCACTCCAACAGCAGCAAGCTACGCAAACACCAGCACTAAGCCAATTTCATCCATCGGTAATGCCCATCAATGAATCGTCGCAGGTTGACTCTCCGGCAACCGAGCAACATCAGATGATTCGCTCCCTAATGCAAGAATCAACGATCGGTACTGAAACGATGGGAACTATCAGTGCCGCGGCCTCACCTTCATCAACGTCAAACTACGAACCACCTTACACGTCGATGCTCGATCCGCTGCTGTCGAGTACGACGACGTCTCTAGTACATTCCCAACCCTACCATCACAACCATCAACTGCACCCGATGAGCACCGCCATTCAGCCAGCTTCGCCAAGCTGCTCGAGTGACATAGCGGACGCGGTATTTGCGGCATCGTCCACATTCGGTCACGATGCGCCGATAATTGTACCACCTACGGATGATTTGAGCATATTTCAGGACATCGAAGCAAAGCCGATCATGCCGCATACGCTCGAATCGGTGCTAATGCAGGCGATAAAGCTCGAGTACGAAGGATACAACAGCAGCCCGATCGGATCGAGCTCGAGCCAGCAGACCACCGTACATCACGCACCGGTCGGGAGTAACAGCATCGAGTTAAATGATGCTGAAAGAGCCAAACTAAACGAGCTGATTGTGGCCAATAAAGCGCTGTACGCACCGGTGGATGACGATCTTGCGTCACTCATCTCGGACGACTGCCGGATAAAGGTGAGTTGGTGGTATGATAATGAGGGCTTTTGAATGAGCGTGCTCGTTAAATGTTCTTGCACCTAGCTTTTCCCGCACTCCAAATTGTACTATTATTAACACTTTTCTATGTACAATAAGTTTGTTTGAATAAATTTAGCAAACAGTGTTAAAAACTGAACATTGAATGTTTGGAGTACAGGCTTTCCTTCTTTCTTTCCCATCTCTCAGTCGCTTTCGATCCCGTTCTTTCACTTTCTGTCCTTCGCACTTTTCGTCGCTCACAGCTGGAGCGTTCGGAATTGTTCCCGCATTTTATTATCCTTACCATTGTGGATGCCTCAACAGTTATATTGGCTTCTTTTTCACTTATCACACAACAAATCATAGGCCGATTATGAGGCGGCTGCATGAGGCCGTATCGATCGAACCGGGGGTAGCAATAGAGTACGGAATGTCCGGCGGTGGCCTATGGACATCTGATAACGAAGGGCAACCGACTGATTAGCGATAGTCGCGGCAGCACACCTGTTCCACCGGTGTACCGAGAATGTACTTGAAGCGGACGGCCGAGCGTTTTGCTCGTGTTTGTTTCGTGCCGTTGTTACGTAGTTGTATTTTGGTCGAAACGTCCTCAGATTAAGAGACGCTCGAGTGTAAGGCTGCGATAACGAGGCAGCGCGTTGTAAATACGTTGATGTTTAAAGGTTTGAACGGAAGTACTATGATTAGTCACAGCGTTGATGCAATCGGTGTTGTTGAATGGATATTTATTCCTTTTCTTTTTTTATCTCATTACAGACAAATCAAACGCAGCAAGATCCACAGCTGTTGAAGGTGATAAATCTAACCGCCATAGCCATTAGACGTTTGATTAAAATGTCCAAAAAAATCAGTGCGTTCAAGAACATGTGCCAGGAGGATCAGCTGGCGCTACTGAAGGGAGGCTGCACCGAGATGATGATCCTCCGTTCTGCCATGCAGTATGATTGTGATAGAGCGACATGGAAGGTAATGCAGAGGGTGGTGTTATAGTATATTTATTGTCTCCCTCAGTTTTTACATTAAAAACTATCTCTGCTCACTCTTTTAGATACCTCACAGCCAGGAGGAAATGTCGAATATACGCGCGGATGTGCTCAAGCTCGCGAAAGGCAATGTGTACCAGGAGCATGAACGTTTCATACGCACGTTTGACAAAAAGTGGCGTTCGGATGAGAACATCATACTAATAATGTGTGCCATAACGCTGTTTTCGCCGGATCGTCCCAAAACGATACATTCAGATGTGATCAAACTGGAACAGGTATGTAAAAAAAAAATCTATGAATCCTATTGGCTTTAGTAAAAAAACAACATATCTTTACCATTTCAGAACTCGTACTACTATTTGTTACGCCGCTACTTGGAAAGCATCTATCCTGGTTGTGAAGCACGTTCGGTATTTCTGAAGCTCATGCAAAAAATATCGGAGCTGCACTTTTTGAATGATGAAATTATTAGCGTTTATCTGAATGTAAATCCATCCGAGGTAGAACCGCTGTTGCGTGAAATATTTGACCTAAAAGTGCACTAAATCTTACTGTTTCTCTTGACTGCACGTATTCTACGTGATTTATCTTTTTGTTGTGTTGTGTTGGTGTTTCTAAAGCGACTAGCACTAATTCCATCACGCCCTTCAGTTAAAGTTTGTGAAATGTGTTAAAGTTACACTTAATCTTTGTGCTAAACGTGCTTCGAGTTTTGTTTGTTAATAGGCATTTTATTTGCATGTTTGTGTAGTCAGTTACAATAAATACCAGTTTATTTAACATATACAGAAAGCACCAGAGACATTGATGGAAGCACTAGAGGCATTGGATTTTATGTTAGTGAATCAGTTACCAGAGTGTGATACGGCGTATAAGGCGTTTGTCACGATACCACGCAGTCTTCAAGGGCGTGTGTCACTGTAATAGTAGTACCAGTTAACAGCAGCTAAAGGAATGTTGGAAGAAAAAAGCTTTATCGCTCTGAATGTTACGTCAAATCAGGGTTATAAGACAGGATGAGACAGGTAATACAAAGTTTTGCAAATATTGGCCTTATTATATTGTGATGCATGGTAAAGTCTTAGCTAGAGGAAAATGCCAGAAGTGGAGCTCGACAGAAACGTGCGTGTACGCAGTTGATCTTGTTATAACCAGTAGCTCTAAACAATAATAGTTAAATGGGTAATTTTTCCAACGTAACGATGTGCGCCTAGTGCAATGCAAAAAGCTCTACCGTTATGGTAAACCCGCAATCAGCCACGGAAAGTTCAAATTATAGTTAAACACAGATGATGAAGCGTAGCTTCGTATTTTATTTCCTAAGTATTGCACATTTGCAATGTGTTTCGTGTAAGCAGGGAACGTGTTTGCCTTCGTTTCGCTATTTGTTCTGTTTTGTTTTGTCAACTATAATTTTAGTCTATATAATTGTGTAATATGAATGTATTGTTTTTGCTTTTAAATTAATTAAATGTAAAACTACATGCAAACTTCTTTAGTCAACACGCGTCTCATTAAATTAATTCGCATTCGAAACATTTGGATAGGAATGAAAAAACGTTCAGCTCTGAAGAAACCGTCAGCTTATACGGGCAACCGTGTTGTTTAATTCCATAACGCAACGCTCAACAAACTACCAGGCGCCTCCATCAAGATTCTTTACGCCGAAATTGCTTGTTTAATCTTTATTTTACTGCCAATCAAACACACACACACATGCTGTGTATTGGTACTTTTTGCTGCGCCCAAGAAACCTTGTACAATAATTACACTAATTTCGATTAAATCACACCGTTCGTTATCCATAAACTGTTGGACATCTTGCTCCCATCACGGACAATATGGGTGATTGTTACTGTGCCATATTGTTACGAGCGTACAGGCACCAGCATATGCATACCAATCATGTTTACTTGCCAGACAAGTGAAAATGCCTGTGCCGGAAGCGGCCCAAGACATACAACCCTTATCAAAGGACGACATTGTTCATAATGCGATTATGATGGTTGTAGAGCATTAGGGGGAACCTTTTGATGTTTGCAAACGTCATGTTCGGGAAGCTGCTAGACACTGCCCGTGGGATGCCTGTCGAGTGAAGCGGTGTTTCTTTTTACTCTTTTCCTCCCTCCCTCTCTTTCTCACTTTTGTTCTTTGCTCCTGGGAAAAGCTTGTGCCGTTAAATGTAAACGAGAAGAAAGGTGTAAGTAACAGTGAAAGGTTCTGGTGTTGTGTTTCGATGTAAAACAAGCGTGTTTGTAATAACGCCCTACACGGTGAAAGCGAGGAGAAACAAAACAGAGGCTCCAATTAAACAGCAAATCCCTCGAAAGAGTTGCCTTTCACGTCAAGCGGTAATTTATGAGATGCCTGTTACCGCTTATCATCCATAGCCTTTTTGTCTGTTTGGATTCATTCACATATTTATTTATTTATTCATCCCCGGGCACAAAGGCAATAAAATGCGTACCAAAAACCCTCCCCAATTGTGCATGCTAACTAATGCCGATGGTTTCTCCTCAAGCAGCGTTTCAAATTGCTGACAAAAGCTGTAAATAACTCTTGCAAATAATAATACTACGCTTCTCCGTGATACATTGTGCACATAATTTATTTATTCCTTCGCCGAAAAGCTCAACCCGCGCGGCTTCAAACGGATTACCGGGCATCGTTTACGCTTGCACCTGCCGAAAGTTACTCCCGCCCGTACGCTCGAGCTGATTGTCGACAAGTTTTACTACACCACACCTAATCAAGATTGATTGCCGGTAAGCAAAGCATGCCCACTCTGGATCGTGTTTGCTTTCGGCAAACGGAAGGCTCCCAGCCGGGCAACGGCCACCCTTTGCATGACTTGCGTGAAGGTAAGATTGTTCGCTGTTGTTTCGCTGCGCCAGAGGGCAGAGAAAGTGCTGCTGCACGGTACGAGCATTAAACATTAAGCCTTCGAGGGTGAAGGATGAACTGTGAGCGTACTCGCTCGATGCCAAGTGCACTCGAATGCCAGCTGTACATACATTTGACGATTCACACACGACCGGTTCGAGTGTGGACGATGTCGTCCGTGTGTGTTAGCCACACAAGTCACACAGAAAAAAGAAAAAGAAACGATAAATTTCATCTCAGATGGGGTGCACGAAGGGATACGGGAGAGAGAAAGCACATTCCCAAGAACGAACCGAACGCTTACGTCAAAATGTAAGCGCTTTTTGTGTGAAATTCAAAAATTGGCCAAATGTTTTCATTCCATACGCAACGCAACGGATACGGAGCGTACTTTTCACTGCTTTTTTCCTTTTGGAACCTCCGTCGGATAAGTGGAACCGGTTCCCACGTCCCGTACCGGTATGAAAACTGACAATTGAGAAGACGACTGAGAAACAGCGAAGGAATTGCAAAAATACTTCGTTTATCCTTCTAGGCGATAAGCTCAAGTGTCTTTCATTGATATTTGTTAAAAACGATTGCCAGAAAAGTGCTTGAAAAAATAGCTCAATTTCCAACTGTGAACGAAGACTGAATGGCAACATCAGTTATAGTATCGCCATCCATTTAAGCAGAGCTTATATTGATACAACCATTTACTATTTTTTATAAGCTTCTCACTACTTTTAGCGCAAATGATCAGTCGCTCAGGAGCTTTTTCTAAAAATGTATAAAAGCCTAAAATATCATCATTACGCTTCGTTGCACTTGCAATATTGTTCTATTTACGAAATGCATTACCATCTACTCTGGCTGCGCTGCCATTTTGTACATAATCCAACCCTCTACCCCACCCCCCCTTTTCACAAATTAATGGCGGGCTCGTATAACAATCCATCATAAAAGCATCATTACACGGGTTACCATTTGACGGTGAGGTGGCATTTACCCTACCCATGTGTCCCCTGCTCTCCTTAGTTGATGCACGCTCCATCCATCCAGCCAGCAAGTCCATCCTCGCGGGGCTCGTTTCTTTTATGGGTCGACATGCGCGGGGCTTTTAAAAAAACACACAATCAAGCGCATTATTTCCGGCAGGCAAACCCGGAGCGTCCCGTCCCCGTCCAAAATTTTGTCAGGCACAGGCGCGGGGCACACGGGGTGTCTTTGCTGGCCTCGCCATAAATAAAATTTCGTGACCGTCCATGTGCATCCGCACTCCAGCGATGTGTGGTTGCTGTCGCTTGGGTCATCTACAGGGGGGGGGGGTGTAGGGGAAAGGAGGGAAGGAGGTGGATGGCTCAGCATTTTCTCCCCAGCGTTTCTCAGCGGAGTATGTACTGCAGGAGTGCAATCATTTAATGTCACATCACGTTCCGTTGACACACCAGTGCCAGCAAGGTGTGAGCAAGTGCCGGAAGATGGTGGAGGGGTACAGGGATGGGTAGCGTCCTTCGAGATGCACCGACCACATTAGCTAAAGTGTAGGATGGACGATATGATGATCTACATTTTAATGCAATTCAATGGTTGGGATGAGGTTGGGCACCGTTCGACGGACGGACTGAGCAAAGAAAAGCAAAATGATGACAGTTACGTGAAGGGTATCGGGGGCCGTAAAACGTAATAAAAAAAAAACAAGTATAAATGATGGAAAAGATTGCATAACACCTTTGTTGGTGTTAAATACGAAAATTAAATTGTTTCCCGGTAGTTCACAAACCACTTTCGGAAAATAGATTCTACTTACTTTTTTTTTACAATCCCTTCACTTTACGAAAATATCTTTTCAAGCAACTTTCCGAAAAGGTAAACGAGAAACTTACCACCAAACCAGCCGGCTGGAACCAGCCTTCAAAACGCTAGCGCCTGGCTCTGAGCCGGTCTGGTCTGCAATTTTCCTGCCGCTGTCCGATGGTAACCCTGCCCCCAATGCCCGGTTTGCGGAACGAATACTTCAGGCACCGTTGGCATTCATCATATGGCTCCGGACCGGTGTGATACCCACCGCCCCTGGGCATACCGTGTGCGATAAATTTCAGCCACATTTGCCGAACGTCGGTGGCAAACCGGCTGGCCAGGAAACTGCCGGCCATGAGGATGCTGCTGATGATGATCTTCAAACGTGCACGGGATACCGTTGCCGGGGATTAGCAAATGTAATTAGTTTTGCGAAATATTCCAGCGCCTGTGTGTTGGGAAGGCCGTGATACTGGCAGGTCACGAGGGGGTGAGACGGGGCGTGCTGTTTTCAGGAAAGCTTTCCTTCGCCTTACCCTGTTTCTCTCTTCCTCTCTCTCTCTCTCTCTCTCTCTCTCTCTCTCTCTCTCTCTCTCCTTTTCGGAATTCATACCGACGTTGTTTTCGTTCCCTTTTACTCCCAACAAAAAAAGAGGCCTTAAACGTCACCCTCCGGCGGTCGGTTGTCATGGGCAAATATTAAACGTTCCGTCGGTCCGCTCCTTCCTCTGACGGGGAAGGCAACGGTACCGGGCACCGGAATTCAAACAGGAGAAAGGGAGGAAAAAATATGCGTAGCTGTGAAAAGCAGCCACCGTACCACCGCGCACTGGCAGCCGACGGGAGATGAGCTAAATGTTCCATGTAGGAGCACATTAACCCGAAGCCCCCAGCGCCACGCTAGCGAAAGCCGGCCGGGCTGTACCAACACCGTTCTGGCCGGTTTTGCTGCGTATCGGAGTTTTTCGTTTCTGCGAGAGATTAAATGAAAATAAATGCATCTAATGTTTGTAATTATACAGGGTGTGTGCTTGGTGTGCGTCGGTGAAAAATGGATGCTTCCGCGCAATTCGTTCCCTCCCTTGGGGGTCCTTCTCCTCCCAGCTAGCAGAGCTTTGAATTTTTTAAAAAGGATTTTCATCATCGTTTTTTTTTTGCCCGCAAGAACCTCCCACCATTGCAATACGGCCAGGCCGTTACTACTGAATTAAAAAAAAAACCTCCCACCACTTCGATGGGCCGTTACTTTGATCCGCAAAAGGCACGTGTGGGGTTCGGATGATGGACGTTAAAAGCGTGGTTGTAATGTAAATGCTATTTTATTTCACTGCTCACTTGCTGTAGATAGCACTATTGGATCTATTGCAGTTGATTAGCGGGATACTTTTTTTTTAAAGCCAAGAGTCCCGTCCATTTGCAGTGTTGATTCTCCAACGCAGGGTGTAAGAAGTTTGGTCTTTTTACAAACCTTTTCATTAAATAAACACATAGCTATTTTTAAAGCATTTATTTCTTTTTTATTTGATCACTGGATGGCCTCCTTGTTTATTCTTAGCAGCTCTTGCGTAGAATCAAAAAATTCTTTACGCACCATTTTCGAGTTCATAAACTAAGAAGCTTATGTTTGTGATTTAGATTCAATCGAATCCAATATCATTTCAACGTACTCTTTTACAAAAAAAAGGGTTATTTTTTGTACTGTCAAGTTTAAACGGTCATCTTTGTTTGACCTCTTATCTATCAAGATACTAACGTCTAAGCATCCTGCAAACATAGCACGATCGTGTCTCAGATGTTCGTGACCTTGGAGTATATCTTAATGAAAAGATGTTTTGCAAGAATCGTTCATACTTTCCGCTGAATTATCTGATCCGGCTTGTTTGATGATCCTGTGCTGTGGCCTTGTGCGCCCTATCCAGGAATACTCGTGTGTTGGGTGGAACCTGTCTGGCAAGTCCCTTAAAGCTCGAATTGAGCGGGTGAAAAAACTTTTTACTCGAACTGCGTTCATGCGTTTGTTTGGCCAATAATCTTCTTTACCACTACTTTACCACTACTTTACTTTACCACTATTTTACCACCCTACCCGCGATCCGCGAGATTAGCTTAGAGTAAGTTGTAAGTTTTTTTTTTGTGAAGCTCATGTGGCAAACAAAGTAATAAATAAGAAATGATATTCAGTGTAAAATTTTTGGGCAACATTTTAGAGTGACAGCATAAGGTTCCAATTAGTGTTGGATATCACAACTCCTTTCTAGGATCGATCCAGAGTTCGGAGGGTTCATATACGAATGCGGGTAGGTTTACACGAGATCGAACCTTTGTATGAACCTACCGAACTTGTACGTGTCAACTAAACCTACAGGTCAAAAATACGTATGCGTTACCAAACTTGGATAAATCCATCGAACCTATTGAAGCCTCAATTTCGAGCCGTAACGCTTTGAATCGCTTTTCGATAGCTCAGACCCGATTGATTCGGGTTGACCCGCTCATGACTAGTTCCAATAGTACGATAGTGAATCGATATCTTGACTTTTTACATTTTAAAGCTTGCGCACAACGTCAAACACTAAATCTTTGAGGGTATGACTTAAGGAAGTGTATAAAACTTTAATAATTTGCTTTTCAGCTTTGCAGAGATTGCAGTGATTTAAATGTTTGTGCAAGTAACTTTATTTCATTTGTATCTGAAGCAAAACCACCAGTAAATGAGCTGTCGCGTGTAAATGTAAGTAAGGGATTGCTTTGAGCCTTCCAGATCCTTGCGAAATCCAATACATAGGCCGTGCAGAAAGCAAAGCTCACATCCACCACGGAGAGAAAGTTTTGGCGTGATTCCAGAAATGCAAAAAGTCCCCCGGAAACACACTCCACCGTCAACATGGTCCCACCCTACACTTGCTCCCGTTCAGAAACCCTCCACCGGATAAGGCTAGTTAATCTACTTGCTAATTGAATTATTCAGTGTGTTTTTTTTTTATTCTGTCGATCCTGTCGATTCCACTGGGCACACTTTACGCGCCCACATACACACGAGACGCAGCACTATGTAGGTGCCATTTTTCCTACTCCCATACCCGGCGATGGTGGCGTTGTCCTGCACCTGCTACGGCTGATTACCTTTTTTTTCTCTCTCTCTCTTCTGCTTACCACAGCAGCACCATATTACGTCCCTGGCCGTACCGCTTGCCTTCTGTCGGTACGGCGCTCCTTGGCACACATTGGCCTCGGCACTGCAAGAACCCACCGGGCGGGGTGAGCGAAAATATCAATTTCACCAAAGCATCGAAGCACGAAGCGTGGCGACCTTTACCCTGCCAGAAGGGGAAACGTTATCGTGCCCTTTTGCCTGCCAGCAAATCGGCTGCGCTTATCGTGTGGCGCGCGCTTGGGGCACCCGGTGGGAGGGAAGCTGTACCCGCCCGTATCGTGTTATGTAAGCCAAAAGGGACAAAGGAAACCTTTGGCGGGATCGTTCACATCGCCTTTCAATCAGC